>CM056993.1:100659272-101259272 GCA_029891345.1 Dryococelus australis
ATATATATATATATATATATATATTATATATATGTGTGTGTGTGTGTGAGCGCGCGCACACACACACATACTTACACAAACACGAGTAAGATAGTCATACGCATTATAGCAACAGTCAATGCCTAAGTGAAAACCCATCATATTATTTACTTACTTTTCATAGTATGTCCTGGTTTTCTTCTTTTACAAGTCAGCCGAATTTCGTGTCATCTTTTACTAGAAATTCTATGCGGTGTCTTACTCTCAAATTTAATTTTTTTTTCTTATTACCATCACCGACTCATGTATATAACATCACAGCATTACTGAAATAAGGCTTCCGCTGTACTGGGTCTTGGCGTTGTTCTGACGACAAAGTGGCTACCTCGTATTCGCTCTTCAGCAATGGTAATACAATCCTTTGTTGGAAGTCGAATGTGTTTGTAAACCGAGACAGACTCAATCGTGAGAAAGGTGGTGGGAACGAAATAACTGTCTGTCGGAACAGGACTCTGTGAATCATCAGTGGCTCCCGTCTCACTTGTGTCGCCTTCCTCCGTCATTCCCCTTTCGCTCCGCAAAACATTTCCCACCCTCACCATCCCACCCACTCAGATTTATTAAATTTCTCTTTCAGCTCGTTTTATAAACGTTATCTGTATTTCTTAGATGACATTGCACTCTGCTAGTACTGCACTATTGTCCTATTACTTTACATTTTAAACAATGTTATTTTTTAAAGAGTTAACTTCTCGAACTATGGTTTCCGCTTAATCCACACGATTAAAAAATAATTTGCTATATTTGTATGTAGAAACACCACCACTCACCATTTTTACATAGAAAATCGGGTCACTCATTCCAGAGAAAATCAATTAATAAAACCAGCTCATTTTGGTGCTGCTACGTGGTGGTGGATTTCAGAACTAAATAAAGGACATTTAGCCTTAAGAATAGATTCGAAGGAGAATTGATTACATGGATGAAACTTTGCTAACCACTTAGTAGAGCACATTGGCCGAACACTCACTGAAGATGGGCCACCACATGTTTGCTTGGCTTCACTTTTAAGAGTGCCTTTGAACTTGCCATCCTGACTGAGGTAGTTTCCTAAGGACTTTGCACTCATATGTTTGCTACTGGCAGCCACAGCTTCTGCCACAAGATGGCTGACGTGTGCTGCACAATGAACACAAATGGCCATTGGTTGGAGATTTTTTTTTCCTAGCCTGGACACCCTGTACTCGCCTTTCATGTTTGCAGCGCCATTATAAGTCTAACCCCTTAAATTGCTAACAGGTAATTGCAGCCGGCACAGCGTATCAACAACTGTTTCTGTCAACATTTCTCTAGTTGTTGACAGAGTTGAATAGAATCCTACAAAATCATCGTGGCATGCGAGACTTTCATGAACTAATACAAATCGTGTGTTGATCATTACGGAAACATCCTGTGGCCCATCAGCAACAATGGAAAAAAATGCCTGCTTTATTTGTATCTTAGCATATACTTCTGATGATGTGGTGTGCCATGAGTTCTGAGATTTCTTTTTCAATTTGATGACTCGTCCAAGTTGTTTTATTTTCCAACCAAGAAGAAAAGTTCGGAACCGTCTACTGCAAATGTTTTCAGTATTTTAATGAACGTTCCATCACACTCATTGTGACCTCTAAAGTACATACCTCGTATCAAACAAAGTTTCATTGACTTGAAAATCTTCCGCAAACAGACTTGAGCTTGTGATTTTGATAGTTGTGTTTAAGAATTCATCTGGACTTCAATCGGTAGAGAATGTTTCTTATGTGACAATAGCTGTACAGCAAAAGTGTATCTATTGCTTGCCTCGTGGTTTTTTAACTTCTCCATAGCTTTCTTTCAATTTTGAAAACCTTTTGTTGCAAATGTTGGATCTGAATGATTCGAAGAACTGCTTGGCAATTCTAATGGGCCATTAAAAATTGATACACGTACTTGACAAAGAGCTCGAACACCTAGTTTTGTGGTATGCCATGGAAATTGTTTTTTTTTACAATGAGATTGAAATGTTCGCATACGACCGACCGCCTTGTTTTTGACAGGGAACTTGCTCTATTTTATCAGAGGAAAAATCAGTTTTTGAGTTACATCTTGTTCAGAATTAACAGTCAGGTCTAAAAGTTTTCTTCTTTTCGATAGGTTTGCCACGAGGTATAACCACAACAAAAATACGTGACGCCTACGTGTGTGCAGTATTTATGTATGCGTCCTAGGTCGGAAGAAAAATTTGATCTTGTGAAAGGGCCTTAAGTCATTTGGAATGATGGCAATATACATATCAAGATGTGCAAATATCGAGTATAAACTAAGTGACTTTAACTAATGTAAAGACATTGATAAGTGCTGTAATTAGAACCGAGATACACATTTAATATTGCGACCACAGAGAATAACAATAGTAATAATGACAATAGTCTAATTTTGTAAATAATAGCTGTATGAATAAATTAAAAATCAAATTTGATGTTTTAGCAATATTAAGCTAATCAAGTAAAATCATTATTTTAAACAATTATGATATGTATTTCATTTCAGTTTTAAAACATTCACTGGGTAGTTCCATTCCAATGTGAGTTTTTTTCGGGAGGGGATAGAGGAGGGGGAGAGGTGTCATGTCCCCTGTGACTCCCCGTCTGGATCAGCCCATGTTTTCAAACTTTTTTATTGTGCAGTATTGTAGTAGTTTCAAAACAGATACCGCCCCACTTTGTTTCTAAAAAATCATTACGCAGACATTATGTTTGTAGGGGTTTTTGGTTTATTATAGTCTTGTTTACGTGTGGGCCAATTTGATAGATAAAAGTTTGTATTTTTATTGCTGTCAGTTTAGGGAACTACCACTTCAGCAGCTTGGAACTCGAATTTAAATAAATAATGAAATAGAATTTATTATTGATGTAACAGGAAACCAGTCCTAAAAATTGCCAGGTGTAAGAATTAATGTGGCTGTTTACAGATAGCTTGTTCTATTCGTGCCCTGTGCTGTGTGGAAGCACCACCCGGCAAGTATTGGGCAACATGACCCGGGACGGAAGCAGGAAAGAAACTGGCGGTGTTGGCGACGCGTGGTTCAGATTTGCCGTCTCAGGAATAATTGCGACTTCGAGAGGTGGGGATTTTCTCTGAACACTTGTAAGAAAATGTGTGGTGGAACTTTCCGTGCTCTCTGCCGCCTACCAAGCGTGCAGCCTCGGCGTTTAAACGGAGAATCAATGTTAAAGTTATTCCTTGTCAGTGCATCAGTTTTAAAGACAACATTAAGGTGGCGTTTATGTTGCGGCAAAACGAATTTTGTGTTAAATTGGTGTTAACATTTGTGTTAAAAAATTTCTCTTTTATTTTATTTGTTTAAAAAAAGTCGATGTGAAATAATTAAGCACAATTATTTTTCCACAAAATAATTTTGGAACGAAAATAAATAATGACTGCTGGGAAGGGAATCTAAACCGTGCCCTTAGTGTTTATCTTCCTCCGCGTTACAGAACCCCGACATACTACTCACTGCTCTATATTATTATGTCTGATTACATTTTATATTATGGTTATTCAGTAGAACACGACGTCAATCTGCAGTGCTCTTTCGTCACGTAGAAATACTTTATGCTCTATAAATATATGCACAATTGGCTTACGTAAACAGCTTTGCAAGGCTTGAGAGGTGGCCTAAGCAACATTTACTTCTCATTCTATGCTTTAAAATTTAATTACAGTGGTTTCATTTTACGAGGTTATTGCTGTTCACTACTAACTGCCATTTTACAATACCAAGCTAGCGTGAACTTCTGTTGGTTGGACATTTCTTTAAGTTGCAGTAACACAAAATACACATAAAAAAAAAGTTTTGCGTAATGCTTGTTCGCCATGATGTAGAGCGTATTTGGGATATTGGGTTAGGTTATTACAAAATAAGACTGCATGCTCATGAATAATGTATTCATGCCTGAAACGGAAATTTCAAACGAGAGACATTTCACGCGTTACACAAGGACTGATAGTGTTTGCAGTTTGCTGCACTGTGACGATTCAATAAGAAACGTTGCCACCATGGACGTTTAGCAGGACTCATATTCGCCGTGGAATACCACATCAAGTTATCCAGGTCATCGTGACGAAGGCGATCCCATTCTTCGACGGCAGCCTCGATGACCACGTGGCGGGTTATGGGAGGGTGTGACGCTGAGAAATATCACGCTTCAGCACATCCCACGCATGTTCGATACAATTCAGGTTCGGCGACATCACAGGCCATTGCATTCGGGCAATGTCGGACTCCTGGAGAAAGGTTGGTACCACCTCCGCTCGATGTGGTCTTGCGTTGTCGTCCACGAGAATGAATTCATCACCGATCTTTTCACGGAATGGTGGTACATTTGGTCAAGCACCTCACGAATGTAACGCTCGCCATCATTGTGTCATCAAAAGGCACGAGTGGCGTCCGCCGTCCCATAATTACCCCAGTCCAAAACATGACGGACCCTCCGTGGAATGTGTGCACTACTTGGACATGCTGCAGGCAGGCACGAGATCCCGTATACGCCTCCAGACCCTCGGGCGACTACTGTCGTGGTGGAGTGCGGTCCTGGTTTCGTTCGTGAACAGAACACAACCCCACTCTGCGGGTCTCCATTCACGGTGTGCTTGGGCCCATCTCTGACGAGCAGCTCTGTGCTGGGCAAGGAGGGGCCTCCTTGCGCGTAGGAATAGTAAGGGTGTGATTGTTGTAGATTTGATTGGATTAATTGACGGATTATCGATTGGATTGATCCTTAATCCGATTTTAATCCGATCGATTTTTTAAAACTGGATTAAGGGTTAATTTAAAGGGTTAAATTGATTGGAATGTTTAAATGTATTGAAAAGGTTCATTTTTAATCGGTTCAAATTTTTTCTTGATTTATCTTCTTTCTTTCTTTTTTGGGGTAGGGGGTAACAGGAGCTCTGTCCGATGTTAAAGGTGTGGTATCCTAGAGGCAACTGACCAGAGTGGTGGGTTACAATGTCTTATATAGGTGTGTAGTTTAGTGCAATAGTGGGCTACGGGTAATTTTTCTAATTTTAAGGTGTTTGGAGGGATGTTGGTGGTGGATAGGCGATTTTTACGAATATATTTAACACGGGATAATTTCAGAGCGTTTAAACGATTTCTAAAGAGTGGCCTAAGTGTAAATGTTGGGATATAACTCGTAGATAGGCGACTTTGAAAGATGCGATTTACGTGTTAAACGATCTGTTTCCGGAATGAAATTAAACGGTAGAGAATTTTAGAGTGTTGTACGTATGAATAAATTACACGCATCGAATCACAAATTTGCAAACGACTACGTGAATAATATATGCAATTACACGAGTCCCGAGCTTAGAAAAATAATTTACACGAGAGAGAATTTTAACTACGTGAATAATATCTGGTGTCGACAAGTGCTAAACTATGACAATTTCGTGAGTGTGGAATTAACGATCTACAACAAAATGTCCCTATAAATTAAATGAACACTAACAAGATAAATGGCACTACTTGATCCGTCTCGCACATACCTTACACGTCCGTCTGTTTGAATGGCGAGGAGGAATGTAATTGACACGTAAAAAGAAATGAATTGACTAACATGGGTGATGAAATTGCACCTCTCGTAAAACACGTCTGGCTGGCTCGGAGGATGGTGAAGCACTGATTTGGATATATAACTTACGTCGACTTATAACCTATGATTGATTAATGAAAATATAAAAACGAATGTTTCCAAATAAAACACGTAATGAAATCGCACAAGAGCTCTCTTAAGACACGTCTGTCCGGGTGTGAGGGCAGTGAAGGCATGAGTGGATGCTATGACTTACGCCTGCTTAAATATACATGGAGCTTGAGGGCGAGTAGAAATTTACGACTAACAGAAAATCTACCAAGCTACTATTAATGACTTATTACCCACGGATTATTAATCACATATTCCTGAACATTAAACGTTTCACATTAAATTTAAAAAAAAACTTACCCAGCTGCCATGTTTGAAATTCACAATTTCACTTCCCTGGGAAAAATAAATAAATAGTTCACTCACATTATTTAACGACGTATCTAGAGAACTGCTTTACCACTGCGAATAAATGGTCGTATCGTAAGAAGCCGTATTTTAAAATAATTCACTTTTAACAAGCAATAAAACTTTCCATTGAATATTAGCGTGAGGTTCGTGTCGAAGGCGACGGTATTTCGGTTTAATTATGACGAAGATTAACTTAAAAATGGAAATCGCACATACTTAATGAGAAAATATAATCACAATGTAACCGAACGATTTGAGTATATAATCTTCCTCGAAGAAAAACGATGAAATCAATTACTTAGCACAAACGCAGTATATCGATCCGAAAATAAATATAAGTTAACACATGAAACATTTTTTCGATAAATTAATGCTTATAAAAATCACTGAAAAATATTTCACACTAAAGTTTACGAATACTGTGAACGAGGTGTGAACACTGGAGCTAATAATATCGCTTAACGAAAATCGCGGCTATCACTACAGATGGTCGCCGGTCCGTAGTTTGAGCTATCCCCGAGGGTGACCTCGTCGGCCGCCAAATGTCTAGAGGTGCGGTGTTTATGGAGCTGAGAAGTGGCATGTCCGTCTCCTCCGAGTGTACATGAGCGATTGAAATGGTGCCGAGTGAGATAGCTGAGGTTACTTCGGTCCCTGCACTCCCTCCTCGCCATTGCACGCTGCTAGTGATCGTCAAATGCTTTCGACAAGATGGCTTTATCTGATTAGTTGTGTTCCGATCGGAGGCGGCCTGCCTGCCGCCCCCATCCCCCTAACCTGCCCTGCACCCCTCATAACCGACCAGAGTCCAGAGGTACGTGACCTTGTCCAAACAGCCCTACACCTCTCACCCTCGTCTTCAGAGCTCCTCCGACTCCACAATGCCAACCACCTCCTCCCGTCCAAGAAGTGCCCAGAGGGATGTGACCCCTACCACCCCACACTTCCGAAGGCGACTTTTTCTGAAAATCTCCACTATCGAACGAGCATGGAGCTCGCAAAAACGTGTTTTACGCACCCCAGACTCAGCCCTGGGAATATTTTTCATGTCTTTTTCGTGAGTTGGTGTCCTTGCAATACCTGTTTCAAGACAATGTGCCCTCCCTGGCTAGATTATTCAGAAAGCGCCTTTTCTAGAGTTGCCTCCCCTGCTTCGACTTGCCGGCCCTTCATCCCCAGAGCGCTCCCTCGGTTATGAATGGAGCTTGCTTCAAGGCCAAAGCGAAGGTTTCCCTAGGTAGGTATCAGTGAATATTGAACTGAACTGACTCTCTCCTCTACCAACTGTTATTTTCGCTCGGACACTTAAACTTCCTTCTATATTTCGGAAGGTAAGAGCCTAGCGCATTCCCAGCTAAATAAAATTTCACAAATACCACCGATAAAACTTTATTTATCCTCTCACTAAGAAATACGTTCCAAATGTTTTTAACACATAATAAATTCAATTTAAAATATAAACCATTTTAAGTAAAAATTTTAAGTTTAATCCTGTAAACTTGCAAGACATTTTAAACTTTATACCATTTCCAGCAAACTTTATACCTTTTTCCAACAAATGTTATCTAATCACTGATTAAATTTCATACCAATACATCTATAAGACATAATTTTAACTCGCTAAGATTTTAAATATTGACAGAACAATGTTATTCAAAACACGTATTTTTATTCAAGTTTTAACTATTACGTTGTAAGCAAATACTCAAGCTAAACATTATTTTCAACCATTGAAAACGCACGTTAAGCATATTGGAAAAGTTGTTTTAATTTCAATCCGACGTATATTTTTTCGTCTAACATACAAAAATGCGTATTTCACGTGTATACTTATCTGAAGCACTAAAAATTTTGACTATACTATCGTTTACGAAAATATAATCTCACTAAAGCAATTATATGTTGAGTAAAGATCAGTTCCAAATTTATTTGGGAAAGGAAGTCGACTACAATAACGTGTTTTTACAAAATATATGGCTATGAGTCATTTTAAAACCTCGTGTACAATACCAGATAATGGATAGCCGAGAATCGAATGTTTTGTGGGAGCGTGCAAAACTTTGGTCTCAAGAGCCGATGAGAGTGTATTGTGCGGAGCTGGCTAGGTGAGGGAATAGTTCAGAAAGATGCCGCAGTCCACGTCACTATCGATACCCGACCGATTCCATCCGCCCAACAACTTTCCCTTCACGCTGAGTCTGATGCTCACCGCTGCTACCTATACAATAGGAGAAGGAGAACTTCCCCGTCCCTCCGCCACGCCAAACCGGATGCAACGCCAAACTTCACTCCATGATGTGCGTTACCCTGGCTGCAGCTCATGGTCACTAAACACCGCTCTTTGCGACCTGCCTAGCCCTCTTCTTTCTTTGCCAGCACAAAGCTTTTGCATTTTTAAAAGGGTAGCGGACTGTGTTTACGATATTGCATTGAAATTTAAGCTCAGTATTAAAAACTTTACATTTTAAAATGTGCTTTTTAAAAATATTGTTCATTACTTGACACCGTCAAGTTTGTATATCGTAATAACTTTTAAGTAGTTTTATACCATAAAAAACTTTTAAGTAGTTTTACACTGTAAAACTCATTTACACTGTGAAAATTAATTACGATTTTCGTAATTAATTGTTTTGTTCTCTTAAAACTAACCAATTTCCAAGAACTGTATTCATACAAGCAAAGAAATATAACTTAGCGCAAACAATCATGAAACACAGAAAGGTATTCCAATAAACTAACGATGAATTACGTCGCAATTAAATAAAAAACCACGAAATACTATATAAATCTAATTCCGGGAAACAATATACAAATTCCAAGAAATATATCACGCTACAAATACATTTTAAATAAGATTTAAATGGAAACGTATCCCTATTTGTCTTTTAAGTTGAAAAAGTTCAGCGAAAAAAAGATTTGAATTCCAGAATATTAGAACAACGAATTAAACGAATCACGTCTTAAATGCCTTTAAGCTGTAAAATTCCACGAGATTTTATCCCTATTATAAGAAATGTAACATAAAACTCAATTAAATATGTCACATTTAAAAGGAATTGCAATGGAATATCGCTCAAACACACTGAATTACAATACATGCCAAATACACCAAATTAATACCTAAATGCGAATTTCCAATTAAACGATTCTATCACAGATACCAATAGAATTACATATCAAATGTAATGGATTATCACCTAAATGTGAATAACATCACAATGAAAAGGATTTAATCACACTGGATTATCTCTCAAACGCTAATCCAATGAAACGATAATCCAATCAAAAATGGGATTGATTACACAATAAATTGTACATCCAATCTCCATCCAGAGGTTTATTAAATAAAATAACACATAAATACAATTAAATTTTTTTTTATTTATTATAAATTTTTTTTACAAATATTGTATTACAATCTTTTAAGATCTTGATTCTTAACCCAGGAGTCGTGTGCTTTTAAGAATCCTCTCCATCGAACCAAGGACATGTCTTTCTTCCTTTTAATAATTTTATCAACCAAATATACATTTGGAGAACTGATTTTTTGCAGTTCGTGTTTGCAAAATCCTCCTTTTATTGGTTCTCCGACATATGTTTCTATGTAATACATTATGCGATGTGTTTGTCCAATTGAAATAATTTTAAATATTTCAAAGACTAATTTACCGTGAATTTATTCTCAAAAATTCTTTTCTGCTTCGAGGTCAGTATAAATTCCCTAACTTTGAACTTTGGTTTTCTTTCATCGATGACTTTAACATCATTATAAATAGTTTTCATTGAACTAGGGAGCCATCTTGATAGTTCTATGGTATCTGGAAATATAAAATGTAACTATCTCAGGCAAAATGTCAACCCATTTGTTATTCCCCCTCGATGTGAAATGTATATATAAACTGCTTAGTCGATTTATTGTAACTTTCCACAAACTGGCTTTAAGCTCCGGCATTGCGTAGTTATTAATACCATATTCAGTCATTAGTTTCCGGAAAGGTGTAGAAAAAAATTCAGATCCTCTGTCAGTTTGGAGCGAATTGGGTCTTCTCTCTTTCAAAACGATTTTCATTGCATCGGTAACCTGTTTCCCAGTTTGGCTTTTCATAGGTATACCCCAACCATATTTCGAATAAACGTCTATTACGGTTAAAATATACTTGTATCCCTTATTGTATTTTGAAAGCAGTGTCATTTCACAAAAAATCTTACTAAACTTCATTTGTAATATAACCGTCTTCAGTTAACTCTTCAATTATAGAAACAGTTTCGTTTGTGTGTGAATTATTTCCAAATTCTCTCGAAGCGATGAGAAGTTTTAATCTATCAACCAATTCATTAGGATCGTTCCAATATACGGGTGGAAAACGGTTGTTAATTTCATCTTTGTATATTCCACTTCCAACTATATTTCCTATTAAATGTATTTTCGTATGGTTTTCATCTCCTGAACTAATACTAACATTCGTTCGACGAATAAGTTCTTTATATTTCTGCAAATCGGTGTCAGAATATCTATTTGGAAAGTTTTTAAATAATAATTCAAATAATCCTTCACTAACATCAGTTACGTAATCACCATTTTGATTTTATTGTCAGGCAAAAATTTAATTATCTAATCTCCCAGGAACCAACGGTTTTCATGTCGATAAACACCAAAGATCGTATCGCGCAGAGGTGAAGAATGCTGTAAAGATAATTAACGTCGTGTTAATTGAGAAAGGAGTTGCCTTTTTTTTGTTAAAGGTTCTTTTTTCATTTTAATTTCCAAAGATGTTTCTTTAGGTTTATTCAACACAGAGTGCAATGTATCCATAATAGTCATAACAGGTTTAAATATTTCTTAGTTTAAAACATCCTGTTCCATACGAGCTCATTTGGCTTGCAAATATTTCTCTTTCACAGCAGATAAAACAATATGTTTGATTAAGATGTATTAAATTCAATCTATTTATACATGAATTAAGTCGTTGCTTTTCTAACTGTTGCAGTAGATCGATTACTTTGCACTTTTTCAATCTTATCGATTTTACTTAAAACATCTAATTTTGTTAGTTTTAGCTTTCAAATTATTAATAAAATAATTGATTCGTGTTTCCAAATCATTACTTTGTTTTCTCAAATCTGTTTGCGTAAAAAAATCGAATATTTTATTAATCAATAAATCTCTTATATATTGCGTTATTTCTTCCACTCGTGTTTCAAGTTGTTTTGCAATAGTAGCGTTTACCGCTTCATTAATTACAACTCTTAAATTTTCTTGCATTTCTATAAGTTGTGTTGTAAAACCTATGTTTGTCATATCGTTAAAATCCTTACTAAATCCATTTAAACATTCTGATATTCCAAATTCATTACTCTGCAGATCAGTGCTAATATTTCTTAAAATCTTTGCAATTACACTCGTGTTTTTATAAACATTATCATTCAAATCAACCAACTTGATTAATTTCTCTTGAATATCGTTTGATTGCGATTTAAATACGTGTAGCGTAATAATGTTTAAGTCTTCCACATAACGTTTACTCACGGCATCGCTATCTTTCACAGCCATACCCATATTACGTTAATATATGGCCATTTAAATCACAATTCCCATCGCGATTTCTGGTTAAACAGTTATTGTAATGATTGCGTTTTATACCGCTATGTCCAAACTTTAAAATACTCATTGTTCTTTGCTTGGAAGTAAAACATTTTCAAAACCAGACCTATATCTGGCTTTATATAGGGAAAGTGTTGGTATAGTCACCAAAGAACTGTATTTTTCTTTCCAACAGTAAAGGCACATATATTTAAACTTTGTAAATGTCATATCTCCTAAAACATGACCATTGTAAATATGTTTCCGATTCATATTATCCATTTGAAACACAATTACCATATTTGCATTATCGCGTAAATTATGTTTCGGTATACATGCGTAACTTTGCGATAGATAAAAACAATCAATGTTTGAATGTCGGCCAAAACTAAAGTATTGCTGTATTTCACCCTGCGGCTCACACCAAACATCGTCAAAATAAATGCGGAATTGGGTAATGCTTCATTTGGAGGCACTATATCTTCTTTATTTGTAAAAGGGAAATATCTCATTCCTTTAATTAACGATAAAAATGGTCGCTAACCGTTGATATTTCTCTTGTTGGATTGTTTTAGAAAACATACATACGTTTTCAAATTTAAGTCCGTTCGGATGCTCCAATAGCGACACAATAACACAAGTTTTTCCACATGAAGAAGGACCGCTTATTATACAACGTATATTTGATGATAAAATAAAGCCATGTTTCTGTTCAATTACGTTTTTTTTTTTCCATATTTACAATTACCGGCAGGTGTACATTTTGTTTTATGACCTTCATTTATACATAAATAGTCAGTATAACGTATTGTAATGTACTAACGTAGCGTGAGTAACGTATCTTAACGTATAAATGTAACATTAGTAACATATAACATATTGCAACGTATTGTAACATAATATACTATACTAACACAATGTACTGCGTTGTAGCATAGTATAACGTACTAACGTAACATATTGCAACGTAATATAATGTAATAACATAACGTGTTGTAAAGTAATATAACGTACTAAACATAATTGTACTAACATAACTAATTGTACTAACATAATTGTAAAATATCACAACGTATTGTAACATATTGTAATGTATTGACATAACGTAGTAATGTAAAAATTAACATAACGTATTAACGTAAAACTATAAATGTGGATCTATATTTAGGCTCACATTCAGTTGAAAAAAATGGTTCGTACTAAACGTATCAAAGAAGGATGCTGTGTATTGAATAAATTGATTAATAAATTACCATTTGAATTACATTTACCAGAATACAATTATTGCGGACCAGGTACTAAACTTGCAAAACATTTGGCACGGAACGATCAAGGAATAAACTCTTTGGATAATGTGTGTAAAGAACACGATATAGATTACAATCGAACAAACTATTTTAAAGAAAGACATATAGCGGATATAATTCTAGCCGATAAAACAACAGATATAAGGAAGAACCCATCTACATATGCAGGTGAAAAGCTTGGAGTCTGGGTTGTTGATAAAGTTATGTGCTCCATTCCTATTTCCAGCATTAACAGCTCTTGGATCACTCCTCGGAGGGGTTTCGGCAATTAGTAGAGCAGTTAAATCAAAAGGTAAAGGAATGTATTTGAAACCCTGTAAAGTTGGACAAGTACGAAAAAACTCAAAACTTGAAAAGAAACGCAGAAAGTCTTAAATAGTCTTCCAAAACGTGCATTAACAAACAAAGCTATTAATGTATTTGTAAAGAAACTGGATATTCCCTATTTCCGAGGTGTGTGTTTGAGAGACGATTTACCAAAGAAACCAAATATTCGTGAATGTATGATTGTTAATTTACATTCGAAACAAAATGAAGGAACGCATTGGGTTGCATTAATTAAAAACCGAAATCAATCATTGTATTGCTACAGTTTCGGCGATTTATGTCCTCCAATTGAAATGTGTAATTATTTAAAAAACACTCAAAAATATACAATTACGAAACGGAGCAATTACCAAATACAATCAATTGCGGAAATTTACGTTAAAGATTTTTGGCTATAAATAGACTATATAAGCAAATGTAATAGTAAAACATATTAGTAATATGTCAGTTACGTTGATATTAAATGGTAATTCGTCGCAATTGCGTACGCTATATTTCCCTGCGTTGGAGTTAGATGGAGAATGGCAAATAAGTCTAATAGAATTCGTTACTTATAACAGCATACCAAACATTGATATGCATAACCAATTATTTACGGCTAATATTGGTGAAAAAATATACAAGATTGTGATACCGGTAGGATCTTATGAGTTGGATGATCGCGAAAATTTCATTAAAGCATCATTACCTAAAGATATACATTTCCAATTACGCGGAAATCCAAATAAGTTAACTAGTGCAATGTATAGTAACATTGATATCGATTTCTCGAAAGACAATTCAATTACAAATATGTTAGGATACGAACGAAGACTTTATCCCACTAATGAATTGCACGAATCGTCAAAACAGGTTAATATATTGTCAGTAAATGTATGTCGTATAAATGTTAATATTGTAGGCGGTTCATATTTGAATGGAAAACCGACAAATGCACTACATGAATTCACGTGTGCTGTGGCTCCAAGATATAAAATAATTGAAAAACCGAATACATTGATATACCTTCCAGTAATAATTAATCGTGTTGATGAAATAGTTGTTATTGTTGTCGATCAAGATGGTAAACTTTTTAATTTCAGAAACGAAGAAATTACCGTTCGTTTACATTTAGAAAAAAGTATATAAACCCCTGCATTCCGTTACGCCTTATAATCATAATTGATATAGTGTATAATTGTAAATTCGCACGTAAAGTAGGTGGTTCTTTTAAGAAATATGTTACTAAGGAACGTATTTCGAAGAAAGAAAGCGTAAAAATACGTAAACGGAAGCATAAAACAATCACTTCAAATAAGATACCCGTGAAGTTTACACGAGGCAACGATTTGTATTTAAAATAATTAGGCCATACTGTTAATAGAAATGGAAGACATACTTAAGTAGATATGAAAGGCCGATTTAAGAGCAACTCAATTTTCATTTTAAAAAAAAACGAGCAAATTACCCCCAAATTCGAGTAATTTTATAAGCAAAATCAATTAAAAATCAAGCAAATTTCAATTTCGTAGAAACAGTCGAGCAGGATTTGTGCCACTTAAAAGAAACAAGCTATTTTACCCCAAAATCAAGCAAATTCCTCGATTTTCAAGCAATTTTTCATGTTTTCTAGAAATATCAATTTCGCAAGCGAGCAAGCAAATTTAAGATAAAACAAATGAAATTTTAAAAAGATTCAAATCAATAAAAATGTATATATTTTTTAAGAGAACTCTATACCATACACAGACTTTCTATTTTTCATTTCTTTTAAGCCTTTATACATTATAAAAACCCTCTTCTCATTTACTAGTTTCAAAGAATTTTTATCAAGTCTCTTGGCATAGCGCTCTCGTAATGAAATTTTAAGTTTACCATCTATAGTACAATTAATTTTTTTGCCATACTTAGACTCATAAATATAAAATCTGTAGCAGTAAACCATTTATTTGTTTCTAGATCTTGTAGTTTGGTGAATTCAAGCGAATTGTTCAACTTGTTGAGCAGAGATTCCATTTTTTGTATTATTTACAATGAAACAAATTATTAAAGAAAATATTTTTTCATTCTCTCAAATTATTTTTCTTATTAAATAAAAAAAATGGAAAATCAAGAAAAGCAATGTAAAACGTGTGGCGAAGTATTAAATATAGAAAGTTTTCACACGCATAAATACACAAAAGACAAACATATTAACACTTGTAAAAAATGTTGTACTGGATATGACAAAAATCATCATGAGTTAAAAAATGAGAAAATACTATGTGAATGTGGAAAATATGTTTGTAATCTATATCTCAAAAAGCATAAAAATACTAATCTACACAATACAAATGAAATTCGAAATGCTGATTATTCAACTAATACACGTGTAGTATGCAATTAGAATAAATATATTGGTTCATTTTATCTCTACAAAGCTGCTATAGACAAATATACAATAAAATGCAAAAAATGCTTTAGTGAATACGATAGAAGTTGCTATAAATTTAAAAAAATGAGAAAATACTATGCGAATGTGGAAAATATGTTTGTAATCTATGTCTCTAAAAGCATAAAAATAATAAATTCCACAATGCAATAGTAGATATTCTAAATGAAATTCAAGATAATAATAATTCAACAAAAACATGTACAGTATGTAAAGAGAATAAATCAATAAATTCCATTTCTCGTCATAAAACTACTAAGGACAAACATACAACAATATGTAAAAAATGCTATAATGAGAAATATCCTCATAAGAAGTTAAATAGTAAAAACGACTTCATTATTATCAATAATTTAAGCTCATATTTCGATTTTACACACTTATATTTCTACCCACATTTTTGCTGTCATCATAAATTTGTTTTCTTATAAATATACAATAAAAATTACATCACTCAATATTGCAGTTGAGTTTGGTGAGAAGAAATTGAGAGAGTTGAGAATTATAGGTAGAGATCTAGAAATTAAATATCGCTGCAGGCTACGGAAAGCTGATCTAATTTCATTTATTCTACCATTTATTATAAATCAACAAAGTAAAAGAAACTTTAAAAATTTACCCTTTTCAAATTTCACTATGAAATATAGAAAAGCTAAAAAGCAATTAAAAGAAATATTTCCATTCGTCTATAATGCATTTGAAAAGTCTAGAGATAAAAGTAAGCGAGTAACAGAATGGAGAACAAAGAATAATTTTACAAATTTACCTTTAGCTGATGCCAATATCAATGAATTGTATAAACAAGATAAAAACGAACTAAACAAAATATTCCCCTGTTCTACTAATGTGTTTGTTAGCAAAATAAATAGAAGAACCAATGAAAATTACATTGTTAATACAGCTTTTAATAGTAGGATATCAAAATATAACATTGAAAATTCCTTTAATTTAGTACAGCCTAATCAATTTGTAGCTTCAGTAAAAAATAAGGTTTTTGAGACTATGCGATCATCTTAGGAACTATAGAGGGGTGAAAACCAGCATTAAATTATATACCAATTGTCGCAAGCAGGAAAATAATCAAGTAGAATTATTTACATTTCAGTCATATAATCACAAAGTATTAAACGAAGGAGAAATTATAAATATTTATAAAATTATAAATATTTATAAAATTATAAAACAGGAATTACTCACACAACTATCTGAATTTCAAAGAAGAGGTTCTCACGATGGACCCTAGATATAATAATGGGGATACAATGAGCACTAAATAAGTATAATCCATTAAAGCATCATCATATATTGAACTACCTGGAATTTAAAAAGAATAAGAAAGCATGCATAACTGTTAAAAACAGTGTTCAAAAAGGCTTTCTTTGGGCTGTAAAATCTGCATTGTTTCCTGCAGAAAAAGACCCACAAAGAGTATCTAAATATAAAAATGTGGCTCTTAACATTGAGAAAGCATTAGCTAAATTTGAATATCCTATTAAAATAGAAAATCAAATTGATACTTCTATAAATGAATACTCTAGTGAAGATGAAGGTAAGAAATCCATGGTATATGCATTAATACTCACAAAAGATAAAAAGGATAAGCACATAAATTTACTTTATTTCAAAAATTATACAAACTCGCATTATTGTTGGAGTAAAGATTTAGCAAGGCTAGTTTCAGTTCAAAAAAATAATAAACAACATATAACGTATATGTGATATGTGTCTTCAATTCTTTTATTCTCGAGAGAAAAAAAATAAACATACAGAAGACTGTTCTAAAAATGAAGCAGTAAAAATTCACTTACCTTCGAAAGGAGAGCAAATATTTTTCAAAAATTATAAACATACAATGAAAGTTCCTTTTGCTATATATGCAGATTTTGAATCAATTCTAAATAAAATTTCAACAACTAAACCAAATCCAAAAGATATTTATAAATTTAACCTTATCAAAAAATATCCCATTTTAACTGAAGGTGATATTAATAATGGTTTTTATAAAGAAACACTTAAAGAAAGATATAAACTTACTAATGACCAAATACATAACATTGATTTTTAAATTGAATGACGAATCATATACAATGAAATATCAGTTACATTAAGCTTCTGGTTTTTGCTATTGTATTGTATCTAGTTATGGCGAGTAAGAAATATTTTTGTTAAAAATGGTAGAACTGAAATTTTTCCAAAACAAAATTGGAATCTAGGTATTGAAAATTATCTTTGTCTTAAAATGTTTCTGGCTTTTAATGATTTTAGAAATTCTAAAACAAAATTATATATTATATACAGAAATAATTAACTTTATTATAAGCCAACTACAAACTATCATTGCGATATCAATTATTATTCATTTTGGGGGCGAAGACCTTTATATGTTCTTGACTGCCTATATAGAAAGACAGCAGTAGTTAAAGATAAAACAAATAAAAAATTAGTGTAGATTTTAAAAAAGCTGTTGCGGCTAATACAATTTGTAATGTTGTTTTAATTAGCCAACGAAATTTAACTTATTATTTTTGAAAGAAAATGTCACTGAAGATGTATAAGTTTTTTATTTTATTAAATGGATAATGTAACTATTTTACAGAAGCAAGAAATTGTTTCGATATTTTAATACAATTTTTATAGTCTCATAGTTGAGTGGTTGCATAAAAAAGTTTTACGAATTTTTGATCAAATATAAAATCTTTTTTCTAATTAAAATTTTTCTCATAGTATCACTTTGCTTATAAAACATATATAAATTTTTGAATATTATAAATGGATCAAATTATAGATCTTTTAGAACTTTGGGATATTGGATATTAAATCGTAAAAACAGAAACTTTTATTGATAAAGAATTGGACCTTATTCATTTAAAAATTGTTTTAAAATTGGTAAAAATTATTTAAGATCAAATAAATTTTCTGATTTTAAAGATGTTTATGGTTTGGATTGTTGTGGTGGTTGGGATTATGGAATCAGTAATGGCTATGCTTCAGATTTTTCTTTATTTTTATACTTTAAAAATCTTATTGGTATTTTACTTTTGTTGAATAAAATTTATAATTTCCATCAATTTTTTTGACATTTTCATTTTATTTTTTTCTTTATTTAGATTGCTCGCTTGCAAAATTGCTATTTCTAGAAAACTTGAAAAATTTCTTGAAAAGTAAGAAATTTGCTTGATTTTAGCTTAAAATTTGATGTTTTTAAGGTTGCACAAATCCTGCTGGAGCATTTTTGAAAATCAAGAAATTTGTTTGATTTTCGATGAAAATTGCTTGTTTTTTTAAATTGAAAATTGGTGAAAATTGGAGCTTCTATTAACATAAAAAAGTAGCTTGAAAATGGGAAAGTTTCTTGAATTTTATGCTTAATTTGCTTGATTTTCGATGATAATTGAGTTGCGCTAGAACTGTCCTTTCATTTCTACTTACTTAATGTTGAAGAACCTATCACTTATGAAAATGCAGTCACTAATACGGAAATACATGTGTATGAACCATTCCGAGCAGGTCCATATATGCTTCTTTCGGAAATAAGGATTTATATACATTTCACGATATTTACGCGTTACAGTCGAAATAAAGTTGAAGGTTTAGAGGAACAATTATAAAGACCGCTGATGTAAGTAATCCAGTAAGTTCAATAATGATAAATGGAATACTTAATTTAATCGACAGAATTGCATATCAGCTCAATGGTGTGGAAATCGATCAAACACGAGATGTTGGAATCACCTCCAAGATAAAGAAGTATCTCTCGGGAATTGTAAACGATCTTCATTCAGGGATTATGGCTGATTCGAACAATGCTAGTGATTACTCACTACAAATAAACCCAGGTGGAAAATACGAAGTTGTTATGCCGTTAAGTATGGTTTTGGGATTCGCTGAAGACTACAAACATGTAATATTAAATGCTAAATAAGAATTAGTTATTATATTCGGCAATACACATTGAATGCTATATACGATCCGGCTAATAACAAGGAAGGTGTAACATATAATCAAGCAGCATGGAATGGTTGATACCACATATTGAAATTAACACTCGTGAATGTGTAAAGTTTTTTTAATTTATCGAAAAACGGAAGAATCTAGACATTGCCTTCAGATTGTGGGGTCTAGAGGTTTTTCCAACTCTACCGACATCACAAAAAGTAATTTGGAATGTGAAATCAAGTTTTTCATTGAAAAACCAAGATATGTCGTTATTTGTTTTCAAACAAATAGACAAAACAATTTAAAAGTTGATAGATCAATATTTGATAATTGTGATATAAAAAATACTAAACTGTATCTAAACAGTCAAACTTACCCCCATGTGGACGTAAATATGCATTTTGGAAATGGGGAATTCCTTATCTAAGTTTCAGAAAATGTATTATAACAAAATCAGTTCACATATCCTAGAACCCGAATCATTTAAAACCAGAGGAACATTATTTGTATTTGATGTCAGCAAGCAAGACGACATAATTACCAATGGTGTGATTGATTCACGAATTGAAATTATTGTAAATACACCAATTCCAGCAATTACGCAAGCTTACACTCTTATAATTCACTATATATTAGCGAGTTACAATGTAAGAGATAAGCTAGTGAAAATAATGAATTGAGTCAGTAGGTGACAAACCAGGGCTGAGAAGAGATGTTTTGAAATGTGCAAGGATTTCAGTCTGCAGAAAAAAAATTATCATTAAAGAATTAGCTATCACTGATATGGAAGAACATACAACTGTATTCAGCTTCAAATCATCTTTTGACTGGAAATATCTACCTCCTAAATACAAGAAAACAAATAGATGGCTTACTAAGGATCCATATGCTTTAACCTGGGAAAGTGTTTCTATAGACTATTAGAATATTGAAGCTATTTGCAAACATTTCCTAAATAATTGTAAAATATATGTAGGTGGAGTTGTCAAAAACACATTTTATAAAGTGTGTGGAATGGGAAAGTATTAGATATACAAAAATATTATAATTGCCCTTCGTTCAAACAGCTACCTAAAACCTACAGTTGTAAATCACCAATCATCTCTGCAGAGGAAAATTCTAAATTAATGTTAACTTGGGCAACGATGCCTGACTGGGGTGAATTTGCTGATGATGATTCTCCCCCCGAATCACCTGTGGATATTAGTCGAGTCATGTGCCGTTATTTGGGATGAGAGAAGTAATAAGTGCAATTTAGTATAAAGAGTATTTGAATATATGTAATCCACTACTTCGTAAAGATGGATCAACAAGACGAGAACGAAGTTACATGCTCGTGAATACAGAAATCCAAATGTAAATTGAATATTAGCAAGTTATTAACACGTTGGAGCAAACCATTTAGGGGTTGTCTCGGAAAGAAATAATTTTAGTATCTTTGTGATGTTCCTACTGTAAACAAGTCTTCCTTCCACCCAACTGCTATTTACATCTCTGTCACCCCTGGCAGCTCACTTGTGGATTACTCTTGTTTGTCTAACGGAATAATACGTCATTTTGGAGAGATATGCGATGGACTGTTTCATTTCAAAAATATAAATATCCAATGTTGCTTACAGGGTGAAAAATGTACTGATTTAATAACATGTCCAGATCTGGAAAAAATGTCCTGTATACCATATGTGTCCTAATACAAGTCTACCAGCGAGCATTGGGGAAGTGTATTCGTACTTTTATGAAACTTTCCCTAATTTCACAGAATGTATAATATTACACGCACCCGAATACACGAAAAATTATAACAATTAAAACAGATGAAAGATTAAGTATTGGCAAGGAGAATATATGATGTAAATAGTGTTTTTTTTGTAAACACATAGTGATAACAAAATGTATTCTGTAAGCAAATGTATCGAAATAAATAGTTTGAAACTATTTTTTTTCTGTTTTACTAACTTTACGAATGCATGAAGTGTAATATTCCCATATTATGACAATCAAATGTTATGTAAACTTTGTTTACGTGCATTTAACATTCAAATCTAAGTGTATTTACACATAAAGGTTTGTGTGCAGGGTAATGATTAAATACACCTTTAGTAATTTGAAAGTGACTTAATACATAAAACTATTTTAACGTATATTCTAGGATTCAAACATATTATGTTTAAAATACATGTTTAACACCTTCTACGTGTCAAACATTTTGTTTTTAAAACGAATAATGTAATCGAACTGCTTCCTGGATTTGCCTATAACTACCTATAAAAGGTGTATGCTTTGCAATTTCATTTTAATCTTTGAATAGTACAGAAGAAATGATGTATTTGCTATGTCACTTCTGTGGTAAATAATTTACAGCTCTGTGCAGTGTGCGTCGACATGAAAGAAGTAGTTGTGGAATTAAATCTTTAAAAAATCAATTTCAGTGTGAATTCTACCAGAGACAATTTCTTCGAGTCAATATTTTGAGGAGACATGGTAGAAGGTGTAACACTGATTCTATGCAAACAGTAGCATATCCTAAGACAGCTCCTCAGACAGCTCCTCAGTTAGCTCCGCAGTTAACACCGCATTTAGCACCGTAATTTGCACCACAATTGACACCACCTCCTAACGAAACACCACAAATAGCACCACATCCTAAGGCAGCTCCACAATCTGTTCCACAGTTAGCGCCACATAGTCCACCTACTGCAAAACACATAACATTTCCAATTCCACCCACTGAACTACCTCCAAATATTCTTTATGCTAATTCAAGGATGAAAAGTAATTTGATTGCCAACTCTCCAGCTTCAGTGAAAAGTTCATTATCCAATCTCAGATACGAGATACTGTCTAGTGCATTCGCCGGCAGGCTAACTGATGCGGAGATAGTTAACAATAGGCTTCACAGTTGCTGACTTTTCTCTGGCCTGCATCATGCCGGCCAGTTAGAATTAGTACAATAGTAACCTGTTAGTACTTGAAATCCCTCACGGCGGAGGAAGTCGTTACGTATACCTTTTATTTTCAAAGCAATTCCCTCCCTGTCCTCCATTCATCCGATGTTTGTGAACTTTACGACAATAACATAGTCCCTTACTTAATAATCAGACTTGGAGAATTTAGTGCTCATGGAAGCGGGTGGATTTTACAACTATCAAAAATGGATGTACCTACATGTGAGTCAATACTGGTCGTTCACCTCTGGTTGGAAGTAAACCAAGTTATTCCCTATAAGAAGATATGTAATCCGATGCTGCTTCATTACTCGCCTCGTTTCACCATCATCAGCTCTCAAGACCACCGTTTTTGAGAGCTGCTCAAATCTCTTCTCTCGCTCCATTGCACAGATTAAATTTTTTTTTTGCTACAAAGTTTTAATAGAATTGGAAATCCGTAAATTTTTCCTGTTCCACGAAAACCAGAATGTGTGTAGAGCTTCTGAACTGCGAGCCTTGCTTCATATCAGTATGATGTGTATGTAAATTTTCCTCTGCAAACTTTACACTTCTTGCATTTCAGTGCATCATTCAGTTGGTTGGTGTATCCCTGTGTGATATCATAGAATTCCTGTCTTTTTCCCACCACACTACACTCAATACCATGATAAATTCAGCCCTGCAATACAAAAAATGGGGTATTTAAATGACATAGTAGCATCTATGAGTCAATTAAACTGTCAGCTGTATCAAGAGTGAACCAATCAACTGAGAGATTTTGTCTTAAAATAGCTAATCTGAAATTCCAACAACCAACGCATCATCTAGAATCCACTCTGAATAACTTCTCACTGATTTGAGAGCAACGAGTTTGTCTTCCTGCAACATCAACCAAATGTTACCAACCTCATTCCCAGAAAAGAAGTTTGAGTGTTTTTTCTGTATATAAGTAAATATTTTTAAGAAGAATGTGATTTTTGTATATGTAAATAAATATTGTGTTTGTTGAAAAAAATGGGATATATTAAAAATGCATTTCAGAGTGAATGTGTGTTTGATTTATCTCCAAACTGTAGATCTGGAATTTTATAAAACAGATATCTTAGAGTAATGAGTGAGTCGATGTTTTTGCAAAAATATATATTTTATTACTTTATCCACCTGGGGTTGTAGCTTTATTTGTGTGAAGAACATTTATTTATTCGTGGGTGTGACTTTTTTCTACGTAGTGTTACGTGCTGCAGCTGGCGCCGACTCAATTGCCCGGCGTCGTAATCGGAGACCCATCTCGCCCTCCCCTCTTCCTGGAATGATGTGCTCGCGGCCTCCTGATTCCCCCTTCTGGGAATCCCGTGGATGCTGACAGTGGCGAGACTTGCTGTCGTTAAAGACCTCCTCTCGTCTGCTAGAGTTTCCGATACGTTTAGCGACGACACAAGAATGTTCTGGTGAGACTGGCTGGTGCATCAGCCCTCCGCGACGCATCAGGCGAGTTGGAGGAGATTCTAGGTGGCGGCCTAAGACCTATATATATATACTGCGGCATCCCAGCGGCCGGCAGTCTTTGATGGAGGCCGCCTGGCTGAGTATGCGCGAGCGAAGAGAAGTGTGGACGACGACTGCAGATTGCGGGACGACAGCGAGTGAGTTATTCGTGGCTTGAATGGACGAGAGGGTGTGAAACCGACGAGTGAAGCCTACTGTGCATGATGGTGCTTAGAGGACTCTAGAACATTGCAACTGGCAGGACAATGACTGAACTGAGGTGGAACTGTATGGAAGTGTAATACTGATTTTATTGTAAATATTCGAACTGTCAAATATGGACACATAAATTATACAATAATTGAATAAGTTGATTCACTGTCTATTGGGACTGATCTTTAATTATTTAATTTCATTGATTTCTTTGTCGTAATTATAAATTTTATTAATTGGTGTCAATTGTGAACAGTAAGTGATTTCAATTTATTGTGAGAATTTGAGTTCAGAGAATTTCGCTGTAGTTATTGTAAATAAAATTATAATCATTATTTTATTTGATTAAGACATCCATCTCTTAACGAACTTGGTATAGCCTACTTAATTTCTAGGGAGAGAAATTGTAACAATATATATCTCGAAAACAGTATTTCAACATAGCAAAAAAAAAAACCTGGTTAATTGTATTGTTTTCAGTGAACATAAATATTTGTGTGTGATCTGAATACTAGTATTTCCTTCAGTTGGTTTAACGATTGTGTTCGCAATAGTTGACGAATTACTTTGTCGGAGGGTTTTCCGTAACAGCGAACAATACTGTTTCGCTGTGAAATCAGTTTGCGTGAATATCACTTAAAATTGACGAAGTAATTCATATTTAACACAGTAAAGATTATGGCGATTCGCAATGAGTTAACGATTTTGCATCTTAACTCAAAACAAGACGAAATTAATAATTAACTTGCAGTAAACGAGTTTTAAAGACAAATGTAAAATGCAATTAATAGGTTTTAACATTCACTAACGATTTTCACGAGACATTTAAAACATATAAAAATGTAATTTACTCAATATCCGCACTTATTGTGTAAATCAGCTAATTTAGTGTTTAGTCAGAAAGCAAATTATTTAACACTTCGTGTGAAGTTTGTAGGATTCCTATAGCTGGGATGGGTTCAGGACATGTATAAAGCATTGCTAGAATCCCTTCTCCCAAGCGAGACAGGCTCATTACTTGGAGACAGTTCGCCAGGCTCATTACTTGGAGACAGTTTGCCAGGCTCTTGCATTTCCCATTGATAAAGGATGGAAATCGTCCCTCGTCGGCTAGCGGTCTGTTACAAGATAGACAAATTCACGTCACACTATAGCATTGACCCCTTCTGTTTACGAACTGTCACGACCTCGTGCTTCGCCTGACTGTAACGACAACCCGCAACTCTATCTGGTGTTCACACCTCGGTCACATTATTCGTAACAGTATTTTTCGAAATATTTCAATTTTTCGCATATTTAACCTTGTTAACATAAAATACGATAGGAGTTATAATATTTTTATGCATGTTAATAAATTTCTTTCTTTTTTACTAATCATTTGAATTCAGTTTCTCCTTGAGTGTTAATTACGGGAGTCACTAGAATCTAATTTCGTTAGCTTATAGTATAGAAATCTTTTCCGTTATTTTTAAGTTTGCGTGCGTATATTATTTCTTTTAAATAATCTGTAGCTCTTTCGGCTAGAATTTCGAAGCTTGTCTATATGTGTTCGCTATGAGATTTTTTCAAACATCCCCTGTGCACAAATGTTGTCGACCAGCTCCAGGTATGGCGAGTCGGGGCATTAAGTCACAGAAGGGGACAGGGCAGATTTTCGGGAGAGTCCACTTTTCATGGGTAAAGCATAGTTTTGCAAACAGGTCACCGCTTTGGAAGAGTCCAACTTGGTGTCTTGAGGGATGTCTAGCAGTTGGAGACTCCCTGAAGTTGTCGGACAAAAGACACGCTCTGGGCTGATGGCGATGGGAGGGGGCGGAGGTTTGTGGACAGGGTCACGTCCCTCTGGACAAGGGGTGGAGGTGGAAGGGGGTGCTGGGACCTCGGGAGCCATCTGCACCCCTGTATCCAGTTGTCGACATATTGAATCAGTTGCGACAATTGAGAATCGATGACAGTTGGTGACTGACCCGAGGAGCTTGCTGAGGAGGGGTAGTAGGGGTGCTTGGACAAGGTCACGAAACTCTGAAATCTGGTCGCTTCCAAGGGGTAGGGTGGGAGGGGGTGGCTGGCATTCTGAACTCTGGCCAGTTCTGTGGAACGGGGTGAGGGTTGCCTACGAGCTAGCGGGACCCAATTGGAGCGCAACTAAGCAGTTGACACCATCTTGAATTAGTTGCGACAATTTTGAGAATCGCAGGCATCCTGGGTGACCGGTCCCCAGGACCTCGTAGAGGAGGGGTGGTAGGGACAGAGTCACGCACCTCTGGACTCGGACCAGCTCTGAGGGGTAGGGTTGGGAGGGGGCGGCAGGCATTCAGAAGATGAGGGGTGGAGTGTAGGGGTGGTTTGCTCCCGATGTGCACACGACTAATCAGTTGTCGCCATCTTGCCGGAAAATATTTGACGATCGCGGCCAGCCCGTGGCAGCCTACCCGGCCAAGAGAGGAGGGAAATCAGGGACTGAAGTGACCTCAGCTATCTCGCTCGGCGCCATCTTCAGTCGCTCATGTACGCTTGGAGGAGACGGATGTGCTACTTATCGGCTCCATAAACACCGCACCTCTAGACACTTAGCGGCCGACCAGGTCACCCTCGAGAGCCATGGACAGGCAAACATCTCTAATGATGGTCGCAATTTTCGTTAAGCGATATTATTATCTCCGGGGTTCACACCTCGTTCACAGTATTCGTAAACTTTAGTGTGAAATATTTTTCAGTACTTTTTATAAGCATTAATTTATCGAAAAAGTTTTTTGTGTTAACTTATATTTTCTTTTTGGATCGATATACTGCATTTGTGATAAGTAATTGATTTCATCGTTTTTCTTCGAGGAAGATTGTATACTCAAATCGTTCGGTTACATCGTGATTATATTTTCTCATTAAGTATGTGCGATTTCCATTTTTAAGTTAATCTTCGTCATAATTAAACCGAGATACCGTCGCCTTCGACACGAACCTCACGCTAATATTCAATGGAAAGTTTTATTGCTTGTTAAAAGTGAATTAATTTACAATACGGCTTCTTACGATACGACCATTTATTCGCAGTGGTAAAGCAGTTCTCTGGATACGTCGTTAAATAATGTGAGTAAACTATTTATTTATTTTTCCCAGGGAAGTGAAATTGTGAATTTCAAACATGGCAGCTGGGTAAGTTTTTTTACATTTAATGTGAAGCGTTTAATGTTCAGGAATATGTGATTAATAATCCGTGGGTAATAAGTCATTAATAGTAGCTTGGTAGATTTTCTGTTAGTCGTAAATTTCTACTCGCCCTCAAGCTCCATGTATATTTAAGCAGGTGTACTTCATAGCATCCACTCATTCCTTCACTGCCCTCACACCCGGACAGACGTGTCTTAAGAGAGCTCTTGTGCGATTTCATTACGTGTTTTATTTGGAAACATTCGTTTTTATATTTTCATTAATAAATCATAGGTTATAAGTCGACATAAGTCATATATCCAAGTCAGTGCTTCACCATCCTCCGAGCCAGCCAGACATGTTTTACGATAGGTGCGATTTCATTACCCGTTAATCAATTAATTTCTTTTACATGTAAATTACGTTCCTACTCGCCAGTCAAACAGACACGGACGTGTAAGGTATGTGCGAGACACATCAAGCAGTGTTATTTATCGTGTTATTGTGTTCGTTTAATTTATAGGGACATTGTGTTGTAGATCGTTAATTCCACACTCACGTAATTGTCATAGTTTAGCACTTGTCGACACTAGATGTTATTCATGTAATTAAAATTCTCTCTCGTGTAAATTTTTTTCTAAGCTTGGGGCTCAAGTAATTGCACTTATTATTCACGTAGTTTGAAAAATTTGTGATTCGATGCGTGTAATTTATTCATATGTAGAACACTAATTCTCTAATGTTTAATTGCATTCCGAAAACAGATCGTTTAACACATAAATCCCATCTTTTAAGTCGCCTATCTACGAGCTATATCCCGTCATAAAACATAACATATACACTTACGCCACTCTTTAGAAATCGTTTAACACTGAAATTCTCCCGTGTGTTAAATATATTCGTAAAAATCGCTTATCTACCACCAACATCCCTCCAAACACCTTAAAATTAGAAAAATTAGAAAATATTGCCCTTAGCCCACTCTTCCACTAAACTATACACATTGCAGCCCACCACTCTCGTCAGTCGCCTCCAGGGGCACCACACCGTCAATATCGGACAGAGCTCCTGTTACTCCCGTCCCCCCGCCCAAAAAGAAAGAAAGAAAATAAATCTCGGAAAAAAATTGATCCCATTTAAAATAAACCCTTTTCAATACAGTTAACCCTTTCAATAAATTTAAACCTTTAAATTAATTTAACCCGTTAAATTAACCCTTCATACGATTAAAATATTTGGTCGGATTAAAATTGGATAAAGGATTAATCCAATCAATCAAATCGATAATCCACCAAGTAATCCCAATCAATCCATTCAAATCTATAACCATCACGCCCCTACTACTTGTAGGTCCCTCGCAATCAAACGTTTCCCGATAGTCTGGGTGCTCCCCTGAAGTTCGTCATATGTCAGCCTGGAGCACCGCGGCGCTAGCAGTCGGGCGCCTTGTGGCGCTTATGATAACAAAGCGGTCTTGAGCTGCTGTAATGGAGCGAGGATGCCCTGTCCTTGGACGTACAGGCACTGAATGTGTCTGCTGATACCCCCTCCATACTTGGAACACGTCACTTTGGTTGACTCCAAGACGGTTTGCAACAGCTCTCTGCGTTAGGCCTTCCTCGATCAGTGCGACTACGATGCGTGCGCGGTTAAAAAGTGCGATGGATCGCTTAGTACTTTATTTTCTGTATGGTCCAAGGCGCGTGGCAGTGGAGCACAAGCACAGGCAATGTGAAAGCCGCGACTATAACGTTGTTGCCGTAGTGTTTGATTGCACATCTTAGTGTTCGTTACCGATCACACAAAGAAATTGTCAGCTGTTATGTTTTCTAGAAACACAGCAGAACGTCACAACGGGGTTAATATCTAACTATACGAAAATTAATATAAGAAAAAACTCATTTGATTAATATATATAGTCTTTGGTAGAATTAAAGTTGCCACATACAGTGACTATTAAAATTATTAATGCGACTGTTATAACTTCCTACAAGTAAAACATTTGTGTCGTGCCAGAGTTTATATCGCATCTGGACCTGTGACATTTTTTACATTAAAGAATAAACATCATTGTTTATACAGTTTTTGTAAATAAACTAAAAAAACATGTAATTTTCTCCAATATTAAAAAATTTTATTGTTTCTAATTTTTAAAATAATTTTTGTATGAAATATTTTGACCTTAAACATAAATTTGATGAACTAGAACTCGGAACATATCTAACACTCCTTGAACAGTGAACCCATTTATTAGATACTCCTTTTTTTGTGACCTAGCTACGCTCAAGTGTCGTAGAACAAAGAAGTTGTTGCGTAATTGAACTTCGTGTAACTTTGAACTTAAACAGTTTCCTGGCCGATTGCAAAATTCACGATAATGGTAACACATTTATGATTCACTTCTTCCACGTAGTATTGGCTTTCCTAGTATGTTAATTTCTTGATTGATGCATTTAATAACCTTTCAGGAGTGTTTAAGTTAAACTGGCCATTTCCACCCGGAAATGTTAGCAACAGAATGTTATGGGTAAGTAAATCGAGAGAAAACTCAACGATGGCAAGTAAGGCTGTAAATCGCCAGGCTTATTCATTCCAACAAAATAACTAACTCTTTCAAAGAACTTGCAGAAAACCAGGAATTTTTGTGTGTCGATGGGCAAATTAGAGTAACATTTTTTTTTGCAGTGCACAGCTGTTAACATTCCTTTTTTGTTGTCACTGTTCTGATGTGAAACGTTTTCGATAGTAAATAATTAATAATGTAGCACATATTTAGTTAAGTAACTACAAATGACATGCCTGGCAGTCGTTGTGCGTTCTTTAGCTGCATTTTTCGTAAATATACTTTCAAGCGGTGCTTTAAATTATGAGTGAGTACGGGATATTTGTTCCAGTTTATGTAAAGTAAAACTACTGCACTCTGCAGTATATATCGCGTGACATTGAAATATCACAGACGTTGTAAAGGAAAATTGCCGTACGACGTGTCGCAGAATCTTTCTGCTTATTTACGTAGCGTTATGTAAGCAGCTCAACGGGCGATTTGACAGGAAAGAAAGAAAATATTAGTATATCGGTAGTGATTAATTGACTGGCATTCAAGGGCTTATATTCTTTTATTTTAATAATACCTCTTTAATTATGATTTTATTTTGAATCTTTATTTTTCTCAACCGATTCACAAAGCTATTCAGATTTCAACGTAAGTTTACAAATTGTGAAACGAAAATGTGCATGTCGGCGCATTTAGGAGTAGTCTGACGTTAACTGCAGCTATGAGTCCACATTATACGTGATGATAGTTTCTGTGTAAAATTAATTTATTATGATTTTAATAGCTAATTTTTGGTTAATTTTTCCATTGTGTATTTATCACACAGATGAAATATGTCTCCTCGATTGCCTGTTGTGGAGGAATATACAGCGACTCACAGTGAAAGTGTTACACCTATACTATGATATTTCATTGTTTTAATACTAGTCTTTTGGATATGAAAATTGAGTGTAGGCCTATTGGTGAAAAAATGTATTTACAATAATACAACAGATACAAAAAACAAATATATTCACAAAATAATATATATATTTACAACAAAAAACTGTAAATTCTTAGGTCAAGATGTACACCACAATGAAAATGGTATGCGTTTATTTATAGACCTTAAAAGCCGGATATGTAATGCATAAATAAACAACGTTACCAGTAATTTTCATTTAGAGGGACTGTTCATTTCCACTCTGTCAGTTCGTATTGGGTGTAGGCCTACCGCTTTCACCGTGATTTACTGTATATGCTGATGGCCTAACATAAATATGCAGGATTGTTTGCAGTTTTTATAGGAAATTCCCTAATTTAGGAATATGTAAAAACCCAGCCTTCCATCCGGTACAACCACTTGCGTAGTAAGTGTTGAATATTGAGCCATCAATGTGGTTTGTAGTTCAGAGTTCTGTCGAAAAATTCTTTTAACCGTATGTAGATAGTGTAGCTCCACGTCGAGCAATCTGATCTTCGTACACCATGTTTAGTTCAATGCAGTTGACTTTTGTGTGAAACATTATTGCTTCTCTGGCTGTTTTATAATCCTAGCAAACATATAAGACGTTTACGTTAAAAGTCAAACAAAAACTAAACAGTATTTACAACGACGCAGGTTAACGCTGCCACTCATATTTTACACGGACTCTGAAACTTGCCACATAAAGAGCTGGCTTGTATTGCAAACAAATCTTGAAGCATTCGCATACACAACGCATAAATTATTTTGTAACAAGTACATTTTTGGAAAAAAGTGAGCAGTTCGTTTTTTTTTTTAAATAGAAAAAACAGTTAGTGTGGTTTTGCTGAAAGGACAGATGTTCCCACCAGAGGGTTAATGCAAACGTTACTGTGAAGCATTCCAGGGTGTCCAAAAACTGGATTTTCAGAACTGTCCTGCGGCCATGCATTGTGACGACTACACACTAGGGTTAGGCCCTATCAAAATATACTTATTAAAAACTAGTTTGTAATGCCAGATATGTGACCAGTAGGTTCGAATGGTAACGATTCGAGCGTAAGGGTATTGGTCATGTAAATATTTATTTTGCATTCATACCATGATGGTCAACTTAATGACATCATCATTGCTCAGGCCTACTCTTTCATTTCAAAATAAATCGAGCGTGAATTTTTTTCATAATTGCACGTCAAAATAACCATTTTACTGTTTTAGAAATGTACACTATCGACCAAAAAGTAAGTGGGCACCCGTGAGGATAGGTAATTCCGTACGTCAGTTGACTTGTGTGGCCGCCGTACGCTGCAGGCCGGTGTAGAACTAGGGCGTGATTGTGGGCTGTCATCTCAGTGGGCTCTGTAGCCAGGCGATTGCACGGAAGGTAAACATGCCCAAATCAACGGTCGCATTCGTCTTGCGTAAGTGGAAGGTCGATGGGCATTGTGCCAATGCTGCATGTTCTGAACGACCTCCAATCTTGACTGACAGAAATCGGAGAACCCTGAAACGTGAAATTGTCAAAAATAGGGCACAACCCGTGGCTACCATCCGACAGGAGTTTCATTCAGCAACAGGAGTATCGGTTTCCATTGGTACATTGTTTACAGAGGCCCACCGACTTGAATATTTCGGAATAGTAGTTGCACATAACCCCCATATCACAACAAGCAATAAAGCTTGGCGACTCAGGTGGCATTTGGACCGTCGCAACTGGACACTGGATCAGTGAAAATTGGTTCTGTGGAGTGATGAGTCGAGGTTTACATTATTCCGGTCCGATGGACGTGTATGAGTGTGGCGTCTACCCAGGGAACGGCTTCTGCCCGAGTGTATAGTGCCAACTAGGAAATTCGGTGGTGGTGGGGTGATGGTGTGGGGTTGTTTCACGGCCTTCGGCATAGGACCGCTGGTGTTTGTCCGTGGTAGCATGAACACAGAGGCCTATTGTAACATTTTGGATAATGAAATGTTCCCAACATTGTGGCGTTTGTACAGAATGGACCCGTTTTACTTCCAGGATGACAAAGCCAGGTGACATGTTTCAAGGGCTACTATGCAGTGGTATACCGACAACAATGTTCGCCGATTGGGACGAACTGGATCGCTGGGTGAGGGCTCAGCTGCGTGGCCAAAATCCATTGCTCAACTCATGAAATAGTTGCAAGAGGAATGGCAACGAATCCCCGTGGATGTCCTGCAAACACTCATAGAGAGAATGCCAGACAGGGTGGCTGCGGTTATAGTCGCAAAAGGAAAGGAAATAGGGCCTACTTTACAAATCAGCTAATTTTTACACTCCAATGCATTAGCGAAAGAATACATTCTAAGTTATCTCAAATGGATACTTAATACTTTTTATTCGACGTTAAGATGGAACTACTTTCTATCCACCATTACTGTTGTGAATGTTTGATATTTATTTATTTGTTACTTATTATTGTCAAGTCATAAGATATATTTTATATTGTCATGTTGGTATTGTGTGTTATGTATTTGTAATGTTGTTTAGAATAAAACTCTTGTCATGTTGCGATCAACGAAAGCAGATGTATTTTATTGCGGCAATCCTCGAATATATCATATGGCGACGAGAAAATTTCGAAAGTATCAAAAACGTGAATGATGTTTGTGTATCCATATGTAAAGTTTTTAAAACTACTTGTTGGTCTAGTGTTTGTAATTTTGTGGAACATGGTTCTCGGACGAAAGTGAGCAGAAGTCATCGTCAACGTCTGGTAGGTCGAGAATGCTGCACAACTTTGCTGCATTTAATCCAAATGAAGAACCTATCGAACATTTGTTGGATCGTCTGGAATCATATTTTAATATCAATAATATTCAGTTGTCAAAAGGTAAAGTGGATCACCTTATTATTTTGTTAGGTTCTGAATAGTTCAGCATCTTAAAAAATAAAATTGTTCCAAGAAAAGTAAAAGATTGTTCGTTCGAGGAATGTAAAAAACACTTGCTGATATGTTATGCTCCAACATCGCGCATTATTGCTGCAACATTTAAATTTCATAGTCGACATCAACTCAATGAATCTCTTTCGGATTTCATCTCTGATTTAAAGCAACTTTCTATCAAGTGTGAGTTTGACACTTTTCGTGACAGAGCTTTACGTGACCAATGAGGGGTAGGATTGTGTGGCAAATGTATGGTCAATAATTTATTACTGGAAGATAACGACTTGACTTTCGATAAAGCTTGTCAAATTGTTCTCAACATGGAAAGTGCAAACCAGTCTGTAAATAAAATTGTCACGTCTAACCAGCAACGTCCTAGTGAAATTTTTGCAGAAAATGCTCCAAAAAAAGCAATAAAGTCAGGGTTTAAACAATTGTCTTCAGTTAATAAAGATAATGAAATGGTGAGTTATTGTAGTAGATCACATGTAAGAAAGAATCAAAAACAACATCGGTCAATTCCAAGATCAAGTTCTAATAAGAGGAAGCGTTGTGTATTTTGTTTTGTTAAACATCAGCCTAATAATTGTCCTTTGCAGTGGACTTGTTACAAATGTATTAACAAAGGACATACTTCTAAGTTTAGATTTAATAAAATTGCATGCAGTAATTTTATAATTATTGTAATAATGCAAATGAATCTGTCATATCAAACCCGGTACAGTTAAATATTGAAGTCGATATAAATTTATAACGTTTTATGTTGATACTGGATCAGCTTGCACCTTGATTACTTTCAACATTTTTAAACAATGTTTTTCTGATGATAAACAAGAACAATTTAATGGTAAATTGCTGGCTGCTAATGATCAACCATTACATGTATTAGATAGATGCATTGTCAATGTAAAATTTAATAAGTACTTTGGTAATTGAGTCTTATAGTAACCTTTAAGAAATGTGACAGAGCCTTGCTTGGTAGATAGTGGTTAGATATGTTAATACCATCTTGGAGGCATGTGTTTTCAGAGTTTACAAGTCCTGTCTGTAATGACAATATGATCGATGAGGTTATGTCAGTTTGTAGCATCAAGTCACAAATGGTAAAAGATTTGGAATTTTAATTCCCTGCTACATTTTATAAAGAAAATGATGAGGAACCAATCAAACAATTCAAGGTAAATATTAATGTAAAGGACAATTGTGTTCCCATATTTTGTAAAGCATATGATGTTCCTTATGGATTGCGTGATTGTGTCAAAAAAGAGTTGTTATCGTTGGAAAACAAAGGTATTTTGTCTAAAATTAATTACAGTCAATAGGCATCTCCAATTGTTTGTGTCCCTAAAAAGAATGGTGAAATCAGATTGTGCATGGAGCTAAAAGTGATATTAAACAAATATGTGTCAATAGATCAGTATCCTTTGCCAACAAACTGAGGATTTATTTCAAAATTTTCACGTGAATGTTTTTTTTTTTTTTGTCGAATAGATTTGTCAAATGTTTATTTGCAATTGGAAGTGGACGAAAGTAGTAGAAATTTTTTAACGATTAACACTATTTGTGGGTTGTATGTCTATAATCGTTTATGTTTTGGATTGTCGTCAGTCTCTGCTATTTTTCAGTCGGGTTATTAATAAGATATTAGAATGTATTAAATACTGTGGTGCTTATCAAGATGATATACTTAGAGGAGGTACAGATTATAATAGCTGTAAATCTGTATTGTATGCAGTATTGAGTCGTCTTAATGATTACATTGTTAAGATTAATATACAAACAAGTGAGTTTTTTGTGAAGTCATTAGAAATGGTAGGCTACATTCTTATTGCAGATGGTCTTTCTCCATGTAAATCTTAGATAGAAAAGCTAATTAACACAAAAAGGTCCGCAAAATGTTACGCAATTGAAGTCTTATCTAAAATTGTTCAATTATTATCACAAATTCATCAAAATGGCTCTCGATGTAATGGAACCATTGCATAATTTATTAAGAAACGGTATCTGATGGGAATGAACTGATGAATGTGAGAAAACTTTTTTAATGAGTTAGTTATTTCAGAAAAATCACTTTTAGTGTTATTTGATCCTAAAAAGCCAATTATTCTTACTTGTGACAGTAGTAGTTATGGAGTAGGTGCAGTTTTGAGTCGGCTTCATAATGGAATAAAAAAACCAGTCGCTTTTGAGTCTGCAATGTTTAACAGTGCTCAGAAAAATTATAGTCTATTACATAGAGAAGCATTGAGTATAATATATGGCGTAACCAAGTTTAATAAATATCTTGTGGGAAATCAGTTTACCGTAGTCACTGACCATGAGCCGCTGTTATCTTTGTTTTCTGAAAAGAAAAAAATCTTGCTTAGAAGGTCGATAATTTTGTCTTATCAGTATAAGATACAATATAAAAAGGGTAAAAAAATATTCAAAATGCAGATCGTTTGTCTCGTCTACCAAGTATGTCGAGTAGAAGGACTTGCGAAGACATTAACAATTAAACAATTTACTATCTGATTTTCAGGATGTTATCACAAAAGAGGTTAGGATGTTGTGATCGCATGCTCTATGAAGTACGTGTTACTGATGACGACCCAATTTGATTAAAGCCCTACCAATGCTCACATCCTAAGCTGAAAGTTATGAGGGAAATTATGACAGACTTGTGCAAATGAAATATCATTCGACCTTCAATGACCGCTTATGCTTCACCTGTCTTTTTAGTAAGTGAGAGGGAGAAGGGACAGTATAGGCTAGTAATTGACTATCGCCTGCTGAACAAAAAAGTTAATGTTGATCCGTTTCCCATGCAGAACATCGAAAATGTCCTTCAATATTTTGGTGAGTCAATGGTGTTTTCAGTCATCGATTTAAATTCTGCCTTTCACCAGTGTATGTTACATGAAAATGGTAAGCAGTTGACAGCTTTTGTGACCCCTTGGGGCTATTTCGAATAGAACCAGGTTCCGTTCGGAGTCAATTTTGGAGGACAATGTTTATCTAGAATTTTACAAAAGGCCCTGGAAAAATTTCACTTTAAATTTGTAATTTCGTTTTTAGACAATATTTGTATTTTTTTTTTTTTAATCCTGAAGAACATCTTGAACACATACGATTGGTCCTCACAAAATTAAGGCAGTTAGGCTTTACTGTAAATCCTGAAAATGTTACGTGGGGGAAAACTGAAATTAAATTCTTAGGATTAATTTTGTCCAAGGGAAAACTGGTGATGGACCCCAAGAAAATTTAGCCCATAGTGAATTTTCCTCGCCCTCGAAACGTAAAAGGTGTTATGTGTTTTCTTGAAATGTTAGGATATTTTCCCCGTTTCATAGACAATTATACTGAGATTTGTGTCTCCTTAAACTCTTTAAGAAAGAAAGAAACCCTGTTTATGTGGACTGATAAACAAGAGAAAGCTTTTAATGATCTTAAATTCGCTATTTCACACCCCCCTGTATTAATTTCGCCTGATTTTGAGAAAAAGTTTGTCCCCCATGTAGAAGCCTCAGCCTTAGTAGGAGGGGTCGTGATGCAAGACATAGGGCAGGGCATGAAACCTGTAGTGTTTGCCAGTAGGTCACTAAATAACCACCAACACAACTCAGTGCATTTGAAAAGAAGCCCTAGCATGTGTGTGAGGCGTTGAGAAATTTGCCACTTAGAACATCAGTCCTTTGCTTTGCATACTGACAATCAAACCCTCACGTGGCTATACAGTCTTAGGATAACTGTATAGCCACGTGAACAAGTAGGCAAGCTTGACAGATGGATTGCGAAATTGAACAACTTCAGATTCAACATTGTGTACGTTGAGGGTAAAGAAAACGCGATTGCTGACTGTCTCTCTAGGATGTTTGATAGTAATAGTTACGAGGTTAAGAATAGTGTTAGCCATGAAATGGAAGAGGTAGACAATAACAATGTAGAGGAAGAGTGTTGTATTTTGATACGGAGTATGCCGGAATTTTTCACAGATTTCCTCACTTGACAATGTGAGGACGATGAATTTAAAAGTATTAAGAAGCAGACAGTGTCAGGTGGCAGCCCTGGGTATTGTATAGATAAGGATCTTATTTATTTTGTCGCTGGATTGAATGAAAAGAAAATTTTGTTCCGACAAAAGCTAGGGATTTAGTTCTTAAATATTTTCATGGCTCTACCAGAGGGACCCACACGGGAAAGAAAAAAACTAACGATCTAATAAAAAGGGAATTTTTCTGGCCAGGTATGCAGCAGGACATAGATTTGTATGTGCAATCCTGTCGAGAATACCAGCTTGCCAAACAACGCTCAGTAGCAGATTTGGTCCCCATGCTTTCCAACTCCCGACTAGGCCGTGAGAAAAAGTTTTCATGGATATTTACAGGCCACTTCCTCGGTCTACGGATGGGAATAATTGTATATTAATCTTGTGTGACGGTTTTAGCAAATTTGTTTTCATTCTTCCATTAAAATATATGAAGGCTGGTCACATAGTTAAAGCCCTTGTTGATAAGATGTGGAAAATTTTTGGAGCCCCTGAACAGATAGTGTCTGACAATGCAAGTTATTTTAATTCCCATGTAATGAAGGACATGTGTTTCATGTGGGAAATTAAACATATAAATACCAGTCTTCACTACCCCTGCTCCGATATTGTAGAATGAGCGAATAAGAATGTTAAAAACTGCCCTCCGTATTTTTCATAGCAACGACCATCGAAGCTGGGATATGAACCTCCCAGATCTCAACCTTGCCTTTAACTCTTTTTCTCACAGTGCCATGGGTTTTACACCCAGTAAATTTTTTCTGGGTCTGCAACTTCCTCCTCCCCTATTAAATGTGTGTGGGGATTCGATCTGAGGCCTTAGAAATGGTTAGCAATAGTGAGCTGCAAAACATACCGCAAAATACATGTGAAAACTTAGAGAAGGCATTAAGATCTGTAGCCAAAAAATATGATAGGGATAGACTTGATAATATGTATAATGTTGGCGATCTGGTAGTATGTGCAGAGCAAAAAAGGTGAGTATTTTTTCGTCGAAATTGGCTTTCCCTTACCATGGGCCCTTTAAAATTATTAGCTATTTGTGTCCAGTCACCGTGTGGTTGGGTGACCTCAAAAATGACTTTGTTGTCAAAAAAGGCTCACATATTACAAATTAAAAACTTAAGCTACACTAACAGATAATGTGGACTTGAGAGACAGTGACGTTGAGTGGTTTAGTAAGAGGAATGACGACGTGAATATGGCTAGGGATGCATTTCTTTTTCTTATGCTCAAGTGTGAGTGAGATTCTTAAGTTGGTGCTATGTGAATATTTTCTGTTCTTATCTTCTTAATCTCTTATAACTATTATATATCTTTAGTCCTTTTAAATGTTAAGTATTAATTGAATGTGCTATTTGTTTACATCCTAGTCAAGACATGGGTGTTTGGTTTGATACGCATAAGTTCTAGTGTAAATATTGAATATGGGTCGGTATGCTGATCAAATGTTTGGGCTCTGTTGGTTCAATACACCCCCAGGTAATTTTTAAGGGGGAGGGGGTAATTGTGACAATTGCATCGTCACTAGTTTGTTTTTAGTGGCATGTCTCAAAAGTTGGTAGCTTTATGTGTGCGAACTGTGCTTCGTACTAAGCTCTTTGCATTTTTTAATTTGTATTTTATATTGATTATTAGTACTATCGATATATACATATATATAAAACTAAGCATTTATAGTTAGATCACGGCCACGTATTTTATATTGCTTTTATTTCTCAGCTGATTTTGATATTAATGTTTGCACTTGTAAATTTTTGCGGACAAGCTGAACGTGGCCGCTGAAACTCTTTTTGGTTGTTAGTATGTAGTTTGTGTGGTCGTCGATAGTGGAGCACGGGTGACGGCGTGGTCCCTTTGCGGTAGATCAGTGCAGAAGTCCGCCGGCCGTCTAGTGTGCTCGCGATGTCAGCTGTTTTGCTGAGCGCGATCGAAATGAATGGTAATGGTAACATTTGCCTTTAGCGTAACGAGGCTTCGGCAGTTACAAATATATGAATGGCGTCTGGGTTAAACATGAGTTGGTTTTTGCGCCGATAACCTCCGCGAAATTCACAGTAACTTTTGTGTGTGTGTTTTTCGCAATGTTAGTTGCAATACATTATCTTATTCGTTACGTCACATTCGTAAATTTTTACGTGTGCGTGAATAGACTGCTGGAACAAAAGCACGTAAATTGTGTCCCTGAATAAGAATGTCAATTTGTTGGAAAATAGTCATCGCTACGCCGGACGGCGTGCGATCGACATCAGCCCAGCTGACCGTTCCATTTGGATGAAAATTGGACAGCAGGCCTTCTAGCCTGCCGGGTTCACTGCTGCTAAGAACGTCCGTTATTCTTCGTGTATGCCTGGAGTTTGTATACACGGGTTCTTCATTCCCAGAATTTGAGGTACTGTGTCCTCGATAATTTCGCCCGAGAACATCGTGGGCGGTTATGACTGAAAGTTTTCCCAAGTTTGACTATCATGATTAACTCGCGCGACTCACAAGCGGCGACCACTTTCAATGTATGTAAACGTAAAATATTGGCTTTCAGTACCATTGCGTGATTTATTGAATTTTCCTACGGTGCCATATATTGTACGAAATTAAGCCTAGTGAGCAGCATGTATTCAAATGAACTTTAAAGCTGTGTATAAACTATTTTTTCCAGTGATTGTAAATAAATGAACTCAAACTTTACTTGTGTAAATTATCCATTGGTAGTGTCGCTGGTCCTGCACATACTTTATTCAAAAATATTTCACAAAATCATGAACGCATTTTTGCCAGAGTACAACTCCCTTAAAAATATGGATTTGATTAAAATATATTTATAGGAATGAAAAGACATAATGGGTTTGTTGAAGACGAGTGCTGCTTGTCCCTTGATGCGTAGTAATTGTTTTGTGGGGGTTACGGCAAGTGAGGTAGACTTAAGTGCCTCAGCCCTTAAGGGACAAGGGCGACTCAAACAGCCTTTGCTAAAATTATTTCTTCGGCTTTCGGTATTTTTTTTTTATGCATATAAGTATAATAATGAGCAAATTTGCACAATATTTACTTTTCTAATAACTTCACAGTTTCATTTGTCCCTGGCGTATGAAAAAGTTAAGGGGCTCATGGCAATGTTAATTTTACGTGTAGTTTAAGAGTACACAATGTGTCTACAAGCATACCTTTAGGGCTTTCAAAAGTTGTCGTTTTACCGTGAACCGCGAGAGAACACGATCCAGGAATCCCATGTCCGAGGTGCCGCAAACCACCGCGCGGTTTTAGTTTTCTGCTGTAGTTCAGCAGATACTTGCCATTTCGTTGGCGGGTACACAGTGCTGTAGTAGCGCAACGTACGTGGATTCTGTCAGCACTCCTCGGCGGAGCGACTGATAGCCTTGGCAGCTGGTACTACCAGCTACCTGCCTCTGGGATGACGTTAGCAGCATCCGCACTCCGCGGTGCTGCACGAACTTCTTGATCCGTCTGGCCGACACTGCTTGCGAAGCTGGCTTGTTGATTGTTGTGGCTCACTAGCCAATATAGAATCACCTAAATTAAATGATTTTTTTTGTATTTCTTTATAATGGAGATAGCTTAAAAACTTGTTCTAGAAAAGTGCACACACCTTAGAATTTAATCCAGGACCTCCCCCTCCCTTCCTAACTGATGCATGCTCCAGCCTGTGTTGTGTAGGTGTATGTAATTTATTCAGTCGCCCGTATAAATGCGTGTCTAAATACCTTCTTGTACGGAAAATAACAAAAGATTTGTATGCGATAAATCAACTTCTTTAGCTTAACACGATTATGTATTTTAAAATTCATCATGCGTGCAGGTGACAGTGTTAGTACAAAAGTTTAAGTAAACAATTTCAATGCAGTTGCAATAATTCATTACATATCATTTTCTCATGCATAGAATTTTTTAATAACTTGATTGATATGAAAATTATGACGCATTCCAAATTCATTTGACGCACAGCGTTTTTTTTTGTGATGACACCTTGAGTGAATGAGTGGTGAGATTTTGGTGGCTCTTAATAGCAACGAGATCTTGAGAGCCGATGAGGATGATTGAAGTGAATATGAAGCAGCGCCGGAATGAAGGGCCGGGAAAACGGGAGATCTCCGAGAAAACTCGCCGACCAACGGCATCGTTCGGCACGATCCGCACTTGCGAAAATCCGGTGACCCGGCCGGGGAGTGATGACACCTTCATAATCCCCCTCCGCGCCAAAATACAAAATCTGATCCGCGATTTTTCTGACTTTAATTTACACGAAACAGGTTATTATATTTTACAGTATTTGGAACGCAAGCTGATAAAAGTTCTTGCAAAAACTGTAACGGTCATTAAAGATAGTAATTTTTGAGCATTATGGATTACCGTGCTGTTTTATTTTTTACGCCGTAGTTCGTATAGCAACGGAAGAAAATATGCGTGAAGAAGCTATGACTCCAACGGAAATATTTTTAATTTAAAGTGAATTCTTTGGTTACACTCTATTGATACTCGTATGAATAAAATTGCAATACCTCCGTTTTTAAGTCCATGCACACGCATGCGTGAAGTTCACGTAACATACACAGGGCGCACCTCCCCTCCTAGTTCTGCCTCTCTCGACTCTTCATTTCTCCAAAGTTATAGTAGGTGGGGTGTGTAACTAACCGCCTTAGTAACCGCACGCAGTACAATTTAGGCGGACATTTAATCGTTAACTCACACATTCCGTACGACGTACCACCAATTTCAGTTGGCAGTACTGTATCTTTATTGCTGCTTAGAGCTACTGCAGTGTTGAAAGTGCTATCGTTTATTGTCGCGTTATTGATGTGCTGCCCTAGTACGCAAGAGAGGTGGCAAATATCAACAGTGCATAATTTGATATGCATTTCAATTTTTTTTTTAGCGGAAAATATTAATGATACTCGCAAGAACGTCATTATTGCGGCGGAGATCGCCTGTTTCAGATTTGTTGAAACAAATTATGGGTTAAGCCTGGTTCACCTGTTCTTCGGTCACATCGAGCGGGCATAGCGGAAAGTTAAACAGCCAAACATAATGTAGCCTTGTTTTCATTAAAACCCTTGAGTAATAGGGTATAGTATGTTAGAGTGCACCCGGGATTCGGGAGTGGCTCGGTGGTTCGGCCGCCATGTTGATTTTTTTTTTTTACAAAAATTATTCATTTTCACACAAAACCGTACATTTTAGCCCAATAATGCCTTAACATGTCCTTTTTTTTTTTTTTCCCTAAAAATCTCCCGAATTCCCGGGAGCAGGCGCGAAAGATCAGCGACCCAGGTGACAGGGATCAGTGATCCTGCTCGCTCTTGGGGTCAGGAGAGCAGGATTTAGGACTTTTGACTTTACATATTTAATTCCAAAAATCTAAAAAATTATTTAAAAAAATTGAAATATGTTTTTATTATTAAAAAATTAAAAGACATAAGTATTAAGTGTTATATATCACCGGACTCGTCTTTTCAAGGCGCATACGATAGTGATGTCATACAACCATTCTGCCTCGTATTTTTATGCTCTATCATTCTGTCCTGTCTCAATATCTTTCCCGTCTCTCTTTCTTTTCTCTTTCTATCATTCTCTCTTGGCTCTCTTTCTTTCTCTCTTTCGTTTCTCTCTCTCCAATTTCCATTTATTTCTCTCTTGTCTTGGTGTTATTTTTCGGAGTTCGCCAATGTTTTGTTATTTCATTTCATTCTCTTTCTCTCTTGTCTCCCACATATTCACTTTCTCTCTTTCCTTTATCTCTTGTCTCTCATTCGTCTGACCAATTACTCACACTTGTTCGACTCCACCATCTGCAAAGTTCCTTCATCGCCTGCTAGAGTGCGCGAATCATAAGTGTGTATATTTATTTACGAATATAAAGATGTAATTTTCCGTACACGAGAAGTTATGTAAAAATTACTGTCAAGTACATTCCAGGCAGGACTTTGTAAAACATATTCGATTTTGAATACTTAATTTTTTGAAAAACAATATTGTCTTAATATTTTACTTTACTGAATTCGGTTTTTTTTTCTGTTATATGAAAATTAAGTCGTCTTGCCTTGTAACTGTGCATGTATTCATGAGGCGGCAGGTCCCGCAAGCCAGCTACGACAGGTCCACCTGGTCAGACGCGCTAACTGTAACATGCGCGAGCAGTGGCGTCAACAGGCGTCGCGTTGGGGGAAAGGACAGAGTATAAATGACCGCGAAACAAGTGCTTGCGAACTTAAGCGATCACTCACACTGCTGTGTGGCCCTGTCAATTAGACATCTAGGAATCGATGCATTAATAAATTAGTAGAATTATTAAAATTTATTTTATTTGTCATTTTAATAATGCCGAGAAAATATTCTTTAAAAATGTATTTATAATGCAGTTTGTAAATTCAGTTCAAAAATCTTAAACTTCTAAGACTACAAACATAAAAATTGAATCCTCGCATTTTTGCACACAATTCACATAGTATATTTACAGCAGCACATGATTAATATAAACTCCTTATACACAGTTCAAGACAGTCCATTCTAGCAAGCATCTCACCATAACCCTTGGCCATATATTCTTCTCGACAAAGTTTTACGACTGCCACTGTCAAAGAGCTCCATAAAATGAACTCGACAGCTTATATACTCGCAAGCAGGCACCTTAACATTCAATGTTCCACCCACTATAACTCTAGCATACCTCAACCATTCGTCCACACAGACCATGCAAAGAAAACAACACACAGCCCATTCCACTGACACAATCAACTTCTTCTCATAGCATCATTACCATCAGACACCAGTCAAAATACACTGACCGTCTATACCAAACACTTTAAACTCAAGCATGCCGTAGCACTACAAGACTAGCCGACACACATACTCTCCACACAATTCGATGTACACCAACAATCACAAGACAGATATACTGGAAAAAAATGTCACCCAACATACCATCTACGTTAACCTAAGTGAACGAAGCAAATTTTATAGTCCAGACCAACCCTGCAACACAAACATTCTTACCATCTGTCAAACTAACATAACTTAATGTACTAAAGCCCCAAAAAACCTACCTTAACCTACCAAATACCAAAAAATTCAGATGATCTTGGCCTTGACCTGGTGACCTTTGCCCTTGAAATCCCAACGAAAATCAAAAAACTTATAGTGATTCCAAAAAAAAATTAAATAAATTATTTAGGTGTCATTTGGCAAAGGCGAGGGTGGTGGAGGCGGAGGTTGTGGTTGATGGAAAATAAGTCTTTAAATAATTCCAGTAATTAAACATTATGTGTTACCCTAATACGTATATTTAATCTTAATGGATGATGAAGTGAGTCTTCACGTCTCCCGATGTTAAGCCTAGACAGGATTCCATTACATTGCTTCGAGTAAAAAGCATTGATATCTGCAGCCCCGGGTTAACTCGAGTGGATGGTTCTAGCGAGAGTGTAATGGGTATTTATGCAAGTGCATAAGGCATTAGTGAATGCATAGTGAGTACTTGCTACTTATGCATATCCATAGTCGGCAAGTGTATATTCAATGTGCAATTTGTGGAAGTGTGAAGTTAATTAATATAATTAAATATATATTTTTTAAAATTTGTAATATTCTTGGAATCCATTATGTCAGTTGAACGCAGGTGGTTTGCTGACAGTCGATAGAATGTTAGTTATTAGCCAATGAGAAGCAATGGCAGAGTAATAGCCAATGGGAACTCATTGGCATGTGCCTGATTGGTTGAACGAAGGTGAGAGACAAAGTCTATAAAATGATAATTGAATGCAGGTTAGAGCGTTGGTATATGCTAATGGGCTTCATTGGAAGCTGCCTTTCATAGAACAATGATATGTAATTAGTCTCATTGTGCAATTACACAAATAAAATGTAAGTGTCCTGAACAGGTGGAAGAAAATTAAATGTCCTGTTCGGGAATAGAACCTCGTAGCAATAAAAAAAATAAAAATCAGATTGAATTGTCTTGTCCAGGAATCGAACTCGTTACCAATTCACCCACTTGTGTTGGGTTGAAGCAGTTTAGTGACTGCTTTCACTCTATAAACTGCCTTGGGCTAGGCTTGTTCTCTGCTGCACGACCCTTCTCGCTATATCTTGTGAAGACTGCTCAGCTGATTGCTGGTTGGCGAACAACTCGTTCTCCACTACATGCACGTAACGTTGTTGATGGTTGCGTGCATCGAGTAGCCCAGTTCAAGTCTCGCTTGCTATACTTCCCCAGGCGATGACATAGGTAGCTTGCATCACAGACAGTCTGCTAAGCGACATCGATGGCTTCCGACCTTGAAATGAATATTTTTAAATCAATTCCCATCCTTTTATACACTAAGTCAGTCTAATATATCGATGGAGTGCATGCTACTAATTAGACAAAGGGAAAACATTAGAGTTGCTGGGTAAATAGCAATTGATATTATCGTTTGGCCGCCTCTCGAGTGCTGGTGCTCTTAGGAAGCGAATGTATCTGTCTCGGTGCATTATGCAAGTGCATATTTAGTAAATATTCATTAACTAATTAATTATGTATGATTAAGTAACTGAAGTGCACTATTATTTAATCTAGTTAATTATATATTTTTTAAATTTGTAATACTCTTGGAATCAAATGTGGCATTCAAATGCCGGTGAGTAATTAGCCAATGAGAAAACAATGGATCGAACGAAAGTTAGTAATAGGATGGCACACGAGTAAATGGTCGAGTGAAGGTAAGAGAGAAACAAGTGATGGTAGTCAAATACTGGTTGTGGAGGTTTGTTGACTAAACAGCCATTGGAGAACATTGGCTGGAACAAATACCCTTTAGTATATGGCAACTGGTTTATTCGAGAGCTGGTTTTCATAAGATGGTGATGTGTAATTTGTCTCATTGCGCAAGTGTACACATAAGATGGAAGTATCCTGAATGGGAAACGAACCTAGTATTAATCTGCCCACCGGTCTTCAGAGCCCGAGGGCTAGGAAAAAATTAATTAAGTAAGTGCCCTTTCCGGGAATCGAACTCAGTACCAATCCACCCACCTGTCGCCAGAGCCCGAGGTTAGGAAACACAATACAGATTTTAAATGACTTGTCTGGGAATCGAACCCGGAATTCCAAAAATAAACATTTCCAAAATGAAAATTCATTATTGCCCTCAGCGGGAATCGAATATAAAACCAAACTCCAAAAATAAACATTTCCAAAATTGCCCTCAGCAGGAATAGAACTCAAAATTTCCGAAATTATAAAAAATACTAGAATGTAATATCAGCGTGTCTGGGAATAGAACCCGGGATTCCCAAAACAGAAATTTCCAAGAAGTGCACTCATTGGGAATCGAACGGGAAGTGCAGTCAACTGGAAGTGCATGTGCCACAAACAGAAATTTCCAATAATTGCACTCGCCAGACATCGAACCGGAAGTATATTGCACCGGAAGTGCAACCGGAAGTTCATGTGCAAAAATCTGCAACCAGAAGTGCAGCGCGAAAAGTAGGTCAATGCATGCACTAAAATAGAAAGTAGGTCAAAAGTGCACTAAAATTGTTCAGTAGGTCAAAAGCGCATTCAGAAGTTGATCACCAGGCCAAACATACATCTCAAAAGTAGGTCGTTTTACTTTTGTGTTAATGTTTTGGTCAGCAGGATAGGGCACTTGCATTTGAGAAGCTACAGTAAATGCTGTCCAGGCATGCCAGAGGAGCGAAGGTGGTGCTGTAACCATGGCCGGTGTCGCGTCAAGTCAGTTAAATATTCGTTGCGACGATATGATGGATGGCGGAGCGATACGTAACCGAGAAGTGAGTGGTAATCCCATAGGCAATTATCGAATTTTCATCTAAGATTCCAGGAACAAGCATGCCCGATCGCGTAGCGTGGGTTTACGATTACGAGGCAATATGGAACAAACAAAAATTAATACCTACGCTCGTTTGCAAAGCAAAAGTTCACCATGACAGAATCGCACGAGTACAACGAAGGTTGCCACACAGTATCGCCATAGCTCGACATGTGTCCCATTTGCATTTAATGCAGTTTGCTTGCGCGAATGTGCCATTAGAGTGCGTACATGCCCTTGCATTATTCATAGCTTCAAGACATCGAATAAGGCCTTAGTAGCAGTGTGAGCAATAGAGCCAAGTTCAGTGAACATGCATCATGCCCCTACGGTGCATTCGGTAAGGATTCGCCCAGCTAAATCAGTCTGAGAGCGGCAGGTTGATTGTTTAGACCTGTACATCTGTAAATTTTATTTCCTGCAGCACTTTTTTTCCTTTGTGATGTGCCTTTGTGCTGTGTGGACACATTGTGTATGTTTGAATCTTCCACGCTGCCGCTGCCATTTTGTATTCTTGGTGGCCAAACTGTGCATTGCAGCTTCGAAAGTGTTGGCAGCTTTGGACCTATAACCAAGGAAGCAGTCGTTCGTGAAGCATCGTGGTGAGTTATACCATCGGGTAGGCTCTCTTCCAATCGACGTTTTTTTTAATCGTAACATTTCTTGAATTCCGTTTTACAGTCCATTTCATTTCTTGTAATAACATTTTGGGTCCTCCAGCTGGGATAGCCACATCATGTTCGCACAGTATTTTACTGCTAAGTACGCAAATATAATGCCATATGTTTGTTTATTTCTAACTTTGTAGCTGGAGTGGAAAACGTAATTCATCCACAGTAATGCATTTTATTCGTGTGTCATATTAATGATATATTTTTGTCGTTCTCAGTAATGGCATTATAATTAGTTTTTTTTTTGTACTTTTGTATTGGAGCTGGCTCGCTCATAACCTTGCTTTCACTACACATGGGCTGATGTTCTTCTTCAGTGTGATGTACGGTTACGTTTATGTACCCACAAACTTTTGAGTTTTGAAATGTGATCATTTGTGCATTACTCCATGTGGTCATTTTCGTGTGTAGTGTAAACATTCTTTATTCTTGTGATATTCGTGTGTCATGACTGAGGTACTGGCCGTATTGTTGTGGCTGCGGCTGGCCAAAGGTCGGGTTAAATGTCCATGTGACCTAGCAAAGGTAGTTACGAGTGACCCAACTAAGGTGAGGCTGTGTCTCGCAAATACCCGAGATCTTCTCAATGTTAAACAGATGTACGATGTCAATTATATTACCGTGGAAGCTTGTTCGGATGCGATCGTGTAATTCGACAGTAAACATCACTTTTAGCGAATGACCATCTCTGAGAATCAGTACTACATGGTCATGGCTGCTGCAGAAGCCTTGTAAAGCAATCCAGAAGGTGCAGGCAGGTGCTGATGGTGATTAATCTTTACATAAGTCAAATGTTACAATGCCTAAGAATTAGCCTCCTTGTTTTGATGCCACACAACAGCAGTGGATAAAATTCTCAAATCTTTTGTAATACTAGTTTCTAATAACTCAGGCTTTTTGTCTGTAGAAAAACGAATGTATTTAAAGATCGCTTTTAGTGGCGAGTCCCTTAAGATGGTTCAGTCTTTATCATTATCTGAAGTAAGTTTCAAAGTTGCTTTGGGGTTGTTGGAGAATCGCTATGAGAACACGAGGGTGATTGTATCTGCTCATGTTGAGGACCTGCAGCATGCCCCTTTGGCATCAGCAGATTCACCGAGGTCCTTGTGCCACTTGTTGACAGTTATTTCGGAAAATGTATCTGCACTGGAGGCTTTGGGGGCTCCTGTGGGCCAGTGGGACATGATATTACTGCCAATATTGTGTAATCAGTTGGACGCCAAGCTACAAGTGGAGTGAGAGATGATGTTAGGTGCAGAATTGTCCAAGTTGGATGGATTCATTGAATTTCTCGAGAATCATTTTGGGCCTAAGAATTGGGTGGTGAATCTCGCCTGAAGGTTTCTGATTCTAGGCTTCCATTTCTCAGTACAAGGTTTATGGAACACTTTAGCCTAAACAAAAACATTAGACGGCTATAAAGCATTAGTCATCCATGTCGGATACATTTGTGAGTGTAATAGTCATGTTTTGTTTGTATAATGCATCGCATCTGTTATACAAATGTTCTAAATTTAATCAGTTGATGCCCCAAGATTGGTATGCGATTTTGAAAGAGCATAAATTATGGTTGAATTGTCTTGCTCGGTCTCATCAGTCAAGAATTGTCCTTCGACCTCATTGTGTCACATGTGTGGCAGTAAACATCATTCTTTGTTGCATTGCGAATGAGAAATTTTCGATGGCCAGGGCCAAGGGTGTGATCCTGCTCTACAATCTGGAGAAACTGTATCAACCCTCACCGCAGTCATGTTTGCTGTTGCTAGCTTGGCCCCCACTGTTCTATTGTCGACTGCCCAAGTAGAGATTCTCGACTCGACTGGTAATTCGTGTGCAATTCGGCATTATTGGACACAGCGATCCAAGACTGTTTAATAACTGAAGGGTGTATGCAAAGATTGTGTTTGAAATACAGAAAACTCATTTGCCGATTCATGGACTGTCGAACACCCCGTTAAGTGTTGCAAGAGCCAGTGCCTCCATTGTTATTGTGCCAGTTGGCTGTGCCAGTCCTTAATTTGCTGTTGATGTCTGTCTTACCGCGAAATACAGGTGGTTTTCCAAGTGTTAAAACTTTCTTTTGAAGGTCATTGTGCAGTGTCTAGCTTGAAGCCAGCAGACCCCACTTTCGATAGCCCTGGCCCCACTGGCCTTATTGGCACTGACATCTGCCTTCAACTAATATCCGGAGGCAGTATTTATGTACCCCAGTAGCATTAGGTTGGGTGAATATTGATGGGGAAGTTGGCATTTGAATGCACTCTCCTCCCTCTGAATCCTTTCGCATCTCTCTCTTCACTTCGACCTCTTCGCCGGAGGAAGTTGAGAGAAACTTGTGGGTAATTGAGGAGTTTCCAGTTACCAAACACAAGGCACCTGAGGATGTTCTTTGTGAAAAAAATATTCTTTGAGAGACACACTCGAAATTATGGCTGTCATTACAGTTTGTGTCTGCCATTCTGCGACTCTCGCCCTGAAGTTTAATCACCCGGCACCAAGCTATGAAACACTTGAGTGGTCTTCAGAGGCATTGCAAAAGGAATTGCGATCTCAAAAGTCGGTACACGGAGTTCACGAACGACTGCCTTATTTCAGGACATGTGGAAAAAAAATTTTCAGACCAGATAGATTTATCCCCATCATACTACATTCCCCGTCATTGTATGATGAACATGGAGAGCTCCACCACAGAGTTTCGCATAGTGTTTGGTGCATCAGCCAAGGACACAGGGACAATCACTCAATGACCTATTGCTTACAGGTCCCAAGTTATGAGAGATTGTGGATGTTGTGTAACACTTCAGGTTGCATCCTGTTGTCTTAATGGCTGATATAAAGCAGCGTATCTCCAAATTGCTGTCCCCTATGGTCGCAATTTTCGTGATACCTACCCAGTTGAGGATTATCGGTTGAAAATAGTCAAGTATGGGGTATCCTCGTCTTATTACTTAGCCATCTACATACTGAAGCAGTTTGGTAAGCATGAATCAGCAACTTTCCCTAATGCATCCAGAGTTTTACAATCGGACAAATATGTTGATGACATTGTCACAGGCTCTGGTAGTTTAGTCAGCACTCGCCCTTCAAAGGGAGCTAATTTCTTCTGAGACTGCTAACCAAATTTGTTAGGGTTTTCAAACATGCCTCACTCTGTATATTACACATAAGACTAAAACAAACTACATTTCCCTAACAACTGAACTCTGGTTCGGTACTATGGAAGAAATCAACCAGTTGCTACAGCTCATTGGTTTGACTGTAAGAGTTTTACTTGAGAAACTGAACGGTAAAAAAATGTTGCTTATTACCATTACAAAAATAGTTCCAGTTATTACAGTTACAGTACATTATGAAAACAAGCTGGGGAGCTGCGACTTAGGAACATTGTATTCTCACTGGCTAGTGCAATAAATTACATGCACAAGCATACTATGTAATCACCCGCATATTCCAATGGCAGTATGTACAAGGTGATATAACAGTACCTGCAATTAAACGAGTATAGATGATCAACCATGCGAAGATAAGCGTCGGCTCCACATTTAATGCCTCACTCGCTGGACACCGGAGTTTGGCCTCCATGTCGCTCGGACAGACAGGCACCTTACCAGCTGATGCATCGAGCTGCGGCGCCTAACCTCTCAATGTGCGTCGCCGACGAAACACTCCCAATGGACAGCAGAACCACACATACACACAATTGCATTCTTATTTACAGTTACCACAATTCCAACGTGATTCCTAGTGGGTACCACAATCATGAACGGAACAACCTCCAAAGGCGTCTGACTCCAGACCCGAATAATTGGATAGTTTCATATCAAATTATTTCACATATCGAGCAGCATACTCCTTTTGCCATTTATATAAATGCAACTAATGCATTGGCTGGACTGCGACAGACACAAACTAAGTCCATACTACTGCACCCAGTTGGTAAAACACGCGAACAGTCCACGCGGATGTTCTACTTTCAAAGTCCATTCGCCACTCCTGGGTAACTCGCCGCATTACACTACCCGGGGGGTATCTTATGATAACCACCTTCCATGACTTGCACACCATCCCAGGACCCAAGTTTTCTCTCGCCAGAAACAACACATGGAACCACAGGGGCAAACCCAACATCGCCAAGGTGTTACTCCTGTAACAAACATGTTAAAGTTGCATACTACAATTAATAAACGAAACCTAACAACTAAATACAATACATAAATATATCAAAAAGAATACACAATAATAAAAATTGTAAATAGAACACAGCTGGTTCGTATAAATAATAATGTTTTTTACACACTTCAAACGACACAAAAAGCGACAGCAGGTGCTAACAACCTCTGAATAAACTAACCAAGTATCACCAAAAAATAACTCTGATAAGGTAATCGTCACAACTACGCTTAAAAAACAAAAAAAAAAAAGTGAAGGGCTAGGACTAAATGTTTGACAGAACTGTTTACAGGCTCAACCAAAAACAGAATAAAATCCATCCAATATTTTACCATAGGTCTGAATATCCCTCTGTTCCTTACCAGTTTCTGGGACACACACAATGAATCTCAATAAATACTAAGAAAAATGATAGATAGAATCCCAGAATACTTTCGAACTAGGTCACATAACTTCATACATGATTTATATATCCATTGCCTATGGTCACACCTTTGGATCAGCTACATAACCGTAGCTTCTCTGCTCACCATTTTGGAAATGCTAGCCGTTTCAACCCATAACTGAGTATTAACGGAGCACCATTCTTCATGGTGGCTATACCCATAAAAATATTTCTAGTACTAAACCTGTGTACTTTTTTAATAAGGCTTGCAGTAACACAATGCCCTTTTGAATAAATTTGTATTTGTTTAACCTTTTCAACTTGTAAACAAAAGGTTAAAATACTATGAGCATTACAATTTCTCAACATATCTACCATACCCAGGGAAGAGGTGGCGAGTGGCCACGCAATATCTGGAAAGCAGTTGCCCATTTTGATTTTTTCCTTCCAGAATCACCTTTCCTCTCTGCTCGCCTGCTTGAATGACCCCTGCCATCTTCCACAGACTAACGATATTGTCTGCCTCCTCCACTTGAACGTTTGCAGCAGCCAGATTGGTGAGCAGGGTCGCTTTATCCACCTTGTATCTACACCCACAATGTCATAATTACACTGTAACACAAAACCTAAAAGAACAGCATCGGGTTGAAAACAGCAGATTGGTGCAGATTGAGGCAGCCATCCAGATTGGTTAATGTTTTCAAACTTTTCTCATCCTGTATAATACATGTAAGACTAAAATAAAACTGTTTTTCTAACATCGAAAGTCTGGATCGGTCTCGATGGAAGAAATCAGCCAGATGCTACAGTTCATTGGTTTTACTGTAGCGGTTTTATGTGACAAAATTATCATTAGCAAAACATTGCTAATGCCGTTACAAAAATTGTTCCAGTTATTACAGTTACAGTACATTATGAAAACAAGCTGGGGAGCCACAGCTTAGGAACATAGCGTTCTGAGTGGCTAATGCAATTAATTACATGCACAAGCATACTACATAACACACTCGCATTTCTATGGGCGTATAGAAGTGAGATAACAGTACCTGCAATTAAAAGATTATAGATGCTCCACATTGCGAAAACGGGGCGGGCCTCCAATTTGAATGTCTGACTTGCTGGACACCAGTGCTTGGCCATTACATCGTGCTGGCAAACAGCACCCACACCAGCTGATGCATTGAGTTCCGCTGCCGAACCTCTCCTCGCGCATCGTCGACGAAACACACTCAATGGACATCAGAACCACACATACACATTATTATATTCTGCGTTTACAGTTCCCACATTGCAAACGTGATTCCTAGTGGGTACCGCGGCCATGAACAGAACAACCTCCAAAGGTGTCTGACTCCGGGCCCGAATTATAGGAAAGTTTAATGTCATATTACTTCACATATTGAGCTGCATACTTCTTTTGCCATTCACATAAATACAACTAATATATTGGCTGGGCTGTGGCAGATATAAACCATGTCCACATTTGTGCACCCAGACAGCAAAATACCTGAACAGTCCACGGAGCTTCGACTTTCAAAGTCCATTCGCCACTCCTGGATAACTCGCCATATTACACTGCCCGGAGGGTATCTTACGACGACGACCACCTTCTATGACTTGCACACCGTTCCATGGCCCAAGCTCACTCTCGCTGTATACAACAATCGGAACCACAGCGGCAAACCCAGCGCCGCCAAGCGGTGACTCCCATAACAAACATGTAACATTTGTATACTACAATTAATAAACGAAACTTAACAATTAATACAGTACATAAATACAGGTTGCTCGGAAATTCCCCTTACAAACTCCTAGAACTTGTAGAGGGGACTTACGAGATTATCTTTTGAATAGGAACCCAGGTGTATATCTCGTCCACTTCCACTGAGGGAAAGAGCAATGTCTCGGATGTGCCTGTGTCGGTATGCAACTTTATTCATGCGTTGGTCAAGTGAAACTGTGGAATTATTAGAAAAGTAATTATTTTATAGATCTACTTATGTTTAAACTTCGATGCATTAAAAAAAGACAGAAAGCGAAATAAATAATTTAAGTCATCACAAATGGTTGACTAACACTTTTTATTCGAAGTTTAAATATGGAACTATTTCCCCTCCAGCGTTACTAACTTTACTGGGCACATGTTACTCAGTGCGCCACTTATAATATATGCAGGTAGGAGCAGTGATTTTTGCCAAAGGTTGATTTCAAACGTGCTCACTTTATCGTGAACAGCCATTACCAAAGTCGCCTTAGACATGAGGTTGGGGGAGAGACTGCGCGCGCACTCGGCGAGATGAGCGCACATACGTGTGAATCAGGCGCGTAGCGGCATGGACTGAGTGTGGATCAGTGGCGGAAAGAAGCACACAAGTGGCGTGGTCGGGCTATTGTTGTCCGGAGTAATCCGCGGTAAGGGACGATGGTGACTTGCGAGGTTCGCTTCCCCCCCCAAAACGTTTTTGACAAGGTTGTAGCCGTCGCGCGCGACCTTGTGGCCCGTGCATCGATCCGCGCGTCAGCTGACGGCCGAGACTGACTGCGTCACCGTGTACAGTAGTGCTCTAAAGCGCTTCAACACAACACTTTAGGGGCTTGCGGAGTGTTTATCTTCCGCATACATCCTCATATGGCCGTATTAATGGTAGCTGTCATAGCTGTACGTACTTAACCCGTCCTACTTTTCATATTAAAGGCTGTTCATGAAAAAGCGAGCACTTTTGAAGTCAACCTTAGAAAAAAGTCATGCCCCTACCTGCATGTATTTTAACGGGCGCATTGAGTGACACGCGCCCAGTGAAGTTAACGATGGAGGGAAAGTAGTTCCATATCTTAACGTCGAATAAAAAGGGCTAGGTAACCATTTGTGATAGTTTAAATGAATTCTTACTCTTTCTGTTCTTTTTAACGTCTCAGTGTGTGAAAATTGGCAGATGTATAAAATAATTACTTTTCCAATAACTTCGCAGTTTCACTTGACCGACACATGAATAACGTGATGAGGCACATGACAATGTTAATTTTACATAAGGCGTAAGAATACACAATGTGCATGTAAGTAAATCTTAAGCAGGGCTTTCAAAAGTGCTCACTTTATCCTGAATAACCTATGGTGTTTTGTGGCCAGGCTCGTAAATACATAGAGGTATTTATTAAATAAAATAACTAAATTAGATTTCTTAATTTGCTTACAGTAGATTCCAATGTCCGTTGTAAAGTCTTTGACTGATAATCGATTCAATTATCTTATGCCTGACCTTGTAATAATTATACTATTTACTTCTGTAGATCAGTCAGTGAACAGTTGTATCATTCTCTCGGGGTTCGTACTCCTTCGTCGCCCGGGTGGATCACAGACACCATCACTTGTCTGGGAGCTCCTCGGTCAGTCTCCGCAGTCGTCCCCGTACTGCCAGTAACGATCATAGCTCGCCTATCACTAGAAACACTCGCTAGTCATCATCGTCGTGAGCAACACCCTCAACTGCCCTCGGTGAGGTAAATCTCTTGTGTTCAAATTATTCCGCACTTAGGCATGTCCAGAGGTGATCGTGATTCAGCATCGAGACGTTCCTCAACCTTGGAGACAATCCCCGACGGGTGTGAGCTGTCAATCAAACAGGCACACGCCGCTCCGCACCAACCATCCCCTGCCGGGCTTGGCAGGCCGCCGAACGATGTGGAGAGCTCCAGCAGAAAACGTTTTATTAAAAAACCGTCCAACTTGTATGAGTGAATAGCATTTAAGAAACTTACACGTCTATACGTTTCTCAGTTCCTCCATTTCTCTCTAAAGCATGTGTTTCTTATATAGTTGATTCACGATAACTTCGGCCTTTTCTGAAGCCCTGCCAAATTTCTCCTTTTGGTTACTGATTACGTATTCTTCCGCTACACGTAAACATAAACGCTGCCATGTTACTTCTACTATTATAACTGGCAAATGCGTTGGTTGCTGTTTACAGCTGTTCAAAGAATTATGTAATATTGCTGAAACCATTTCCTACGAATGTCCACAATGTAGGCCTATAACAATATTTAGGTCAGCTTTATAACTATTTGTTACACACGATATAGCACGTTACACATAATTAATATTTTGCCACGACGTTGTTTGTTACAACTGTGGCGTAAACAACAGTAGTATTTAACCTGTTGTTATTAATATGTGTTTGGAATAAAAATTAAAACGAAAGGACAATCAGTCGAACGAAACAACGCAGTAAATTCAAGCACGCAACTCGTGTCGCTTATTTATTGTACATCGACAAACGTAAAAGATAGTGATGAACACGCAAACACATAGGCCTACCGTAATTAATCTCGTCATAACATCAGTTCATGGTTAAAACGTATAAATTTTGCACATATTTTAAATCAACACACACACCTGGCCTACGTAACGATTACAACGCAGCCACCACGCCCTTTCATACGCCTAAGGTGATTTTTCAAAAGTTCGATTCCAAAAGGCCGAAGAAAACGTGACTGGACTATAGCGAAAATTGCTCAAACGGGCGGTTTCACGGTCAATTTTAGGTATGAACATCCCGGTACAAAAAAAAAAAACATTTAAAAAGGAATAGGGACGTGCATCAAATCTTTATTAACAAATTTACGTCATAAAATGGTAAGATTTCCGCTAAAAGTCTCATAGAGGCGCGTTATCGGCGGAAAGACTGCGCACCAGTTCAGTGCTATGCGCGTAGAGGCGATGAGAGTGCTGATGCGCATGTCTCGGTTGCCCCTAGCGCTTCCACGCTTTTAGGGTCCAGACGTGCAAAATTCCTTCCACCAGACGGCCACCTTAAGCCCCTATCACACTGTCAAATTTTCGCCTTCAAATATATTTGACAATATGATTTGAAAACAAAATACGGCCGTCAAATTTTTCCTTCCAACAAATTTTATAAAATAATTTAGAATGTATTTGAAAATGTGTCACACCGTCAAATTTTTTTACTGGTATAATCTATTTTGAATTAATATTTTTAAAATATTTTTTGTAGTGAGATATTGCTTTTGTTTTCCCACGCAATCCATTATAGGAAGAAATGAATGGAGTGTTGCAATTTAATTCCGCTTCTTTACAAAATCCAAATTTTATTTACTGTTTATTTCATCATTCCTGCACAATGAAATTTAATGCCTCGGAGTTCGTAATATTATGTTCAATATTCACTTATAATAACATTCATGCCCAGTCACCTTCTACGTAAATTGTTCGTTATTGTAAGTTTCTTGACTTCCATTTTTGTTGTGCACGATTCTGATTGGCTGAGACCGTCAAACATCAAAGATATTTGAGAACCGGTCCAATCTTCAAATGTTTGATAGAAACTGAAGCCATCCAACTTTCTTAGACAAATATGGCTGCGTTTATGACGTTTCGAAGTTGTCATAGCTGTTCAACTTTATTTGAACAAACTTATTGGAAGCAGTTTGACGGAAAAATTTGACTGTGTGACAGGGGCTTTACAGTCGCGCAACATCCGAGCTGTTAGGTTAGGGACAGACAGCCGGCGGACTGCAACAGTAGTTTCGGGACGTGTGTATGCTTACTACGCTGGAAGTCTTCACACAAATGTTGTTAAAAGAACAATTTTTCTTTTGTTGCTTGTAGTTCTAAACTGCAAACGTGGCTGACAGCCGCAGTACACACACTGTAACTGCTGTAACGAGAAACTGCGTGGTTTTATTTCCTTTCAAGATGACACGTGCACGATCGTAGTTGTGCACCTAGGATTTTGTTATCAAAACTCTGGTGTCGGGTATGTATGTCATTCAATGTGGAATCAAGTTGAGAGTTACAGACATTCTGTCGGCCTCTGGGCACGGTACGCCACTTATCCCTGGCTTAATGAAAGCGCTTTATCTGTTTTGTAGTGCCTGCTTGCGCATGTGGAGTGTGCGGCGATCTGTCATTACCGCTTCGATAGAAAGAAAATACTTGTCTGGCCAAACAACAAATATGAATGATATTCACTTTAACGGAAAACCAAACTTTTTATTCAAATAAAATTTCGACATTTAAAGTTAAAATTCTCATATTTAAGCTAAAATATTATCATGGTTATTTTTCGGATGATTGAGTATTTTTATCAAATTATTATTGATATCATGTTACGTACGACGTTTCCCAGCCAACAATTTGGTTCACGCCTCTCTTCTTTTTTTTATTGTGCTTGTATGTCTCCTCTGTGCTACCCATCATTTAATTTATGGCATCCTTATCTGCATACTAACCATGTAAAATTTCAGCGACTCATCTTGGAATAATTTAATGACTTCCAGTAACCCAGAAGATATTAATATACTTTACAATGTGCCGTTTCAATTTCTCCGATGTTTTGACGATATCACCGAGCGGTGTTGATCGTTTCGTTTGGAAAATTGAATGAGCCGAATACCTATTGCATTCAGCAGCATTTATCCACCTATTGCGTTGCCTTAGATTTCTTTCTCATGGGAGAACTCGCGTGTTTCCATCGATGCCCTGATTGGCAGTGGTATAATGAACGAAGGCATCATCCTCTGTCACAGTGTCCGCATGATAAAATTACGTCCATCTTTCATCATCCAGTCACAGTGCCTATGATAAAAGTACTTCAATCTCTCTGGTACCACATTAGAGGCAGGGCCATTCTATTAGACCTACCATCGCGCCACGTACAAACAATTACAACGCTTGATGGGCCACACTCGCTAAGTCGAGGCCTACTTGTACACAGCCAGTTAATTTACGCGGACATGTAACGCATGAAATAATATATAATTCTATTACAAGTTTTATGTTAGTGAATCGTAGTGATGACGTTAAAATATGCAATTGTATTTAAAAGTACAACAAAAAAAATTGCTGATAAAATATTTTGTCCGGAAGTCAGCCTGACAGTCTGGTGGGCCGCTTGTGACCTGCCATGGTTCTATGAATGGTGGTAAAGGTGATTCTCGATTAAATCAACCTTTGAACAAATCACTGCCCGTAACTGCTTATATTTTAACGTTAGCGGTGAACACAATACTCACAGTTAAGTTGACGGCGAACTACGAGAATTAGTTCTATGTTGTAACGTCTTACTAAAGGTTGTTCACGATAAAGTGAGCACTTTAGAAATGAACATGATAAAAATGTCACTGAGTGACATTCGCCCAGTAAAGTTGGCAACGATGGATAGAAAGTAGTTCCATATCTTAACGTCGAGTAAAAAGTTTTAGGTAACCATTTTTGATAACTTAAAATTATTTCTTTCGCTTTCTGTTTTTTTTTTAATGCATCGACGTGTAAAAATGGGCAGATATGTAAAGTATTTACTAATAATTTCACAATTTCATTTGACCGACGCATGAATTAAGCGATGGGGACCATAGCAATGTTAATTTTACATAAGGCGGAGGAATATACAACGTGATTACAAGTAGATCTTAAGCAGGGCTTTCAAAAGTGCTAATTTTTCCGTGAACAGTCTATAGTCGTAAGTAAAGTTAGATTGTCACCTGCTATTCCTTTTTTTTTTTTTAGTTGTATGCAAATAGTAGAATTTATCGTGATTGTAACACGTGTATGATTCTAACTCTTTTCACATCGTTGCCTGGCTGACGGGACGTTCGAGTTAGCTGGTTCTTTTCTTTTTATCCTCCTATGGTCCGCGTTTGTGTCTCAACAAAACAGTAGTTCACGACAAACGTGATTTTAAGTGACGAGTTTGTATTTCTTCAGAGTATTCATTAACCTGATAAATAAAACATTTTATACGTATTCTTATTGAAGTAGTATTGGTTGTTTTTGATTGGGGAACAAGCTTGGTTGAAGAGCAGTTGGCGGCACCGGCTGCAGCTGCGATAGTGGTTCGCCTCCACCCTCGATATACAAAGGGTCGCCCTTGCCCCACTTCGTTGGTACTAGTATCCTCACGCCAACTCCCAATTGGAACAGGCATTATTCACCCGACCTTCGTTGATGCAGCACTTCTCGTATCTTCTCCCCTTTTCTCGCTGGAAATCCGGCGGCGCTTGTCCCGCACTTGGAAGTGCGTTACAGAGGTTTGGCAGAAAGCACGTGGTTAAAAAACGATTGGATGTTTTGTAGGGGTGTTTCTACATGAAAAACCTTTAAGAAATTGGTGGCCAAACATAAATTTCAACTCGAAGTTTTTTGGCGGGAAAATTGCTAAAACAAGTGTTTTCAGAATCAGTTTTAGTTGTTAAATTTTCTACACAGAAACTTTAGGGTTGTCTTTAGACATGCATCACACGACTTTTATCTTTGATAGCGCGCTATGAAAAAGTATAGGGTGACCTCTTATAAAGTCACGTTCTGACGAGTTGCCGACCGAAAAACTGTACACCAGCGACCTGCGCGTAGAGGCGACGAGGCAAGTGGTGAGTTACCAAGACTCGGCCTTAACACCTCACTCATTTCGAGGCCTCGAACGCTCAAAATAGCTGCAGGCAGGCGTGACTCTTAAAGGCCTCCGCCTACCTAGTGGTTTTTTCCGCGTGTTAGGCTGAACAGTGTGGAAGCGATAAGGGCGCCACTGCGACGCGCATCTAGCGCTCTCAACTGACGCGTAGTGTTCTCGTCGCATTGCGTGTACCTATGGGACTTCCCTCCAGCGGTGACCGTCAGTGCAGGGCCTTGAGTACTTTTGTGTGTATCTGACGAATATATTTTAAGATACAACACCTCGAAAAAACAGTTTTTAGTCATTTCCGAGCGCTTTGAAATTTTTTCTAATGTGAGTGACGTCTTGAAAGCACTCCACAGCGCTCGTCTGTCTGATGTGTGTGTGTTCTTTTCGTAGGTCAACACATTGTGCGCACGTTTAATAGTTTCGTAGAAACAAGTATTTCAATGGAACGCTCTGTTACGCATTTCAAGCGCCATCAGGTAGGCGGTACCCTTAACAAATTAGAATGTTGTGAGTCAAGTTTGTACGTCGTGCGTTTATGCAATGAAAGTTAAAAGAAAATCACGGGGCCTCCCGATTATCTTCGACTCCGAACCAGCTGTTTTATTCACTGTGTTCATGAATTGAGCTATATCTAAATACGGGCTTAGAGACTATGCTGTTGACTTTATTAGCTAAAGTTAGTGGTTTGAAAAAAAAAATTCATGTTTGAGAATCGATATTTTAATGCGAACACTGCCAGTAGAGTGAGCGGCGAGTTCCTGGGACACTTTGGACATCGGCAGGGTGTAGTACCATAAGATTTAACCTGGGAAGTGTCTCAAACAGGAGGATACCAAACTGGAGCTGCCCCTATTTGGAGTGAGGGATACTAGCTAGCACTATCCCTGGTGCTGGAGTGGAGGGATACCAGCTGGCGATATCCTTAGTCACTGTGCTGTGATTGGTCGTTGGTTGTGCAATCAATTTTGAGTTAAGCTCTTTTGTAAATATAGTCATGATTTCCAAACCGTCGAAGCTATAGTGATCAAATGCATAACATAGTCACCATATCCGATATCCATCACAGTGGTAAGAGCATTTAAGCCCTAAGGCTTTTCTGACAAGGTCAATTTTGAGTTGAGCCCTTTTTATAAATGTAGTCAAAATTTCCGAACCATTGATGCTATGTTCATCAAATTCATAACATAGACACTGTACCTGACATACAACAAAATTGCAAGGTCAGTTGGGCCCTAAACCATTTCTGGCCAAAGTTTTAATTTAAGTTAAGCCCTTTTTATAAATGTACTTATAATTTCCGAACCATTGATGCTATTTTCATAAAATTCATAACATAGATTGACATACAACATAATGGTAAGGCCATTTAGACCCTAAACTCTTTCTGACAAAAGTTTAATTTGAGTTAAGCCCTTTTGTAAATATATTCATAATTTCCAAACCATCGTAGCTATAGTGATTAAATTCATAACATAACCATCATACCCGATATCCATCACGATGCTAAGGACATTTAAGCCCTAAGACCATTTTAATAAGGTCAATAATGCTTTAAGCCGTTTTATGAACATAACTCATAATTTCCGAACCATTGAAACTATACTCATCAAATTCATAGCTTAGGAATCGTATCCGATATCCGATACAATGGCAAAGTTATTTAGATTAAAGCCCTTTCTGATAACATCAATTATGGGTCAATCCAATTTATAAGTATAGTAACTCATTACTTCCCATCTACAAAAGCTACAAACATAAAATTCATATCATACATATCAACCCCAACAACAAACAAGACTATCAGGTCAAACACACTTAAAGCCCTTTTATATGCATACTAACTCATAATTTCCCATCTACCAAAGATACAAACATCAAATTCATAGCATACACATCAATCCCAACAAGAAACAAGTCTACTAGTTCAAACACACCTACAGCCCTTTTATAAGCATAGTATCTCATTATTTCCCATCTACCAAAGCTACAAACATTAAGTTCATAACATACACATCAACCCCAACAACAAACAAGACTACAAGGTCAAACACACCTAAAGCCCTTTTATAAGCATAGTATCTCATAATTTCCCATCTACCAAAGCTACAAACATCAAATTTATAACATTCACATCAACCTCAATGACAATCAAGCCTACAAGGGCAAACATACCTAAAGCCCTTTTATAAGCATAGTAACTATTGATTTCTTATCTACCAAAGCTCTAGTCACTAAAATCAGGCTCTAATGACTGGTGAGCAGATAGCTACTGAACTCGATTCCCATTCAGTATACTTACATTTTATTCCTTTTTAATTAGTTAGTAATTTAAACAGTGAACGACGAGTAAAACCCATCAAGGTAAATAGATTGGCGTAGTAAGCAATGGATAATTATACAAAATAGTATTTACATATTGGTTCGGGACTCATACCTTACATTCGGATACAAAATGCTTAACAAGTAATCACACCTCGCTAACATTTCTCAGGGAACAGTTTTGCTTGCGAGACGAGTACACACTTATGCAAAGTCTCCATAGACTCCTCACTGCTCCTCAATGCTCCTCACTGCTTCTCATGTAGCACCTCACACAACTCACTGCTCCTCCTTCACATTCGCCCCCACATCCGCATTAACACCACAAACACACAACTCAATTACACTTATCAGCCAACTGAAAAAAAAAAAATACAAATATATCAACATACCATACCTCTCAAATGAACCAAAACAAACACGATCATATTATTTTTCTGCAGCAAAAATATTGCCTCTTCAAATAGTAACCCCTCTTCAAACAAAAAAAAAGTCTATTAATCTGGGCTACCAAATACAGACGTGGCAAATAACCAAGCAGACTTGCTAACCAAGTCCATTAACGTCATGTAGTTCAGTAAACACACCGACCCCATAACAGCAGCATTTAATCGTACTCCAGGAAACAGTAAGCATCACACACTTCACCAGCTGGCAGGACGAAAAATAAATCGTTCAAGCAGGACTTTTTTTTGTCAGGACAGGAGTACTCACAAAAATTGCTTGAGTTTGCTAATTGACACGCATGTCAGACTTTAAGCAGGGCTTCAATCCTCTCACACACTGGAAAGAGAGCTGCAGGGCTCTCCTCTCCAAACCCGGAGAAGCTGATGGATGAGGCCCACAGTAGAAAACAGTCGATGACGATGACGGAGTCGCCAGGTCCTCCCCCGTATCTTCTGCTCTTGAACTCCAGTTGCAGGGTTGCACTGTTTTTTATGTCTTATTGGGTACAGCAGTGCTAAAAGAAGGCAAGTAGAAGGGCGCTCACCAGACAATTGAACACTTTTGAAGCAATTTTAATGCATTAAAATTAATCTTACGTGATTCTTTTAAATTTATTGTGGATATGATGTATTTTAGCCTTTATATCTGAATTTAATGTGCATTTTGTCATTTTGGAGCCAATAGGTTTGTATTGTGTTCTTATTCAATGATTTCTTACATGAACAGTTGTCATTACAATACGAACTATTTGCATTACTAAGTAAAATTAATTTAATGCTATGATTCAACACTCTTTTTCACATACACAAACGAATTCCTGTTTTTACTATCATTTATTTACAATTTTAATTGATCAATCCTTTTAGTTAATATGGTTAATGACTTACAAATTAGCTACTATCATACAAGACCTAGTCTGGAATCGAACCCAGAATCTATATATCTGCCCCACACTGAAAGGGAGAAACTAGATTACATTCGTACATGATCTAAGCGGGACTCGAACCCAGCTTATGTCATGTCTTCGCCAGGAATCGAACCCACAAACTCTGTATTTTCGAATTTACCATGCCTTACCTGGGATTCGAACCGAGAGCCCCTTGTCTAATCTGATAACTATGGAGGCAGGCAACATTTAACAACTTATTTTTATTTATTTTTAATTTTTTCCCCAGCAGACATCTTTTTGTTAGATTCAAATATATCTTGAGTTGATTACTATTTTTGGTGAAGTAGCAGTCTGTTTTTTCTTTACAAGACTATTTCTTGTTAATGCAACATACCTTTAATATGAAATTTAAGAATTTCTCACTCTCTGTTGAAATATTTTTCGTACTAAAACAAGTAAAGTTTTAATAAGGAATAGGTTAAATAAATTTTAAGAAAGGGATTTATTTTTCATTTTACATTATATTTATTTACAAAAATATATACAAACACAGGTTGATCCAAAAAAATAATTTAAACACTGAAGCAACATATTTAAGTAAGAAGAAAAGTATTGCTCCAAAACATATACAATTACACATACTTATTTCAACACAATCAAGTACAAGACATCCTAAAACACTATCAAGTAGAATTTGCTCCAAACATTTCCATGCTAAACAAACACAAATGAACTCACTATACATTTACATTTTTTTTACATTAGCAAATACAGCATGTTATGCAAATTATTTCCAGAATTCAGGTAGATCCAAAAATTTATGTACAACAATTACACCTTGCTCTGAAACAACTATAGGATACCACAAAACATTTTAACGTTATCAAATACAACACTTTTCTATAAAAACAAATATTATTTATAAACTGTTAGCAACTTCCGTGAACAAACTTTTCATGCATTTTCTTAAAATTGGATCCAGATCCCATTCTTGACCTCTGATTTCAAAGAGTGAGCGTTTCTTATGCCTTTGTTTTAATCTATATCTTTGTACACTAACGTCTTTACAAGTAGGGGCATGTAAAACAATGCTTTCAACCAAATCGGAATATGATTCAACATAATGAGAATACACATATTCATTAGTAGATGGAAGTGGTGTGTTTGCAGTCATATGAAACACTGGACATTTCTTATTTTTACTATGCTGTATGAGTTCATGGCTCTTTTCGTCTCCTAGAGGAAAGGAAATTACTTTAAAATGAAAAATATTGTCACAGGTTTCTGCAAATTTTTCCAAAACTCCCTGGCACCATAGGGTGTAAGTTACATTAGACTTTCCTGGTTCAACACTGACATAAAGATTAGCAGGATGAAAATACGTCATGTTGCTACTATAACATCCAGCAATCGACAGTCACTGTTGGGGTGAAGATATCTCCCAGCACAATTGTTGCATGCTATTCCTTCACCAAAGTGAATGCTGAGACTGTTGTCGAAAATGTAGTACCAATGTTCTATATTGTTGCAGGCATGAACTTGTAGAAGACCATCATAAGGTTTAAAAAACACTCTTCTGTATCCAATTTGTAGGACCTCTTATATGTTTGTAGGCTTGAAGATCCTAGCCATGACTGACGATTTTATACTAGATACACACTCCTTTATATAGTCTGTCAGATTTTCTTGCTTTGGAAAACATTGCATTCCCACATGCCACCGATTTATGTATAATGTTGCTTGTTGCATTCTTCTGTCAAACACGTTCAGAGTAATACTCCCTTCTCAACTTATATTTAATTTTACTAACTGATGGATATTTAGTGATTTCTTCACCTTCCATGTCCCATACTAACTTGGTTTAAACTAATAGGAAAATCTGTGTTATACACTACACACTTGCATCCAATGCAATCTCCAACTTCTTTGTACATACATTTTGGATTGATTATTGAAAAACTCCAATGTTCATCCCCATTGAACATCTATATTTGTAGTGGACTATCTTAGTCTTCAGTTCGAAACCACACCAGCCTGAATCCTGCAGTAACACTAACGTACTGAAGTGATGAGTCTAACCTCTATTTCAACTGAATCTCTACTGTACAATCCTTTCTCTTTATATAGACAGATATTCTTCCAGTTAGAATTAGTTCTTCAACAACTTTTTTAGTTCAAATTTACACACTCAAACAGTACTGTTAAAAACAGCCCCACATTCCGCATGGTGCTTTAAAATGTCTGCTACTGCCTTGTATTTGCATGATGTGTTCCTTATTATTACATGTTTCAGTCCATAAGGTTGTGGTGGTGTCGTAAAATTCTTAAATAAAATTTATATTTGTTTTGATGAAAACCTGGTTATTTATTTGTGTACTGCGATTTCTAAAACATAGGTCCCAAGAAGAACAGGACAGTTTGCTGTCGGGTCTTATATTAAAAACAGGACAATTCTCATCACACATCACTCATTCTATATACAGGCTTTCTTATAAACTTTTTGCGAAATTCCAATGTTCATGTCCATTACACATCTGTGTTTGAAAGTATATGTTGCCTAGAGACTGGAACCATACTTTTTTGTGTCCTCGAAAAATAGTAGAGTCCATCTTCTCAGGGTAGAATTTCTCCATTTTTTCGAAATCTAATACTACCTGGAACAAACAATTTTTGGAAGAATTAATAACTAAATGTAGGTAGGATGTTGGTACACATATTATCTCAAAGCTTCACTTTTACATTGGGGCAGAATGTTTTTTCCTCACAGTGATTTGTATTATAGCATTTGACAATTGAATTAATACTCAAACAGTTGTGGTATCTACTAATATTTAATACTTCTGCATTTGTTAATGTTTTTAAAATTTCCTTTTGTCTTTGTTCCAAGCACATATATGCGAATAGTCTTCGAGTAACACATAATTTACATATTGAAAATGTTTTTCTTAAGCTGTTAGATACGTGGAGCTTGCTGCCGAGTTGAAATTACGGCAAAAACTCTGAATAAGATTCACGAACTTGAATTATCGAACTAATTAATATTGCTTTAGAGAACTTGTTTACCGCCCATTATGATAAGTTAAGGATGGAAGTAAACTACTTAAATATACTATGTCCTACAACAGACAGCAAAATGATTTACACACTACTCATATGCATTCTGAATTTTATATATATATATAAAAGGTCTACTATTAAGTACGAACAATCTAATCACACCTTTGCGAACGTTTCATATGAAATAAAAAACTTACCCAGATTTTTTATTCAAATTTCACTATTGTAAGAAGAATTATTCATGTTTGTAAAAGAGTTGAATTTTTATTTTTAAAAACCTTCAATTTTGTTTTCTGAGTTTGTGCGAAATGTGAATTGTGTTTCACCACCAGACATCATCGTGTTGAATCTTCAGTAGCAGCAGTAGTTGTAATTTTTTTTTTGTGTTACATAACATTTTTATTGAAAGTTTGCTGGACTCTGCCATTAGAAGCGGTAGATTTGAAGGGCTGTTGTATATAGCGAAGAGGTCTTTCTACCTGCCTCTGGAAAGGTATTTGTGTCAGTCCACTCTTGGTTTCTTATGTCCCCAGGAACCTTTAACTTGAGTTGTATGCTGGCAGAGGTTTTCTCGAGATTCTAGTGTTCCCTATCCTTTGGTTTCAAATATATTCAGATGTCGGATTCTTTTCTCAATCACTTTTGTAATTCGGCCTCGCAGCCTTTAAAGTTAGTTTTTTTTTGTATTAAATTTCCTTAATGGAAATTTCATTATTTAATTTATAAACTTTTTTCCCCTCATGAAGAAGTAAGCAAGAAACTTGTATTTTTTTTCGTGAGCGTGAGCAAGCAGGCATACTGCTACCTGATTTCGAATACAAACCAACAGTTTACCAACACTGCTACTCACCCACTCATCTCAAGCTTACCAAACATTTTTCATTTAAACATTTAAGAGATTAATATCCAGTCATATACATGTACTTTGTTTTTAGACACATCCCATCTCCAATCATTCACATAAGATATTGACAAGAGGAGTTACAAAACTAATAAATAACAAGTCACATTACTCCTTTTTAATATTAAAAAATTATATTCCAAAATTTCTTTTCAAAAAATCCTCATTAAATGCTCAAATATATACAGTTACTTTACTACAAACATTCACACACTAAAAGACATTTTACAACAATTTTTTTTTCATTCCGTCTTTAGCAAATAAAATTAATATCTACAAGCATTGTTCAGTAATTTTAAACAAACACATCACGATAATCAAATTTTCAACAAACATTGTTTTTTCAAGCACATTTAAAGAACTAAATTGCCAAACATTTTTTCAATTACATATTAAGAACATGGCATTTTATGAAAAACAACCTAATATTTACAACAAAATACCTATTACTATATTTACAACAACAAACAATTTCAAAGTTATGTACATCTTAAAATTATTACTGTTTACTACTACTAAACAATCTAAAATCTTTTTACACAGATTGTATAATAAATAACACAAATAAATATGTACATAAATTATTATGTATAAAATTTACAATTATTTAGAGCGACACCACAAATGGGCATTCGTAAAGATGCACAGAGGGGCGTTCATTTGTCGTGACTGGATACAACACACTCATATGCATGCAGTTTCCAGAGGATTTTATAGCACACTGTGAATGCCTTATTATTATTTTACAAGGAGGAAACTTATCGAAGACAGTTGTATCAGGAGTAGTGATACTGTAGTTATGTCATGTCTTACAGACAGACAACCAGATAGCAGCAGCATTGATGCCTTTGCAATAGGTGTTGCAAACAGTTGTACAGATTGCAGACAGCTGTTGATATATGTGATGATGGTTGTGGAACAGGAGGTACCTGTGGTGGCGGCAGATGGACGTCATTGGCAGTGCGATGCTGGCAGTGGTGGTATCGTGGGTGGGCTGTATTTGTTGTGGTGCTGTAAGTATTGTTACAAGGAAATAAAAAATATCTCCATCTGTCTCACTGTACCACTTATCATTCATACCTGACAACTCTACCTTAGTTACGCGTTTGGTGTAGACTTCGCGAGCACGCAAATGGAACTGATATTGGGTCCCCAAAACCCTTGTGCAATTTTCGAGACAATCTCGATAATCCTCGTACGTGAGTGACTGTAACATGTTAGGTTTTACGCCCTTCGCCTTACGTATATATTGCTCATTCGCAACAATGTGTGCATAAAGCTTGCTACGTAAACCCACAAAGTGTGTGAAGATGCATCCAGCACATTCATTTTTCATCACCCCTGTACGGCCTTTGTTCTCGCGAGGGAATCCTTGCATGTTATCGAGCACAAAGTTGGATGTATCAAACCACACCTTTAAATCTGGGTAATTACTTTATAAATTTCATTACAAGCAACAGAATAGGCAAGGCTGGCAGAAGAAATTTGGTACACATGTACTGATAATGAAATTCGTAGAGGGTTTATTTAGAAAGATCAAGAATGACAACACCAGTGTACAAAGGTTTGTTGAACGCAACAATACTCTTTGATATCTCGATAAGGACCAAGTTTTCGTCGATAATCTGCCTTCCCTGGAATGTTGGATGACCCATCAGCTCTGCAGCCCCATAGATCATCTCATATCTCGAAACGACTCTTATGCCCCTTTCCTGGGGGACATTCTGCAATGTTTTTCCATAAACAGAACTATTCATAATTTGAAAAACGATTTTTCGAATTCGTTCGCAGCCTGAGCATGTTTCTGCAGCGCGAGTGTCATAAGAAGTTTCTCATGCGAGACATTCGAGGATATGCTATTTTCTTGGGCCAAAGGCAGATCAGATAATGCATCATGACATTCGTCTGGAGTAGACTGATCCACTTCTGTGAAAAAGCAAGTGTCACCGTCATTCACTGTATTTGAAAAATCCCATGTTGAAAACTCATCAGCCTCAACTTACTCAAAATTGCAAATCGGAAGTTCTGGATTGCATTGTATGACTGTACAGCCCATTGACATCGAAATAGCATATATATTTCGATACCACACTGTCGTAGTCCTCGCCCATCTAAATATTGTTGGCTTCAATACACCTTGATACCTGGATAATGCCGTCCCTAACTCCGCGTTCTACAAATAGATACATGTCTGGGTCAGTCAACAACTCTAGCCACGCACATGTCATTGACAATAAATCGTCCCATGAAAGAGACAGAGCTGTGACATACATGGCAGGGTCATGACCATAATGAGCCTAAAATACAGTCCTGAAATTCTCAAATTCATCTGCCAGTAAACAAGTGTCCACACATAAGTAGTGAATGGCATACTGCAGCAAGTATATGCAGTTGAAGGCATCCCATGCAGCTTGGGCATGAGCGTAATCCTCATTGCTAATGCCTTGGCCTCTCATCACATAATGGAATGTGTCCTTTGGTGGGAGTGACTTGCACTTACGACTGTGGCAACTAGCAAAGTCCTAAGGAAAAACTTCCCTTTGTTTTGCCAATTCGGAATGGGTGTAATCTGGAAACATCGAGCAGGTGATACTAAATTGTGCAGGTAGTAATTTGCCTGGCAAAGTTTCCAGAGAGGCTCTTATGAATTGGAATGAGTCAATAAATCGTTACTTGAAATATTGGACCTTTCCATTGAAATCAGTCCAATTGGGAATTTGTTTGGTAATATATATGTATCTTTCAAGGTTCGTTCCAATCATTTGAAATTTACCAAAGTTTTCGATTACCATGGGGGTTGTTGGGCGAATGGAAGCAGGCTGGAAAGGGGGTGCATGCCTGCATAGTGGCGCGTGCTAGCGGCAGTATACTGGTACATTTTCCATTCTCTCGCCCGCCTCGTACACAGATAGCGCACGGGGCATGAGCCAAGCTCTCCTCTGCTGCCCCTTCATTCCGCAGTCACGTCCTCCACTTCAGCTCATGATATCTGACTTTCGCCACGCATGCATGCTAGCAGGAGGGAGGATCATTACTTCCCCTCCAACCCCCCGTCTCTCCGACATCTTCACTCCGCAACACGAATTCCTTATCATGCAGTTCGTGTTCACTTTACACAATGTTTCGCGAGCCTTCTGGCCTCGTCTATCTTTCACAACTTTTGCATTTGGAGTGTGCATACTTCGTTTACAATATTGAAATTAAAATCATGCTATTGTATTGCATTTTTAAACTTTGTTTTAAAAATTGTTTGTTTAAGGGAAAAACTTTACATCTGTAACCAGGTTTTAAAAATAATAACGTGAATTACTCGATACCATGAAACTAGTGCACACCGAAAGAAATACTTGTCATCATAAAAATTTATGAATTTTACATCATCAAAAAAATAAAACTAGTGTACACTGACAAAAATCGTCAACACTGTCAAAAATAACTACTAGGATACACTGTAAAAATACTTTGCACCTTCAAAACCTTTTCATAAATTTAAGTATGAATTTTGTCGAAATGTTTTAGCAAGGGAGTAACACTATATTAACAATGCTAACTAAACAAACACTCTTAAACTAAACATTTAAGATATTTTACTAGTAAAATTTACTTAAATTTTAAAAATAATTTAAAACTAGTCAACTTTATATTTACTTACAAAGATAGAACATCAACAAGCCTAAATGATTTGCAGCACATTTCCCCACACACTCTATACTCTCGCACTTAGCCATCAACTTTGAAAATGAAATATCTTAAAAACTACTCATAATCTAAAAAAAAAAAAAATTATAAACCCAAACCACCCCAGCACACATCAAAACATTTCATTCGTTAGAAATACTCCATGTCCATTAATCCTTCACTCAAACATTTGTCACCAAAGAACTCACTCAGAGCACAGAAAAGGACAGAGCTGTGTACTCTCCAGACAACATTGTTCATAGCCCGGCATAGTTTCCTCATTTTTTTCTTGCTCCATAATTCATACCTCAACCACACAACATTGCTCCCTTAAACATGTTGTAAGACTATGTAAAACTAACTAAATAAAAAGATTGCAACACTTTCCCCCATACTCATACTCGCAGTTAACGCCTATTCAGTAATTTTTTTCTCAGAGTACTTGGAATTTGTTTCTAGACGGTTTTAACATATTTTTGCGAGTATTTAACATATTTTTGCGAGTATTTAACAGTGTAGAGAAGGCCTGAATTTGTAATATTATCACACCTTAGGTCCATTATAAGAATAATAGTAAGCATCTAGTATCTCCTCTATTCCATTAAATTTCTCTCAAGTACAAGTATACATCAAGAGCCCACCTAGAATTACTTGCAACACCTTTCCCCCCACACTCATACTCATGGCCATGCACCTACTTTGAAAATTAAATCTCTTTAAACTACTTACAATCTAAAGAATTATAAATCCAAACCACCCCATCACACACATCAAAACATTTCATTTGTTAGAAGTATTCAATGTCCATTTATGCATCACTCAAACATTCTTCTCCAAACTCACTCAGAACGAGCTTGGGAGCTGAGTTATGCACCTCCTCGTCACACTAGGTGTGAGTGGCATAGTTCTCCCTTGTTTTAGCTGTTCCATAATTTATATTCATCGCATATACATCAAAAAGTAGAGAAATAAACAATTATTCTAAGTGTGAAGCGAATTGCAGCAAAAGCTGACGATTTCATTCAATTTATTATAAGTTTAACGAATTTTGTATAAAATTTTAAAAGGTGGAACGATTCTAAGTAAATTTCATTCAAATTGTAAAGACTTGTTAAAAAAAAGTTGAACAAATTTTCATATAAAACATGAAAATTTGGAACCATTCCAAGTAAATTTCATTCAAGTTGTGAAGGTTAAAAAAGTTTAATTCAAATTGCAAAGATTTTTACTATTACCAGAAAAAAGTTACACTAAAATTAATAAAAAGTGTGGTATAAATTTTTTAATTAAAACACCCTAAAATTGACGTAAAACTTATTCGTTTACATAAAGTCTAGTAGCGAAGCTGGTAGGCTTGGAACGAGACATAAACACAGGTCAGACAGGCTGAGCGGTACCGTGCTCTGCCAGGTGAGTGACGGGGTCTGTGCTCCGGTAGGCGACCGGCCGCATTCCCCAGCGAGCGGTAAGGTGTCAGCAGGGGTGAAGCGAGAGGTTCCTTGACTGCACAACCCCGTCGCAGAAGACCTCGGTAGAGCTAGGCTAGCAGCAAGTGGGCGGCCAGATTCGTGAACAAATCGACTCAAGACAGCAGTTCCAAGCAGTGTGGACCTGTTCAATGAATGTACACACTCGTGCACTGGAGGGGACGTGTTGACCCCATGAAGTCAGAACAGCAAATGACGAGGTGTGGGTGGGATCCCCTATTTATAAGTCAGACACCCTCCATTGTCGGAAATTTTTAAATTTTGTAATTCGCCTCAAATCTGTATTAAACTAATAAATTGCATATTTGAAATGTTTTGAACTAAATTTTAACCAAATTTAACGCAAATAAATGGATTCAACACATTTTTCTGAATTGTAGCGTGTATATGTTAGAAATCAACGTGGAATACGTGTATTTATTCGGTTTAAAGCTATTAGATTTGAATTATGTTCTGTTTTAACGATTTTGTATATAAACAATTGTAATTCTGATACGAGTTTTTCCCAATAAGAGGTGTTTGTAACCAGAATTTAATGCATTTTACTACGATTCAACTCCGTTTCCACACTTTAACGTACACAAATGAATTACTAACAACTATTAATATATTTTTTAAATTACTTGATTCATTCATTATTCCTTTTTATTTATCGTGTTTACGACCTTGCATTCTTACAAAACCTACCCGGGACTCGAACCCAGAAACTATCTAATATTAACCATGCCTTATCCGGGATTCGAACCCAGAACCCCCTAGGATAATCTAATTATGCTATGAAGGCTTGTGAAAGAATAAACTCTCTTTTATTTATTTATGGTATGTTATAAAAATAATAATACATTTTACCAGCAGACATATTTATCAGGAACCGGGTTCAAATATGTTTTAGTTAAATACTATTTCTTGGGAAATGAATAGGTTTGGTTGTTACCTGGCTTTTTCTTTACAACATTAGTACATGTTAATGAACATAGTTTGAAAGAACTCAAGCAAATTTTAACTTTAAATATAAATATATATATATGTATATGACCATTTAATGAATATTCTTTCTTCATTACCAAAACAAGTTCAGAGTTGTAAAGGTATTTTATAAATAAAAATAAAATATTCATTTAAAGCATATTTTATTGACAAAAATATATATAAACACAGCTTGTTTCACAAATTTATATACACCATTTTCAAACTACAAATCTGTCTGTTATACTACAGAGTGTTTCAAAACATACACAAATAAGTATAGGATGGCCCTAAACATATCAGACAATTAGCATACACAAGCATTAAACAAGTACAAGTTGCCCCAAAATTTATATACAAATTTTTAACACTAGCCAATACAGGATGATACCAAACATATTATACAGTTATTTCAAAAATATATACAAACACTAGCTGTTTCAAAAATTTTGTTACGACATTTCAACACAAGTTACTACAGGTTGATTCAAAATATATAGAACATTTTTCTGTATAAACAAATATTTTTATTAACTGTTACAACTTCCATAAACAAGGTTTTCTTGAATTTTCTTAATATTGGATCCAGATCGCTTTCTTGCACTCTGCTTTCAAGGAGGAAGTGTTTCCTATGCCTGGCTTTAACCTATATGTTTGTACACATACGTCTTTACATTCCAGAGAATTTAAAACGATACTTTCAACCAAGTATGTGTATGTTTCAATGTAATGTGAGTGCACCCCTTCAATACTAGATGGAACCGGTGTTGTTTGAGTCATGTAAAACACGGGCCATGTCATTCTATCACTTCATTGTATCAATTCATAGCTTTTTTCATTTCCTAGCGGAAAATAAATTACTTTAAAATGGAATACATTGCCACAGGTCTCTGTAAATTCACGGAGAAGTCCTGGTTTGACATTGACATAATGATTTGCAGGATGAAAATACATCATGTTATGCATTTGCTATCCAATAACCGACTGAGAAGATTAGCAAGGAACAATGTATGTATATTGATAATTCGATTCTCTAACTTTGCAAGTTAAAACGTGTTTGAGGACCAAATTTTATTTTTGCTCATTTTCTTGCTCGATGCACATAACATTTTTATTAATCACACCCAGTATGAAACGTGTAGCCAAACTTGTTCTCACAATGATATAAAGTATGAAGATTATTATCACATTCTTCGAAATACTGATAGGGTAAAACATTGTATTATAAACGAGATGTCTCAAACATTTTTCTTCCTCACAAAATATTGTTACAATGTGCTCACCCTTAAGCTTACACTTTCAATCTACTATATGCGGTCTGTACTGGTTTACAAGACATTTACAACTTTTACAGCTAGTTAAACTGGAATCAAAACTGGATGGTTTACTATGTGGTCTCAAAGATTGATAAAAATACATACATTTCAAATGGATGTCTGACTCACATTTCCTTAACAACAAAATGTGAATATGCTACACTATAAGTTACAGAATACAATCCTTTATTAATAAATTCTTACTTGTATTTAGGCGAGAACATTATTCTGCATTAGCCACTTCATACTCATAAGTTGCATACAGAAGGAAAAAATTAAGCCTCCTTTTCGACAATAAAGTTGTGGATCCCCCGTCGCAGTTCTCCTTCCAGCGAACGGTGATTTCCTGATGATGTCTGGTGAGTTGGTAGGCGATTACTCCATGCTCACGCTTCTCTTCTACCTCCTCGCTAAGACTGGCAATCATCAAATCTAGTGTTGTTTGTAAGTCACTGTCGGGGTGAAGATATCTCATCGCACAATTGTTACATGCTATTCCTTCATCATAGCAAATGCTGAGGTTTATCGAAAGTGTAGCACCAATGTTCTATATCATTGCAGACATGAACTTGTAGAACACCACCATATGGTTTAAAGAAAACTTCAGTATCATATTTGCAGTACTTCGTACATGTCTGTAGGGTTGAAGATGTTATCCATGACTGTCGATTTAATACTAACGTTTCCCTTTATATAGCTATTGTGTCATCACTTTTTCTCATTTTTAACTGTGCTAAGCCAAACTTTACAATTCCACTTGCCACAGGGAATAGTTAATGCTTGGTAAAATGTTGCTTGTTGTTACATTGTTCTTTCCAAACTGTAGTAAGAGAACAGCAACTACATTCCTTCTGCATGATGTATTTGATTTTCTTGTAGGATGTACGTTTCTTGATGTGTGCACTTTGAGCTTCAAATTGCTGTTGATCCTCACTGCAAGGCAGTTTACTATCAGGGTGTAAATTATAGAAAGGACAAGAACTTCGCCCATAACATACGTCGAAAATTTTTAAAGTATAATCAGGACTAATTAATGAGAAATGCTAATGTTCATCTCCGTTGCACATCTGTATGTGTAGTGGCCTATCTTCATCTTCAATTAGAAACCACACTCGTCTGTAACCTGTAGTAACACTGTCATAAGGAAGTGATAAGTTGAACCTCTCCATCATAACTGTAGCTCCGGTCTACAGTTTTCTCTCATTATATACTGGAATCTTCTTCCAATTTGAGATCATATTAGTTCTTCGTCGTTAACTTGGTTAAATCAAATTTACAGACACAAACATTGCTGTTCCAAACCTCACAGTCCCGAATTCCACAAGGTAACCTTTGAAGCCAGCTACTGCCTTGCATTTGCGTGATGTGTTCCTTATTATTACAGGTTTCAGTCCATAAGGTGGTGCTGAAAACTCTCTACTAAATTTATATTTTATTTGTCGAAATCTTGTTCCTTTGTTATTTATTCACTTCTATTTTTAAAACATAATTCCCAAAACGAATAGTGCAGTTCGCTTTTAGGCTACATATTAAAAACTGGACAATCCTCTTCATAACACAACACTCTTTCTGTATACGTGTTTCCTTCGAAACTTTTTGCAAAGTTCCTGTGTTCATCTCCGTTGCACATCTGTATTTGGAAGTATATGTTGTGGAGAGACTGGAACTATACTTTCTTGTATCCTCGAGTAATACTAGAGTACGTCTTCTCTGGGTTGAATTTCTCCATTTTTTCGAAATCTTGCACAACAACTATTATGTAACAAACCATTTTTCGAAATTAATTTCTTTACACGCAGGTAGGATGGTGGTACAAATATTCTCTTAAAGCTTCACTTTTACATTGTGAACAGTACATTTTTTTCTCACAGTGATTGGTATTATAGCATTTGACTATTGTATTAATACTCGAACAGTCATGTGATATCTTCTGATATTTATCACTTCAGCACTGGTTAAACTTTTTAAAATTTCCTTCTGCATTTTTCCAAGCATATATACTGGATAGTCTTCGAGGAGCGCATCGTTTACATATTGGAAACACTCTTCGTAAGCTATGGCACCAGCCATAGCTTAGCATATTAGGTCATTTATTTCGTAAGTCTGTTTAGAAACATTATTTTAACTTCAGGTTAAGTATACCAAGGTCTAGGAGATTTAAAGCATAGTACTTTAGAGTCGGTAGCATCGGTTGTATAAGAAATAGCAAGCTCCTTAATTACAAAAGAGTTGTCTTGATAGTTTCCAAAACCTGGCATGTAGCTCATCATTTTTATGTTATTTATTTTTACACAATATACAAAAACTATCCACTCATCTTATTTATAAAATATCAGTGGTCGCCTCGGAATCCACTCCAACTCCAGAATCGTCCATTACTACATTTGGGATAATTCTGTCTTCAATAAGCTGTTCCACCCTGCACAACATACAGTCCCTCCACATATGTTGATTATTTCCATCATTAGCAAAGGCAGGCATGCCGTGAGGACAGTCTTCACATGGCAAATATGACACAATGTCCTCATCAGCTTGTAAATATTCAGGGAGGAACAGATATATTAACTTTATTTTGGGTCCCGCAAAAGTAATAATAAACTCTCTTGGCAGCACCCACGATTGAGATCAGTCTAAACTCAATAAAGTTTTCGCCTTCCCATATACTATCATAGCATTGAATACACAACACATTCCTCATCAGAATTATCACAACAGTGGCTGTGATGCATTATACCTGGGGCGAACTGATGCAGAGAGAGATAAATTCTCCTGTAGATTCTGCATTGTAGATCTAGATGATGCAGTGTACTGTTGGTGTTGTAGGATGCCTGGCATTGATGTAGACATCTGGCGTCGTTCTCGGTGTAGACGTCTGGCTTCATTCTCGGTGTCGACATTTGACGACATTCTCAGATCTATTGCAGACACCTAAGTCTCACTATGGCTAATGCAATGCACATGCACACAAAGTGACCTTGGCAGTTGATGACTTAACACTGAGAAAAAATTAATTTATACCGCCTTATATAGTTAACGGATTCAAAATGGCCACTGATTTCCGTTAAATTTGGACTTTTTTAAAATTGATTTCAGCTTCGATATCAGTCATTTCGAGCTGGATTCGTGCTATTTCAGTAATATTACGTCGAAAAAGTTGTATTTGTAAATAAAACATGTTCAAATATACACATTTTATGCTACATAGTATAGTCGAAATTCTGGACTGGGAAACTTACAGAGAAATCTACATGTAAAAATACGCACAAATATTTAAAACAGATTGAATATGTATGTTTTCTCTGCTATAAAAATAAATATTTAAAAACACATTGAAAGTAAAAACAGTTTGTTTTAGAACAAGTTTGTTTTAAAGTTATAATTGAAACTTGTGTAACTTGTTTCAATAGTAAAAAAAAAAAATATCGAGTGACAATACCTCTCATAGTTAGTTGTAATTTCCTAGACTAAGTGTAAAGGTGTTTGCTGGAAAACAGGATAAAATGTTTTCAAAGTTTACAGGATTAAACTTGAATTTTATTGGTCTAACCTTAAATTTTATTCAATTAAAATCTAAAATTTCTTGGTATTTTATCTGTGAATTAAAATTCATTTCTTGTAGTTAAAATTCATTTCAACTTCAGGGATATAAATTTCATTGGTGGGAGTTGGTGAAAATATTTTTATTTAGCTGGTATATCCCTTGCGTCTCGAAAAATAGGAGGAAGCTTCCTTTCTGAACAAGTCAACAGAGAAGCAAAAGTGAAAGTATGTTGTGCAGGTGGTGGGGGGACTAGCCAGACAGGGTCAGTTCAAAATTCGCTGGCCCGAGGGGTGTCTGGCAGTTGGTGACTCTCCGACATGGTGCATAAAGACAAGTTCTGGGGTGATGGTACAGGGGATGGTTAGCCGAGGGATTTCTTGTCTCGGAAAACACGTGCTCTTGACTGATGGTTCGAGGAGATGAGGGAACTTTGCGCTAGGCAGGTTTTGCAGAGCGTGGTGTTCGATCGATAGCGGGTGCAAGGAACCTGTCGTTTCGGACAAAGACACGTTTTGGGCTTGATGGGGAGGAGGGGGATGCATCGCCGAGACAGGTAGTGCAGACAAGCGTCGAACAAACCGAAGACACGGTTTTGTGTAGGTGGGTAGGGGTGTAGTGAAGCAGGAGCGATCTGTCCAACGCTCACTGACCAGTGCCATGGTTATTTGACGCCAAACCTCACCCTGGATACATGCATTTATCGCTTTCTCCTCTGAAACATCTCTTCATCGGGCGCAATGTTCTGCCGGGGTCCCGTTCGATGATCGAAAGGTTTGGCGGTCAGCGGGCTTCATCTCTCGTTAAGCCGATATTTGGTGTCCATTATTTTTAAATAATTTTACAAGCTTTTATTGTGTAAACCCCGTATCTGAGATATGTGGACAAAAGTTTATCGGATTTTCAACTCGCATTTGTGTTACCAGGTGCGGTAAATTTCCCAGACTTAACAGAAATTTGTGTTAACATTATTCGACTCGATGTAGTACGTCCATTATTTGTAATGATTTTTCTTCGAGGAAGTTTCCATAGCGTGTTGCAGGATTAAGTATTTCTTCATGCGATCGGTGTCTCCTTACGCTAAGACTGAAATTGTGTTAAAAGTGAATTATTCTTACAATAGTGAAATTTGCATTAAAAATCTGGGTAAGTTTTTTATTTATTTCGTGTGAAATGTTCAGTAAGACGTGATTAAATTGTTCGTCGTTAATAGTAACTTGGTAGGGAGATCTTTTTTTCCCCCCTAGATATAATTCAGAATGCGTATGAGTAGTGTGTAAATCATTTTGCTGTCTGTTGTAGGACATAGTATATTTAAGTAGTTTACTTCCATCTTTAACTTATCATAATGGGCGGTAAACAAGTTCTCTACAGCAATATTAATTAGTTCGATAATTCAAGTTCGTGAATCTTATTCAGAGTTTTTGCCGTAATTTCAACTTGGCAGCAAGCTCCACGTATCTAACAGCTTATAAGTTGGCGCGCATCACACACTGCAGTCATTCCTTGACTGACATTACAGCCGACCAGACGTGTTTTGGGAGAGGTGCTTGTGCGATTTCATTAATTTAAAAAACATGATAGTCATGTAGTTATGTCAACTGTTTAGTTTATTTGGAAACACTTGTTTTGTATTTAGATGTATTCATATCTCTTTCCGTTCATTTCCTAATTTTTCAGCTCAGTCTACAATCAAACGTAGGCCGACACACACACAGGTTCTGTTTGCTCTTAACACCTCGTTCAGCTTATAACTCAACATGAGTGGTATATCCAATTCAGTGCTGCAGCGACCTCCCGAGCGAATGAACGTATATTGAACTCACTGACTGTTAAATGTTTTATTTTTTACACGTGTTAATAAATTAATTTAACGTTTCAGAAGTTCCTCTACGAGTGTTTATGGGATTCGGTAAGCTTTTATTGCGATAGGTTGCCTGCCAAGCGGCGCTCGAAACAGCTTATAGGAGTCCGCAACTCCTATACTGACGTCATTCATTCACTAGTCTCACAGGCGGGCGGATGTGTTTTAAAATCATGTTAGTTGTGTGTAGAACTCTGAGGTGTATGCATCAAATAGTATTATTTGTATATCTTTTCAAATCCCTTGTTAATGTTTTTAGGATGACTGCAGTTTAATTTATAGGGAAAAATAATGCTTCTTTATAGCTCTTTAATTAATTTTCTTTATGACACCTCGAGACTAACAAAGTTGTGAATGTTTAGTGAGTTAGCACTTGTCGACACCAGGATACTCACGTAGTTCTGTTCGTTATACTTCTCTCGTGTTATTTATTTATATTGATAGGTATAACTTGTTTGAAATATATTTCGGTTATATTCGTTTAAAGACTACCATTTCTCTCGTGTTATACGTCACCGATTTAATTCCATTCATCATCTTTTTAATCATAACTAACATACAGGATGAAAATCGTATCTTTTAGAGTCACTTATCACCCAACACCGTCTACGAGCAATATCCCACAAAAAAAAAAAACTTATGAGTCTCTCGCATAAAACTCAACACATACATATTCTGTACCCAACACACCACACCTCAGTACGACGCCATAGCTCCGGCCGCCAACATCTACCAAGGCTGCACCCCCCCCCCCCCAAAAAAAAGAAAGAAAGAAAATAAAGTACACCAAAATATGTACACTTATTACACAACAATTTTTGATTGATTATTTCAACAAAATAAATTGGATCAATCAATTTTTCATACCATTTTATCCTATGACAATTTAAAAATTGAAAAAAAATCGAATGGAATAAGGATTAATCCAAAATTTTCATTGGATTAAAATCGGAGCAACAACTTTTGATTGGATTAAGATCGGATTAATCCTTTTGATATCAGAGGGTCAATCCGATTAATAAAAGCAGTATCCCTTTGTATCTAGGATCGGCACGCACCTACTACTAGTGTTTAGTGTTATTGAAACGTCCAACACAAAAAATATTAAGGTCTTCGGTCTTTTTAAAGATAATCGGGGTAGCCACCCTCCTATTGCATAATATTGTCTTTAAGATTGATGGAATACTGATGCCCTTTTATTGAGCAGTGCGTCCTACTTAAGGTGGCCGTCTGGTTGAAGGAATTTTGCACGTCTGAGGCCTAATAGCATGGGAGTGCTAGGGGCGACCGAGACATGCGCTTCAACTCTCTGATCGCCGCTACATGCAAAGCATTGAACTGGCGTTCAGTCTTGCCGTCGATAACGCACCTGTATAACCTCCTATTTATTAGCCAGTACTAAGTAGGCGATTTCTTTGGCTGTAAAAAAATGTTTCAGTGGCTTACACAGCGAGACGGGTAGCTATGCACTGATATTCGGCAATTAATTATGACCTTGCGGCTTGTTTTATTACGAGTGGTAAAACTTACTGTCTAAAAAAAATGCATTCTACAGAAAGTTACAGTGACCATAGAGTTAATTATATTGTAAGGGCCACACGAAAACTATTTTTCGTAGAGAGAAAAACACTTAGCACCTTGATAGTAGAAAAATAAGCAAACAAAGAAATCGCTTTCCAAGTCAAAATTTATTTCATCGCAAGTAGTTTTCATTATTTCGAAATGTAATAAAGTAAAACCTCGCTTTTCAAAGCTATGTACCTTGTGTAATAATCATTATAGGTCAAGTATTACTTTTTTTTTTCTCATTTTGTGTAAGTTATATTATCTTCCAGTGTTTTGAATTGGAATTCATGACCTGTATACTGCAGTCTACATAACTATGCTTATCCCAGCGTCACAGTATTGATTGTTAGAATGTCGGATCTGGTACAGTCCTTCAGATCCAGAAGAGTCACAGATACGGAACGAGAGAGCCAAGACGTGAGTATCTTCTAATAAACTTCGGTTGTTTGTGCCCATCCATCTCAACAATAAGTAATTAATCTGTATGCAAATCGTTTAATTGTAATCCAATAATTATTTAATAATTTTCTGGTGGCACCAAAAATACGGTTTTAGGCCAGTTGAATATACTTCTTACGTGCTGTTCTTAATTTTCTGTGACGCAACGTTATAAATTCAAAATCAGGTAGTAGCCAGATGCCGTAGATGTGTCATGTCAGAGACGTGTTAACCTTTAGTAGGTACGTCGCGAATGGAGAATTAAAAGTTTTGTACAGCGTACTCTTGCTTGACGTAGGTCGCAAACTCCCGTGTGCAGGTGATGTCACGTTGTCTTCTATCAACAATCCAACATACGAGATAACACACCTAATCTTATGTGCGCTCGGCGATAAGGCTATCCGCGCAGTTCTGTGATGTTCATGTGGAGGTCATGTGCTTAGCCAGTCTTAATGAGAACATTTCGCGACTTGCATGCGCACTTTGGGCTGTTATGTCTTCACGCTTACAATTTTTTCGGTATATGATGTTAGTAGGCTGCATTATTTAAGCAATCAGTCGTTATACTGCGTAGGCTATGTTACTGTTTAGTTTAATGCTTTATTATTCCAAAGTAGTTAACTAATATGTATAGTAAATTACATAACTATTAGTATTTCTTTAATTGATTTTGGGTCCATATTTGTTAATCTGACTAGTATATAGACACGTCAGCAACTTTAAAGTCGAAAGCTGTCTTAATAAAGGAAGAAATTTCCTTTTCGTTTCAGTAGAGGGAGAAAGAGCGGCACAAGTGTGCATTTGATTAACACGAGAAGGGGTCTCGGAGGGGGGCACAATAATTGGAGTCACCCCCTCCAAGGTTATTTCAGGCTTCACCCCTCCCTCCTCCACTTCCCCCTTGTACTTCCCTGAGAGTTGTGCTGTGATTGACTTTTGGCTTAAGGCAGGGTTTCCCCTCCCTTCTGTCGGCTTACTCCTCTTTCCCCTCCTTCCCCTGCAATGTGTGCTTTGATTGGCTGTTGGTTGAGCTAGCAAAACCGGCACAAGAGACATTTGGGAGTGTAGATGTTCACCCTTCGGCCACCAAACCACGACTGTCGAGGTGGGGAGCTCTTGACGACCTAAGTTGGGAGGAGGAAGGGGGATGTTCACTTGTCGGCAGCCGGAGAATGTGGGGGAGCACTGGTGCTCTGAGGAGGCTGTCTGGCGGGATGCCATCGGATGAACTGCCGACAGGGGAGCTTTGTCGACCGATGCCCGGGGTGGTACTCTGTTCGAAACCCATCAAAGAAAATTAGGCATAGTTGTGCATTGAGTAATTACTAGTAAGTACACATGTTCACTCGTCATTTGCCGAAACACATATGATAAATTTAGAGGGGTTGTGTAAGGTATAAGCTGGGGTAAGGGGCAGATCCTTGGTTCGAGACCCATTCAAAGTAATTAAACATTTCCTTTTTTAATTTGAGAGGTTAAGGAAAATGTAGGGTTGAGGAGTAGGTCCGTGGTTCGATACCATCAGGGGTAATTATAATCGCTTAATGAATAATTTCATAACAAATAAGTACTAAGTACTCATAATGAATAATTACACAGTAAGTACATGCAATTATTTCCGATACTAGTTACACAGTAAGCACATGCAATAAGTACAGAGACTAATTTTCATTTGCAAAAGTATCAATTGCACAATTACATGTACCAAGACACGAATTACACACCCGCTTGCTACCATTCCCCATTGGAGACTGAACTGAGATTGTATATAGGCCTAACATTAATTATATCCCCCCGACCAACCACGTGCTCCAGCAGGAACGCCTCATAACTGCCTGCTTCGCCCTACATCGATCGCCTGTTGCCCGGGTCTACTAATCACACTGTACAACTCCTTTGAAGTTACAATTTTAAAGTATGTATTTATAATTAAAGCGTGTTAATGTTTCCCATGCTTATTCGTGTAATCCCCTGTGTTCAGTATTTATTCCAAGCCAAAATATTAATAATATAAGTATGTTACTGTTTTGCCATGCTTATTCGTGTAACCCCTTGTGTTCACCATTTATTCCAAGCCAAAATATATATTAATAATAAAAGTATGTCTTTGTTTTGCCATGCTTATTCGTGTATTCCCTGTTTTCCACTTTTCATACTTGCCCTGAAGAAATATTGTTTGAATCATAAGCTATGTCTAGAATTCTGTTAATTATACTAACATTTTCTTTTTCATTCTATTCCTGCTTTCAAACATGCATTACTACTGCCTCGCTGCTCCAACCAGCCCAGCGCATGCGATATGAACAGGGGAGATAATATTATTATCCCCTCTTTACCTGCGCAAGTCTCCCTATTTCGGCTACAGCGATGCGCGACACACCACCTGCTGACTCCGTAGTGCTGGAATGAGTAATCCGAAAATCTCCACTCTACTAGGGGCTGCACCAGATGGAAAGCGCTGTCTCTCTTTCTCTCTTCCTTCCTCTCTCTTCAACACCACCCAGATAGCTTCCCTGGGGGCCAGGAACGCACACCTGCCATCAATGTTTCTAACATTGAAGACATTTCCCATATACTAGTTTTAAGCAAACCTGTACTTAGATTCTGCCCACGTTTTACAAGTTACGATTCAGGTTTTCAACATTTATTTTATATTTTCTCACAAATTGTATAATTCTTAGTAAAAACCAACTGATTAAAAATGCTTAAGCAAACTTCTACTTAGATGAAAAATTCCACAAGTCGTGTTGTCAACACTTATATTCCAACAAAAAATTTTTTTTAATAAAAATTAATGTTTATGAAATAAATTACTATTTAATGTTAAAAAATATTCCCCTGGAGAAATTACAAACTCTAATTCCAAACATGTAGAGCTAACAAACATATGTATAGCATTAATATAGAAAGTGGAATTTTATTTGAAAAGTCGTGCTCTAGTTTTGGAACCACTCAGCTTCGATTCGCATGATGCAAATTGTGTTAGTCAATGTTAATACTTGAAAGTGTAAATGTACGATGTAAAAATACGTTACTCAGCGTTAATACTATCTCGCTTCACATCATTATCCAGTTTTCAGTTTTTTTTTTTTTTTTTTTAAACTTCTGCACTGATATCATTTTTTAAGCTACGATTAGTTTAATTTCCCTGGGGATGATTTTCTTATTTGACATTTTGTCCCATAGTATGTTACTAGGTTCATGAAAAGTATAAACGGTTGGTGTGTTTCGGTATTTGGTTCATTCTGTTTGGGATGTTAGAGGTCAATATGTCGGATATGCACTCTGCAGAAGAAACTTCGCAGCAGTTGTTGGATACGAGTGTTGTTATTGTCACAAGGAGTATCTCGATGTAAGTTACAGTCTCACGAACGATCTTGTCGTACTAAACTTACTCGCAATCTACATCGATGTTTGATAGTAGTGATGAACTATACCTACATGATATATATGCTGCAGTTTTACTCCTGCAACAGGTAAACCATCACTCAGATTTCAGTGTCGGCATTGTTATACAAACTTTTAAGCGTTGTCGCAATGTGTGTCGTCATGAAAGAAGCAGCTGTGTAAGGAATCCAGAGTCTAAGATATCGCCACGCATCCTGTGGGCGTATATTTATGCGAAATTCTACATTAACAAAGCATTCTGCAGTATGTAAAGTTAATGATTCAATGGGAATAAAACCAGTATGCAATTTCTGTGGACAATCATTTACCACGTATCATGTGCTTTGCCATGAAATGAGGACTTGTTTCAAGAATCCTACTGTGAAAGTATACCGATGTACAATATGATAACGTTTGTTTAAGCGTGATAATGCATTAAGAATACACATGATTAATTGCGAATTTTCCTTAACAAGAATAACTAGTGCTTCGAATTCATCGCCATAAGTACTTTGGAAGAGTGTAAACAACCTCATCACTAGTGGAAATCCTGTAAGAAGAACTTCTTCACTTCGCAAATGGAGAAGCCACCAAAAAACTAAATGTTTGGAAATATTGCTAGCAATAAATATTCTTGCGATAAATGTCAACATGTGTTTACTAATCATATACAACTTGAAAGGCATTTGTTTACATGCGATGACGTTGTTGGTCTTGAACTGTCGCCCTCTTCTGGAAATAAGTGTCGATTTTGTCGGAAGTTATTCACTTTATGTTGTAATATGTATCATCACATGAGAAGTAATTGTTTAAAGAGCTCTGAGTGTGTTGTACACCGATGCATGTTGTGTGGAGGATTATTTGCCAGAAAGTATGTATTATTTAAACATATGGTAAAATGTAAATTCATTGTACTGCAGTGGTGTTTATTTTTCATAATTCGTGTTTATATTTGTGGGTAATATGTATGTCTGTAATTTTATATACTGTTTTTAAGGATCTAATAAATGTGAGTAATGGTATTATCGTTTATTTGGTGGTGAAGTGTGGTATAATATAAAGGATTTTTTTTTTATTTGGGGTGGTTAGACAAAGGTAATGTTGACTGGATATTTGGTTACAGTGCATCCTGCGAGATTATAAGTTATTGTGAGGGAAAGTAAACTTGGGAGTGGCTTGAGTTGTTGATAGCAGGAGTTTCTGAATTTTTCGCTATAAAAACAATTTTAAACGAAGATGGATTACTACTGTATGTTGCAGAATATTTTCAGGAGATATTGGAATGTCGTGTTTGCAACATATATATATCTGTGCTTGTTTGTGTGTGTGTGTGTGTGTGTGTGTGTTTTTTTGACTTAATGGAAAATTCGACGGATATGGAATTTAGTATATGTTTAGGGAATAGTATGGTAACAACGAATATTTACCCTAGAACAATTTCGGCAATTGGTTTTCATACCTCAAGCATAACGGGAAAATTAGTGTAATGGGTGAGGCGAATATTTCAGTTGGAGCATAGTTTGTAGTTTATTTTAAATGTAGTGGGTTTTATTTTATTTTAATTTTATCACGTAGATCCTTAGCAAAAGATTAATTTCGAGAAATATTTTTTAACGATTTATTTATGGGTAAGATTTTTTAACATTTACGAAAACTATATATGTGTATATGAGTGGTGTATGTGATCTAAGTATGTTCTGTTCACATTAATCATTGACAAATTAGGTTTGTAACAATCTGTGGCAAGCATTCATCTCCTGAGACAGCTGCACTTGGATTGTTGGTGTGGCTTGCTCTAGCGATGTAGGAAAACTGATGGTCCCAGTACCTCGCCCTCCGTCGGTCGTAAACTAGACTCTCGCCCCCTCTTTCAATCGCTTTCTTTACTCAAGCTTATCGGCACAGGTTGTGTGTTTACGTTTGTCGCTGCACTGCAGGTCCTAGCAGGAAAATATGCCAGCCTCATGTGTTCGTTGAGAAGGAATCTCATCTCGCGAGCCTTCCCTCTTATTTTAAAGTAGTTTACACACCTTTGGAATAGTTGATAATACATTATATTAAATTAACACCTCTTTAACAGAATGTCTGATACTGAGTACATTGCTTTTAAACGATTATTTAATGTGTAATATGATTAGGGTTTGAAATAAGGGGGTGTGATAGTAAAACATTTATTTACCTTTGTTGGGTGCGCGGAGTAAGAAATATCTCAGGACATATGTTTTAACTTTGACAGAAACGAAGTATTAACTAAAGCAATACAGATATATTTAAACAAAACTTAATTTTGTTGAAGTAAGGTTTAAATCGCTATACATATAGCACAATGGTGTAATTACTTGTTATGCAGTTAAGATCTAACTATTCTCGACGGATCTTGAACCAACATAAAAAGAGCAAGCCTTAACGAACAGTCTTTGATTATGGAATTTTGTTTTCTAAAATATCAAGTCCTGATTGATATATGTAGAACAAATTAGGGTAGCAGCAATATTTTTAGTTTTTAACATGGAAGGATAGTTGCATATTGGTTTTCGAAGCAGACCCGGGAAAGCAATGTTTGAGTACATGTACTGGATTTTAATTGTTTTAAAATGACAATATGTACTAACTTAAAACATTACTAGTGAAAATAATTTTGTAATAATAACATTCTATAAATTAAAAATGTGTGTGTTTGTGTGTGTCTGTATGTGTAGTCTTTATGTATATGTGAGCTCTTCACATAAGCGAACTTGTCTCCTGGAGCGGTGTTCGCTATGCAGTATTAGTTGTTACGTGATTAAAATAAGTACCCTCAATGAATGTTGAACTAATATGTAAATACTACTTGCATAACTGAATAACCTTGGTAATTATTCATTTCCTATTATGTGAATAAAAAGAACTTATCAGCCATTAACAACATCCTTCCTAGAATTTTCGTTTCCCTTGATCTGAAGTGCAGTACAGTACCCATGGTTCAAATTTCAAAATTTTAGAAATTGAATAATGATGTGTAGCGAAATAGTATTCATGCTGAGTAATCTATTTTTATGTCGCACTGTTACACTTTCAAGTACTTAACATTGACCAACACCATTTGCATCCTGCAACTCGAAGCTAAGTGGTTCCAATATTATAGCAGGTCTTTTTTTTAAAACTACAATTCCACTTTATATCTTAACGCTAAGCGTATGTTTGTTAGCTCTTCGGGTTTGTAGTTCGTGTTTGTAATTACTCTCGGGAACATTTTTTTAATCACTAAGTAGTAATTTACTTCATAAACCTTATTTTTATAACATATTTTCTTATAGTTGAAATAAATTTTGACAACATGACTCGTAGAATGTGTCATCTGAATACAAGTTTGCTTATAATTTTTAAATCCATTAGTTTTTGACTAAGAATTATACAATTGTGAGAAAATATAAAATAAATGTTGAAAACTTGAATCGTAACTTGTAAAACATAGGCAGAATATAAGTACAGGTTTGCATAAAACCAATGTATGGGAAATGTCTTCAATGTTAGAAACAATGACAGCAGTCATGTGTTCCTGGCCCCCAAGGAAGCTATCGGGGCGGCGGTGATGGAGAGAGAGAGAGATAGAGATAGAGATAGAGATAGATATAGATATAGAGATAGAGATAGATAGATGTAGATAGAGAGATAGATAGAGAGAGAGACAAAGTGCTTTATATCTGGTGCTGCTCCCCAGCAGATGTATACAAATGACTCATTCCAGTGCAGCGGAGCTGCCAGATGGTGTGTTGCATGTTGCTGTAGCCGAAAGAGGGTTACTTGTGCTGGTAAAGAGGGGCTAATGCCTATCTCCCCTGTTCATTTCGCATGATCTGGGCCGGTTGGAGCAGCAAGGTAGCTGTAAAGCGTGTTGGAAAACATGAATGGAATGAAAAAGAAACTGTTAGTACAATTAACAGATTTTTACTCCTAGCTTATAATTGAGACAAACAATATCGGAGCCGCGAACCAGTGGTAATGCATGTTGCAAAGCATGAGTAGAATGAAAATAAAATTTACTATAATTAACGGGTTTTTACACATAGCTTATAATTCAGACAAACAATATTACTTCAGAGCAAGTGTGAAAAGTGAAAAACAGGGAAAACACGAATAAGCATGGCAAAACAATAACATACTTTTATCATTAATGTATATTTTGGCTTGGAATAAATGGTGAACTCAAGAGGTTACATGAATAAGCATGGCAAAACAATAACATACTTATATAATTAATATTTTGGCTTGGAATATATAGCGAACACAGGGGATTACACGAATAAGTATGGCAAACATGAATACACCTTTATTATAAATATATATTTTTAAATTGTAACTTCAAAGGAGTTGTAAAGTGTGATTAGTTGTCCCGGGCAATAGGCGATCGGTGTAGGGCGAAACGGGCAGTCGCACGGCATTCCTGCTAGAGTGCGTGGCTGGTTGGGGATATAATTAATGTTGTATACGATCTCAGTTCAGTTGCCAAAGGGGAGTGCTAGCAAGTGGATGTGTAATTCGTGTCTCCGTAAATGTAATTGTGCAATTGGTACTTGTGCAATTGGTGATTATCTGTACTTATTGCACATGCTTACTGTGTAATTAGTATTGGTACTTATTGCGCATACTTACAGTGTAATTACTCGTTGAGTGCTTGTTAATTACTTATTATGCAATTATTCAGAAGGCGATTTAAAAAATTTAATTTCCCCCGACGGGTATCGAACCATGAGCCGATTCCTCTATCCTCCTGCTCCAATACTACTGTTTCCCTAACCTCTCACCTTAATTTTTTTAAGAATTACTTTGAGCAGGTCTCTAACCAAGGATCTAATTCTCATTATTACACTCCTCCGTTACCTCTTATCCCAACCTGTACCTTACACATCTCCTCCAAACTCCTCATTGATTCTTCGGCTGCCGACGAGTGAACACGTGTACTTACTATGTAATTATTCATTGTGCAGTTAGCCCTTAATGCTTTCAATGGGAATAAAACCGAGTATCACCTCGGATATTGATCGCCAGACCTCCCATTCTGTCGGTCATTCATCGGATGGCATCCCGCCAGACAGCCTCCTCAGAGCACCGGTGCTCCACCAAATTCTCCGGCTGCCGACGAGTGAACATACCTTCACCCCCTCCCCTCACTAGTCGTCAGAGCTCCCAACCTCGTTAGTCTTGGTTTGGCATCCAAAGGTTCAACATCTATACTCCCAAAATGTCTCTTGTGCTGGTTTTGCTCGCTCGGGAAAGGAGTAAGCCGCAGCAGGGAGGGGTAACCCCGCCCTAAGCCAACGGTCAATCAAAGCACAACTCTGAAGGGGGAGGGGCGTAACACTTAGACCAACCACAGCACGGAAGAGGGGGGTGGGGTGAAGCCTGAAATAACCTTGGAGTGGTTGTCTTCTAATCAGTGTGGCCCTCTACGAGACCTTTTCCCGTGTTAATCAAATGACACTTGTGCCACTCTTGCATTTCGTGGTCCAAAACTAACTATCTCCCTCTACTCTTTTTTAATTCTAATAAAATTCCGAAGAACCTAATTCGTGCAATGTGGCGTATTTGTGGTATTTACTGATGGTAACTGTATATTGATTTAATTTCGACTACTTTTGGTTTTTGTGTTTTTGGCATATTGTATGTAAACCATTGCAGGCACTTTCATAAAAACACATTAAACACAGGGGCGGATTAAATGTGGTGGAAGTGGCAGTTAGTCGTCCCTGTTGGAATACAAAAGACACTATCATGTAAATGTGTACACACGTTTAAATATTAAACATGCTGCAAACTTTAATTAAAATAATATACGTGTCAACAACATTTTCTGAAGATATCATGATTGAACATTACAGTCGCTCTCAGTGCGACCGTGTTGAGTTACCACACGCATGCATGCACGCATGCATGCATGCACACACATACACACAAACATCACATATATGCTACTGGCGGTGAATTGGGCACTTTTCGAAGCCCTCTCATGTGAAATAATAGCCAATAAACATATTTTATTTTAGCCTTAGACGTTAACTTCCGAGTTTAGTGAAATATATAAACTGTGTTTATTACTTATATGGCAAGGTGGTTAAAAGTAAAAAAATAAAAAACGGCTGAAAGGATAAAGTAACTAAGGCCTCAAAAGTGCTCACTTTACCGTGAACAGCTTACACACAAAAATGCAACGACTTATTATCTCTCGATTTCGCTAATGTTTACATTGTCCTCTGTAGTTTTTGTGTTCTTGCTACTATAACTGAGTGAGGGAAGAGATTTCGGCGGCTCTTAACAGTGTGGTCTTGAGAGCCGATGAGGGTGATTGAAGTGAGTATGGAGCAGGCTGGAAAGAAAAGGCGGGGAAAACGGGAGATCCCCGAGGAAACTCGCCGACCAGTGGCATCGTCCGGCACGATCCTCACATGCGAACATCCAGGAGTGACCCGGCCGGGGGTTGAACCAAGTTCGCCTTGGTGGGAGGCGAGCATGCTAACCGCTTAGCTACTGCGACTCTTGCTTCAACTGACAGCATTGTTATCTTCACTCTTGCAAGTTGACAATGGCACTACGGATAGCATTCCGTCATATCGTAATTTTTACGTTACATTTATTAAGTATCTTAACATGATCCTCAGTGTTTACCAGTCTTTCTTTCAGCATTTGTAAGTTCATGAATATTACGGCAGCTGAGTTAACTTTATTACTAGTTACTCGAGACATTGCTATACTAGACCCTGAATGTATTCCTGGGGATTGAAGTAATGAAAAAAATGGCGGCAATGCTAGAGCTTGTGACCTTGATCTCCATAAATGTGTTGTTATGATTGCGACGTGACATGTGAGCACGATGTAACTTCGCTCGTTCCAGCAACACGCGTTTCCTTTAATTTTCAGAAAATTCTGTGTTTTGTATTTTTAGCCAGTCTCTGGTAGCTTGCATTGTCGAAGGTGATGTAAATAGATTATTTGTTCAAACAAAATGGTAAGGTGCATTGTCAACTTGTTATGGACATTAATACATTCGGCCAGCAGATTCGGCATGAGCTGCTTTTCCCGCAACTTCAGAATTTGTTTTCGTTTATTTCATTGTGATAGTCGTCAGATTTAGTTTTAGACTCGAAAATTAATCTTGCTCCATTAAAAAAACATCATTTCCAGCATGTGATACAACCCACCTAAGTAGTAGGAGCGTGCCGGTTTCAGATACAAAGGGATCCCGCCTTTATTGATATCAAAGGGTAAAGTGATCGAAAGAGTTAGCCAAAAATTGAAAGGGTTGAATGGATTGAAATGGTTAATTTTTAATCGGATTAAAACTTTTTATTGTGTGTTTGGTGCAGGAGTGCACTAGGGTCAAATTTATTGGTTTCTTTTTTTTCTTTTTGTGGGTTGGGGAGCAGCTCTGGTAGATGTTGTCAACACGACGACTGGAACTCGACTGAGGTGCAACGCGTTGGGGACGGTGTGTGTGTGTATATATATATGTGTGGTAAGTTTTGTGCAAGAGTGTCATAAGTGTAATTTTTTTTGGTTTGGTTGTGATCTTTCTCGTAGACGGTGTTGGTAGATAGGCGACTTTCAATGTTAGTATTATTCCAAATGAATAACAGCGTTGCACGAGTGAAATTATGAGCATTTAAATGAGTTCTACATATGATTAACCAACACGAGAGAGAGAGAAGTATTACTACCCCCTGGTCTCATAAAGAAACAAGTGCAATTTCGTGAGTCTCCAGTATGAAATTACTACGTAATGAAAATCAATTATACATTAAGAGATGAATATGTCTACAACGTGATTTTACTACCCCGAGCTATATGTTAGAAATATAATTTACATGAGAGAAGTATAATGAACGAACACAACTGTGGGAATAACAAGGGTTAAACAATCACAATTACATGAGTCTCCAGTATGGAATTGACGATCTACAACAAAATGTTCCTATAAGTTAAACAACAGTCTTCCGAAACACAAGATATCGTAACACTATTTGACGCCTCTTGCACATACCTTACATGATACATGTCCGTCTGCCTGAGACTGGTGAGGAAATTTAGAAATGTAATCCGCACTTTAAAAGAAATGTATTTATTTACACATGTAATGAAATCGCATCTCTCCCAAAACATCTGTCCGGCTTGGAGACTGGTGAAGGAATAATGGCGTCAGTGTATGGCGTGCGCCAACTTATATATGTGGAGCTTGCGGGCGAGTTGAAATTACAGCAAAAAACTCTGAATACGATTGAATAAACGATTTACATCCTACTCATACGCATCCTGAATTATGTCTAGAAAAAATGTATCTCTACCAAGCTAGTATTAACGGTAAGCAATTTAAACAGCGAAACGCACAGACAGCTTTTCACAATACGAAATTATACCAATTTCAGTTAACACAGACAAATAAAGATTATCAAACTTGCATTTTGAATTTTAAACAGACATAGTAGCATAATAGAAATGCACATACCTTAAGCATTTTTAAAACACATCCGTCTGCCTCGGAGGCTGGTGAATCAATGAAGCGATCTTAGGTCGAGAGCCTGACTATATATATGTGTGTGTGTGTGTGTGTGTGTGTGTGTGTGTGTGTGTGTGTGTGTGTGTGTGTGTGTGTGTGTGTGTGTGTGTGTGTGTGTGTGTGTGCAGCGCATTCGGAGGCAGACAAGTTACTAAGGTTATAGCTACTCGACAATAGATGAGGATACGATTTAAGTGACAAATGTATAAAAATTATTTTTACGAGGTACACACTAATATATATAAATTATACTTGTTGAATTAACACTTAATGAAATCGCATCTCTCCCAAAACACATCCACCCACTTCGGATATCAGTCAATGAATAACTGGATCGCATGATGTGCGCCTGCTTATAAGCTATTACATATATGTGGAGCGCAGCTTAGTTGAAATTTACGACTGACAAAAACCTATTTCCCTACCAAGCTGCTGTTAACGACTTGATTACATTATTTGTCCTACAATTAAGTTAATTTTTTTTAAATTACAGAACTATGTGAATGTATAAAAATAACACTACTTGATAAAAGTGAATAATTTAAGAATAACAGACATACTACAAAAGTTTTTTTTTTCCCCCATCAAGTCTGTGAATTTAGTGGCACTAGTACCGAAACGACAGTTGAAAATCATACCAATTTATGTATATCTAATACAGAAGTGGGGTTTGCACGATAAATGCACTATCCTACGAAAATTTATGTTTTTTTTCCAGATAAATTAAAGACTTATAAATAGATTTCACACTATAGTTTACGAAGACTGAACGAGATCTGAACCCCGGAGCATATAATATCGCTGAACTAGAATTGTGGCTATCACACTCTGAAGCCCGGTGAAGTCGAGAGATCCAGTGTCGCGTCTATGCAGGGGAAGCTTGGCGGAAATCCGCAAGAAGCCTCTGCGTCACTCCTGACTACACCTCCCCCTCTCTAACGAACAGAGAGTTCGTTTTCGTTAGAAAAGAGAGCTCCTGCCCAAGACCAACCACTCCCTCCCCTTACACCAGCCAAGAATGCATTTTTCGGATATCTCGAGAAATGCCCGGTCCACACAGCCTCGGCCCCCTTCCCTGTCGATTCAAGGTCACACACCCTCATGCAGCGAAGTTTGGACTCTTCCGAATGTGTTAACCTGTCTTATTTATAGCAAAATAAAATTCCACATGTCTCGCCGATTAAAATTTATATCCCCGAAGCTAAATATTTCCCGGAATCCTAATCCCCAAATAACATTACAACAAATTTTGTATCTTTATCCAATGAATGAATTTTGATCCATTAAACTTTATACAGTTTTCAGCAAACTTATTAAAGTATTTCCATGAAACTAAGTATATTTCACGCAAGATATATTTTCACTCGCTAAATTTTATTAAAACATTGAAAGAACACCGTTTTTCAAACAAGTATCATTCCTTTTATCTAAGTTTCAACTATTACGATGGAAGACACAACACATGCATACATATTCAAACTTTCAATATGATTTTTAAAATATATGTGTATAGCAGAGAATAAAATACGTATTTTATGTGTAGACTTGTCTACGACACTAAAACACTTTTTTCGGAGAGCTCGAGAACGCCCCTCTCCCCACCACCAAATACTCCCTCCAGTTCAGCCTTCGTTTTCTGCTGGTTGGAGAACTGTTCTCTCTAAGACACACACCCCCACCATCCTCCCTTCAACCCCCAGCCTATAGCGTGTCTTTTCCCAAGACGAAGACTGACTGTCTGCCTGCCTGCCTGACTCTCTGAATAAAAGGGAATTATTTTTATTAACCCAAGTATTTGATGTTATGAATATTAAATATGCGAATAATTTGATAAAAATATTTCACACTGTAGTTTACAAAGACTGTGGATAGGTATACATGTGCACAGAGCGAGGTTTGATGGGAAACAGAGATGAGAGCACATGATCCTATCCATTCTCCCTCCAACACCAAGTTGGAGGTAGGCACTGGGGTTAAGAAATTCCAAGCCTTTATGTCCGTTTGAAAAATAAATCGCAAGCGAGAGTTTCAACCAGTAACAAGGAACTGTTGAACAGGGGCACAGAGAATGTTCAGGGACTAATATTTCCCCAGAGCACAATGTTTTGGCTCAAAATTTCCCCCAAAACTATAGCACATTTTCATACACGTTAAGCGACAATTAATTAGAGCATGTTGAAAATTAAGAAGTATCATTTAAACCTTAAACCTATTTATTTTAAAACATACCTGAATATTTATCATAATGAATGCGTAAAAAAAATGCACTGATTTCTGAAGTCAGTTATCTCTGAGAAACTGCAACCTTCCCCTCTCTTTGTGAAGGTTGTCAATCATTTTTGAAGTCTTGTACACTTAGAGACGAGACGCTAAAGAAAATCGTGTAAAATGATATATTCCACCATGGAAATGCCTGTCCAAGGATTCTTCTAAAAGCTGTGATGCCTTGTGTACAGGAGGTCCATTCCAAGAAATAAAGACTTCATTGAAAAGGGTGTCGAACTGAATGTTTCGATTTTGGAGGTGGTTGCCAATTACTGATCCAACTGATTCACAAACTGCTTCACTGCAGATTTTTAAATAATTGTCAAGCAGATGAATTATTGCAAGTTTGTGGGGTATGCACTTCAGGGTTAGTAAATGCTTCTTTTATTACTGTGTTGCCCTTGATGACTAATTTTGGTTTATGATTTTCTTCTGAAGAATTACGTATTTCTTTTTTAAAATGGTGTGTGTAAAAGGTTGCTTTTCATAACATTCAGTTGGGAAAATATCACTGTCCATCTTGCATCCTCAGTTTTCATTGACCCATGTAACAAGTGTTTCTAGGGATTCCTTAATTGTATGCTCAGCTGTTGGATCTGGAGGGCTCGTTATGTATTTGCTACTGAAACATTTTTGCATATTTTCTATTATTGTAGGTTCAGTGATTGTAAGTGTTAGTTTCTCAAGCAATGTTATACAAAGATTGAAAATCTTTTTCTGGAATGTTTGAAATTTTCTTCATCTGTTACTTCTTCATTCTGATGCTGAGTCTGGGAACGGCTTTATCTTTTGCATTCTTCATCAACCAATAAACAGTCTTGGTAAACATTATTTTTAATTACTCAATTGCCTTAAAAACTGATGGCAAATATTCTTCAGTTAAGCTCCCTTGTTTCAATTCCATTGTCATGTCATTAAGTGTGTTTTTCATACAGTCATAACAATCAAAGATTGTCCAAATGCAGGTGTTTACATTCTGAGAGGTACAACTGAATTTTGTGACCAACTCTAATATGTCAATCGTTTCTAGTAGTTGATATATAAAACAAGTCTTGGAAAAATTATCGAGTTCCAATGAGTAATCCTTAGCAAGAGTATTGTACTCTTTCCGAATGCATTCAGTGCACTTCTTTTGTAAATAAAAAAAAACAACTGTAAATCTTTTTGGAATGTTTTGTAGATTCTTAGTTCTCTTTGAACATAACTTGTTTCGTGGAATTATTTTGGATTCAAAACACCCACAGAAGAAAACATTTAGGAATATATACATATAACTCTATAAGATGGGAATATATGCATATAACTATCTATAATGTTCATACAATATATATAATAGTAATATATCAATATAATAAGATAGATATATTCAACTCAATAGATAGATTAACATAATGTTTTCTTCTGAGTGAATGTGTCTTTGGGTTTTCTCAGAGTGTTCTCAATCGCGAACACCTTAGGAGTTTTTCTACGAAATGAAAATTTTGTTAGAAATTATATTTATTTTGTTTTAAATAGTATATTTTGAACATAAGGTTAAGATTCTATGATGTCAACCAAGGAAAAGGTTAACACTTTTACTTATAATAAATGATTTTCAGTAATTTTCAGGTTATTCAAGTGGTTTAAGATACCAGATTTATGCTCTGATTCCCTGTATGGGAACGTGGGTTCGAGTCCCACACCTGACAAATAATTTTTAAGACATATATTGAGATATTGTTAATTTCATAAGTAAACACAGCACAGTTGGGGTATGGGTGTGGGTGTAGGGGTGTAACGGATTGTGAAGTACGTGAAGTCTGCAGAGCTAATTGCGGAGCTAAGTGTGGAGCTGAGGATTTGGTGCTAAATGTGGTGTTATTTGTGGTGCTGTCTCAGGATGTGGTGTTAAATGTGCTATTTGCGGTGTTGTCTCGGATGTGGTGTTGAGTGTGGTGTTGTTTGTAGAGCTAATGTGATGCTAGGTTAATCTTATGTCTTTATGATTTGAATTTGACTTTTCGCGACATGTGTCAGAGTTATCTAAGTGAGTCAGAATGAATACATCCTTCCCAGGTTAATCTTATGGCACTATACCTATCGGTGACCAAAGTGCGCCTGAAGATTGATGTAGATTGGTAAAGTTTTGTAAAGAGTGATGGTAACCCATAATGTCTCAAAAGTAGTACAATTTAACACCTTTGTTGAACAGTTTGTAACTTTTTACGTAATGATTTGTTTACTAACACTTAACTATATGTATTTTAATTTTGGGATTCGTATATTCTGTGAAAGAATGATATAGTAATACGTATTGTCTATTACGTAATGTCTACTACGTAACGTATCGTAACATATCGTAACGTACTAACGTAACGTAGTGTAACATATAATGTACTAACGTAACATATCGTAACGTACTAACATATCATCTATTACGTTTGAACCCTTATAAGGGAAACTAGATTACAACCATACATGACCTAACCGGGACTCGGACCCAGGAACTAACTAATATCAACCATGCCTTGCCCGGGATTAGAACCCGGCTTATATCAACTATGCCTTATCCGGAATTCGAACCCAGAGCCCCCTTGCATAAACTGAATACGGAGGCTGGCGATAATTAACAAGTCATTTTATGTATTTAAGGGGTTTTGTAAAATATTATTATTTAAAATATCAATAATACGTGTTTCAACAGACTTCTTTTCTGTATACAGTCAACAAATATTTCTCAAAAGTTATTAACTGTAGTAGTTTTCAACCAGTATTTCGACAAATGGATAATCTTGTGCTGATACGGTCGCACGCCGTTGTCTTTCAGCTATTTTTTATATCGTGTATTGAGGCTTTCAAGTTGTTAGGCATTAGTCTCGATTTGGATTTTAGGGTTTATTTCATGATTCTAGTGATTTTTTACTAGTTTTTACAATGATTGATTTTTGGGGCTCTAGTGTTGAGTCCTTCAGTGACCTAAGACATTTTAATATTAGATTTTAGTACTACTTATTGAGCTTATCTTATGTTGTTTCTAGTCTCATACTTGGTATTTGTGTTCCTGAGTTGAGGGATTCTCCATCCAACAGTTTAAGGTTGCGTGAAGGTTAGCGATGTGTCCCTTCCGCGAGCGCTTCTTGAAATAAAAAGTGGACAGTAGAGTTTACTCTGAAACCTCGAATGCAAAGTAGTAGAAATTGATTCAAATTGTCTTATTAGGGCGTTATGTTAAAGCATGTTTCATGTTGTCCTGTAGAATTTATATACAGCATTTGAGAATTCTTATTAAGGATAGTATGGCATTTTAAAGCTGCTATTAGTTCAGGCATGAATGTGCCTTTGTAATTTTTCCTGAAATTGCGGTCGAGTATGTTCTCTTACCTGCTTAAGACACAAGTTTGTGTTTTCTAGTCAAGAACTATCTGTTCAGTGATTACTCTCCTAGATATTATAGTTTATATGATTCGTTGTGTGAAACATTATAATTCTGTATCTGATTTTTAACTCTCTGTGTGTGTGTGTGCGCGCGCGCGTTTTTTTTTCTATATTGTATGTTTCTAGGTGAGAACAGTTCTTCAAAGGCCATTTCTATTTCTTAATATAGTAATTCTGCTTTCATACAGTAAAAGTCGTAAAACGATCTTTTTGTGTGCGCTGTTTTTAATTACTAGCTTTAAGATCTCGTCAATTTTTTTACCATTAGCATCTCTCTTGGTGTAATGTGTTAGAATGCTTTCATTCTACTGTTTCACATGATATTAGATTTTTCATTACAACTCTGTTTCGTGTTACTGAACCCTGATTAGCACTTGTTAGAAATCCAAAAACTGTGGAATTTTTTCACCATTAGTGATTTCCAATATAATTTTTTAGAAAATTTAAAAATCTCTCTCCGTTGAGACGTTTTATTTATCAATATTATTCCTCTCTTAAGGAAACAATGCATTTCACACTTTTAAAAGGTGGAGGTAAAATAAACATACCAAGGAATCCATTTTAAACATACATTTATTGACAAAAAATAAGGAAACTACATGATGTCTTGAAACATATAAAATACTTTAACAAATACGAGTATAGGATGTTACATAGACACTAAATCATTTTTACTGTAGGTTCTTTCAAAACCTACAAAGTATTTTAACAAGTATAGGATGGTATACAATGTACATACCAAAAATTGTAATACTGGTTATATATTACAGGTTGTTTAACAGTTCCTTATTCCTCAAAAATCGTTTCTCATTCTACAAAAATCGTTTCTCAAATAAGGGTGTTTATTCCTCAAGTAACGCTCCAACCAAATTCAAATGATTTGTTAAGAAAGTTAATGATTTTAAGAAAATTTATTTCAAATTCTAAAAACTTGTAATGAATTTAAATAAATTTCATTAAAATTCCAAACGATTTGCCGAAACAGTTACTAAATTTCATTCAAGTTGTAACGATTTGTTAACAAAGTTTACGAAATGTCTTATAAACGTTAAGGTGCGATTTTTCAGAGGTTAGATTGAAAAAGTGTGAAGAAGCCGTGAATAGACTATATTGAAGAATGCTGTGACTTAGTGTGTGGATGATGGATGACGGTACTTGGCGAGAGTTGGGCGGGCGGCATTGTTGACTGGTGGCGCGTAGAGGGCAACTTGTGCAGTCGTCGGGCTGTTCGCGGACAAGCGCTACTGTATGTGCTTGACCCGGACATCGGAGCGGAGGCGGCAGATCATGAGGGACTGACATAAAGTTGAGTTGATAGATTTGGTAGGCTCTTGAAGGGCACTGTCTACCGGTTGGCAGCTGCGAAATTTAAATAGGAAATTCCATGTTATGGAAATTTAGCCTCAGTCCGTTAATTTTTAAAGGTAGGCGTTTCAAACAAAATTCACTCTCCACGAATTTTTTAAGATAAGTTCCCTACAGCAGAGATGTTTCTATAACATGTATAGCCTGTTTGCAAGTAATTTTTAAAATTTATTTTTTTACAAAAGTACATACTGCCTATCTATATTGAAAAATATACGCTCGTAGATATCTTCTCCTAACAAACTCATAAAGAAAACATTTTGTTCGAAACGCCTATCTTGAAAATTAGCGCACTGAGGCGAAATTTCCTTAAGGCGGATTCCCACCCACCATCTTGAATTCATCGAATTTTCTCCAAAGCTCCTATTTCAGATCGTGTATAGAAATTTCCCGCATGGCATATCCTAAATAACAGCTTTCCAAATCTTACCGAACTGCCACAGCTTCGCTACATTAATTAATTTTTAGCTGGTAACTGTTGAGGCGAAACGCGATATTAATTCTTGCAAACGATTACAAAGGCGACTATATTAACAGTAATCAAGAAATGCTAACCTCAGACTAGCCATTGCTCTGTACTCTGTCGTTCCAAAAACGTGATACCAAACTGTATTTCCAGAGTATGGCAAAAATTCCATAAACCCAAAATGGCGGGTGGGAATCTGCCTTAACGTTGGATTTTACCTATTTAAATTTTGCAGCTTCCAGCCGGTAGGCAGTGCCCTTAATTAACAACGAAGTCTTGAGAGCTGATGATGAAATGAGATGAGAATGGAACAGTGCCGGAATGCAAGTGCAGTGGAAACTGGAGATTTCCGAAGAAACTCGTTAACAAGCGGCACGATTCCCTCTTGCGAAAGTCTAGGAGTGACCCGGCCGGGGATTGAACCTGGTTCGCCGTGATGGGAAGCGAGCAGGCTAACCGCTTAGGTACCATGGCCCCGACCGACATAGAGAATTTCACCATGTTTTTTTGTTAGCAGGACTGATTATAGTCTATTCGCGGTTTCTACACATTTTTTGAATGAAACATTTGGAAAAACACCCCACCTATGACGTGTTTGGTTGTTTCCTAAATATGTCACGTATAACAAGCGTTTTATACTTGTGTTAACATACAAGTACTTTTTTTTTTTTGGTTGACTACGCCAAGAGCTGAAAGAAGAACCTCGACATGGTGTTTTAAAAATCGTTTATTGAAAGGTTTTCTGTGAAATTGTTGTTTGCCCGTAAACGCGTATCTCGGTATATAAAAGTTCTGGAAATATGATTTTTATGTGAAAAAGATTAAAAACAAATATCTATGGCCTAATTTTCTTACCTTTGTCATATTAAGTGTATTCTTGGAGAAAAAAATTCGTGAAAATCTTCAAATATCGCATTTTTAAAACTTGCCTGTGCGGTTTCCTTAAGCGGCAAGAGAAAGTACAAAAATATATGGACGTATTTTAATCTGTGGGCTTTCATAGCGTGTAATAAAACACTATGTTACAGATCTAATGTGTAAAATACAGCATCACGACGCAAACACTGCACGCTTTGCGCGTAGGAGCGATGAGGCGCTAGGCGTGCGTGTAACTGTCACCCGTATGGCTCCCTCCCTTCTTGACATTAGACGCGCTACTACATAGGCCCCTTAAAAAGTGTTCTTTAGCAATGAAAAAACGTGAATTGAACAGATGGCTTAATGGTCAGGAACTCGGAAACGCCACCATTGCCGAAGAAAACAGTACTAAAGGAGAGAAAGCTTTCGTATTCTGGAGAGATCTGCGAGTTTTTGTTGACGAGATGAGTCAACGAGTCGGACGGACTTTCAACTTCAAGGGCAAAATCCTCACCCGACATCGTACGCTTCATTGTCGCTTTGCCAAAGCATTCATGCGTAGTATCACATTGGAACTTAATTGCGACTATAATGATAAGACTAATATCATGCCATTGTAGTACATAATTTAACATTTCTGTATCCGGGTTCTTATTACGATTTTTTCTAGTTCAACTAATTGATATACACTGAAAAATTATAATGGCTGTTTGTAAGTAAATAGATGACTTAAAAAAAAAGTTGCACTACCCAAACGCTGGCCTAATTTTACTGGAAATTACTTAGAGAAATAAAACGGGCTATATTAACAGATGGGATTCAGTGCTATTATCGTCAGCGTGGCAACTCGTCCGCCATTTAAAGGACAGCAGCGATATGGTACATATGAATACAGCTTACATTTTCCAAATTGCGTAAGCATCTTATATCCCTCCTCCCCCACTCCCTAAACTAATTTTCTAGTCTTACGTTCACAATCACCAACCAAATTTTAGAGGCTGTTTTCATGTTCCAGAATTGTTTAATGACGTGTTTAAAACAGCAGTCGATTGCTGCCTGGTAATAGCTTTAGCATGCCACAAAACCATAAATTGTATTGGTGTATTTGTTTGAGAAATATACACATTTCTTGTGAATTAAAATAAGTGTTTCGCGACGTAAAATATAATGTTAGCAATACTCTAAAATATGATAAAGAATTCTCCCCAAATTGGTGTCTTTACATTTGTAATGGAACTGCACATTTGATAACAGCTATTTGGAAAACGTCCCCAAAGTGGTGTCCTTACATTTGTAACGGAAGTGCATATTTTAAAACAGCTATTTGGAAAAGTCTTGGTGTTCCAACGACATTAGGGATGGGATTTTGCCATTGCAGGGACCGAACCATAGTTCTGCCCTGCGCACGGACACTAGTTAGCAGGTGCGTCGGAACCTTTCTCAAGTTGGCGGAGAGGAGCCAAGATCATGTAGAGAATTTGGCGTCCTGGTGCTGGATAAAGTGCCGCTTACAAAAATCTAGTTTTAAAAACATGTCAATATTTATAAAGACTGTTCACGTTACCTAAAGTGAGCACTTGAAATCAACCTTATAATAAAATAACGGTAAAAAAAACTTTTACAACCAACCTTTTATTTATAAATGCACTAAAAAGAGACAAATAATTATAGTAGTTACACAATTTGTAGAACTAGTAAGATGTGGTCGAACAGCCGTAATAAACTTAACTGCAAATTAACGTGTTTGTATCAATTTGTATTTAGTATATAAAAGCTTGGCGCAATATAGAACGTATCCCTCATTTGCGTAAGCCCTATCTTGCGTAAGGCTCTTGAACCGAGCCGAGCCGAGCGGTTAGCCTGCTCGCCTCCCACCAAGGCGATCCGGGTTCAATCCCTGGCCGGGTCACCGGATTTTCGCGTGTGGGAATCGTACCGGACGATGCCGTTGGTCAGCGGGTTTTCTCGGGGATCTCCCGTTTCACCCGCCCCTTCATTATGGCGCTGCTCCATACTCACCTTCATCACCCTCAAGACCTCGAAATTATGAACCACCCAAATCTCTTCACTCATTTAGTGTTCTCCGGTTGTAGTAACTGGAGGAGGGACATGTCTCTCTTGCCTCCCCCTTTTCGACGCATCTGCTTACTGTTAACTTCTGTGACCGAGGTTTCCGTGGCGTCACCGCTGGATCGCGTCGTTCCTGGTTCGAATCCTCAGTAATACATTGATGTGTGCCGTCAAAATTTGCCTTATTTAAGACAAGGGGTTCTTAAACGTTTAGTTTCAGTGGACCTCTTTTATATGTTCGTTTTGCAGGACCCCCAACCATTTCTGTAATACAAGCTATAAGAAAATATTTTCAAGTCTACAGCCTGTTTATTTTCACTATACAAATTGAAACAACCTCAAATTTAGTTTACAAATCCTGTTTCATTAATAATAAAGAAAAGTTACACAGTTATAGCTCACAGTTATGCCTTCCACAATGAGTAAAATTAATGAAATTCAGTTTCACTTGCGGGCCCCTGACCTTAAGATCAAAACCCTCTAAGGTTCCGCGGACCACAGTTAATAATTGTTGGTTTAGACTACCAGCCTTTCTCTGATTAACCTGCAGGCAGGGTTATCGCTATTTACTTTGAAACTGACTTTGTATATTAACAAAAGGAAGTAGGATGAACTAACTTGTTGGAATTGACGTGAGTTTCGTTGTTACATCTGCCTGTACCGCTGACGGCGATGATTCGTGACGTCATAAGCAGACCGCACGTCCCATATATCCGCAATCATGCGCACTCGTCTGCCCGGCAGGGATTCATAGCGTTAACTTCTTATTCCTCTTTATACTGTGTGAATCGTGTTTTCTTAGATATATTTGTGTAACTGTTGGCTGTAACCATTTAAACAACGCGATGTCTAAAGTATTTTGGTTTAAGCCTGTCCAGAAAACGGAGGGGCAAGGGAATGATTTAAGTGGTTTATAATTTCATGTTTTCCCTAATCATCAAAAATCCCCCTGGATGGTATAAACTGTGGTTAATAAATAAACAAGGGGCAATTTACATAATCTCTGATTGCTATGATAGAAGCATTAAGGATATCAGTGAGTTACCGCTTCTGAAAGAAAGTCTGACATATAAGTGATGCATGTATAACATACGAGAAGTAAAAATAAATGAGGCAGAAAAACAATTTCGAGAAATAAGCCACTTACTTTGCTTACTTCCAACGCCACGCTTAATTGTGGGTGGGGCATTTTTCTCGCCAATGGAGCGGGTTAGGCCTCTTTCACACGGGGCCACCATGGTGTAGCCACCATGTCAACCCATAGGTTTAAATGGAACCTTTCACATGGGACGTTGGTGGCGGTTCTGGCCGCGCTAGAGGCGGGTGCTCGCGACCACATGGGCCACCAGTTTGGTGGAGCCACCATGCCGTACCATTGTTTTAAATGAAACTATTCACACGGGACGCTGCCAGGAGCGCGACCAGTCATTCATCAGCTCTGGGTCTGTGAGTACCCAGGATCGCGTGACACATTTTTCGCAAAATGGCTCAAGAGATTTCAGACTTTGACACGGAAAGATTTATTGTTGAAGTTCATTCAAGGGCTGCACTATGGGTCATAACTACTGCAGTGTATGTGGGCAGAGATATGAAGAGGAAGATCTGGGATGATCTGGTGAATATTTCCATAAATAAAGAAGACACCATGATTGCATAGAGAAGTGAGTATGGTAAGTGTGGCATGCTCGTTAAACATGATGACTAGGCTATTATTGTATACTTTAATATATGTGTATCATCTGTTATGTATATTGATATAGTTTTCTCAGTGTAGAAAAAATAGTGTATTTTATGAATTTATTGTTTATGATATCGTATACGTTTCGATAGACAGCCTTATAATCGCGTGTCTGTGGTCTTTTCCAAGTATTTGCCGTGGTAATGCACCTTCCTCACTCACAAAAAAGTCTGCAAATTTATCCCATATACGTATTGCTGCACTTGTTCCTCTCCTTTCCGAATCGGTATCCACATCTTGCAACCCATAAATCGTTAGGGTTACCTCGAATCTGAAGCCATCTCTACTCCTGACGTAATTGTGCAAGGTACAGCATGCCTTGATGTTCTCGGTTAAGGAAATATCCACATTTATAGGACGATGAAAAATCCTCCACTTATTACTCATGATTCCAAATGTACACTCTATGTACTTTCGAGCTCGGGGATGACGGTTGTTGTATACCTTTCGTTTTTCTGTCAAGTGTTTCTTGCCGAAAGGACGCATTACGTGATCAGAAAGTCCAAAGGCTTCATCTTCAACTATGACGTATGGCAAAACTGTATCGCCACATTGGGTTAAAGGCGTTGCTGTGGGTAAATGTAACTCGTTTTTGATTGCTTCCCATAAGTTACTGCCCTTGAAAACCCCTGAATCACTTTTTTTTTGCCATATTCGCCAATGTCAACGTAGGTAAGCAAATAGTTTGAATCACACATGGCTAAAAAAACGACAGAAAAAAGTTCTTGTAATTATAATACATAGAACCACTATGTTCAGGTTTGATCCCGCGCATATGTTTACCATCGAGCGCACCGATGCAGTTTGGATAAGTTGCTCTCATGTAGAATTCCTCAGCGACAGATATCCACTTTTCTGTAACACACAAATAGGTATTTTTCAGTGTTCGCCATATCTCTTGACATGCCTATTTTATCATGTTGCTTACTGTCGATATTCCTAGCCAGAAGTAAATGTGTGTCAGTTATCGAGTAACCGCTTGCAAGATATCTGTAAAAAAGAATATTAGGATAAGCGCAAACCTGGTATAAGAATGTTTTCAATTAATGATAACATATCATGAACTGTCTCGTTGTCAATAATGTAGGGACCATGGTGTTCTAGCGGCTAAAGAACTAACCTCCTACCAAAGCGATCCGGGTTCGATCCCGGGCAAGTCCACTCTCAAATTTTCATATGTGAGAATTGTGCTGGTTATTACTTCTGCTCGATGGGTTTTCTCGGGATCTTCCGGTTCCCGAATCCTTGCATTTAGGCGCTCCTCCATAACCATCCTCATTTCATTTTCATTGTATTTCAATACCGTTGGCGTTAAACCCCTCCACTATCATATATTATGGAAGATTTCTTTCTTTTTGTTACATGTCGGATTTTGCAACGGAAGTCTAAGAGTTTGAGAGACTGCTTTTCCAACGGAGTGTCAAAAGATTGACAAATAAGAAAAGTGGTTTTTGTTCGTATACAAATAATGAGGGTAATTGAAAACGCTTCACAAATGCAACACACGTCATCTCAGTTCATAGGACATCAGCACCATCAATCAAACCTGCAGAATGAATGCGGCCAGCAACAATCACGCCGCCAAGCTTATCAACTAGCCGGTTATGATTACACCGCATTACAAAATGCCACCTATCAAAAAAACATTCCACTTTAGTCTTCAAAGGCACCTTCGCCCTCAACCCAGTACAGCTGTCTTCACTCTCCAGAGGCAGCTTCTCCCACATCCCAGTACAGCTGTGATTCTGAGTTTGATGTTTCCAGCGGCTAATGTTTTTATGTTTTTCAGGGCGAATGGATGCCATTCATATCACATATAAAGTTTTTTAAATAAATCTAAACACATGTAAAATTTCTTCTTACCTCAAAGTGACGATGAGTTTTTCCTCGACTGGTGTGTATTCCCTTGTATTAGTGCCCATACCACTGAGATTTTCTTTTAACAAAAGTAACAACTCATCAAAAGAAGTGGTGCTCATTTGCGTAAACATGAAAAACTTGTCGGAATTTTCACGAAGGTCATTGTACAAAGTATAGAAGATACCTTTGATTGATCGGTATTTTAGTATTGGGTGCACCCAAAACCTACGTTTTTTTACGGCTTCTGCGTAGATGTGAAAGCAAAACAATTAGCGTTACTGCCTCTTCCGACTCCATTGTCAGTACTGGCCCATTGTTAGTGTCACCTGGTAGCTGCACTAATGTAACGAGCCACCATGGTGGCGCCACAAAATTTCTTGGAGTCGCCACCATGGTCCCGTGTTAAATAGGGCTTAGTGTGTCGCACAAAGGCGACATTTTTTGTACATTTTGATACGGTGATTAATTATATGTTTGGTAATCTAGCGAAAACTCCGGGCTACAATATTCACTTCCATGTAAGGGTAGCAACCCCTATTTTTTTTATCGGTTCAATATTACAATTTGTGTATATTTGTCAACGCTCGTACGAACGAAAATTCTGTATGTATGTACACTTTAATATAATTGTTTTATCTCAATATAGTGGGCTTGAATACTATTTTTTTTGTGTTTTGAATTTAATGAGTTGTTATCGATTGCCTTTGGCAACATTAAAGTAGGATCAAGCAAAGGAAAATACTACACAGGGTTTTTACACAGTTTTATCAAGGCGCGTTCTACAATGACACGCACGCGGATACGGATAACGTACGTATATATGTAAGATGTAAGACAGCTGGACATCTCCCGATTTTTCCGTGTTTGTGAATCCGTGTAGCCAATAGAAATCGAGTATTTGGTTTGTTGATATTCGTTTTCGTGGCCATTGTAGTATACACAGCAACAGGTGCTTCAATTTGCCGTGGCGATTATCAATTTTGTTTAAATTAATAAGTACACATGGTTTGGCAGTAGTATTTACGTATTTTTAAACACTGTACACATGTACGAAATAGTATGTGTATATAATGAAATCTGTATCAGTAATTTGAAACAGCTGAGTACAGTTGCAAGACTACGTTTATTCGGATTGTAGAATGGTTAAAATTCATCCCGAATAGCCGGCTTGTTCCGCTTGCGTTTCCGAGTCCGTTTTCTTATGTATCCGTTCATTGTAGAATTGGTCTAAAACATGATAGAATTGTGTTATATGAAACAGACTTCCAGCCTGTACCGTTTTTCACATCACCATTATTCACAGCCGAATCATATCTTCAATAATTTTTGTTCTGCAGGACCTTGTTGGATTTTTTTTTGTAGTGAACCGTGTGTACTGTACTGTTGGACATACTGTTAAACCTAGTAATATAATCAGAACTTTCTGTGTACCCATCAAATTGTCCGTTCTGCTTTTGTTCCACGAAAGAAAGGCACAGGAAACATTAATTACAACATTTACATATTTTATTACGAAGCAAAAATTATTTTGTTAATTAGTGATTATAATTCTTAGATTTGGCAAAATTGGTCTCTTAGTTTCTATAACCAGGGAAAATATTTTACACGAATTTTACTGAAAGTAAGCAGAATGTCTATGATTTTGTGATTTAAAACTACACTATGTACCAAAAAGTAATTGGGCACCTATCCACAATGTTTGCTTGGTGGTTGTCACCTCATTAGAATCTCGGAGGGCCACCTCTTGTAGCTATAACAGCAGCTACCCTGTCTGGCATGCTTTCTACGAGTTGTTACAGGACATCCACGGGGATTCGTCGCCATTCCTCTTGCAACCATTCCATGATTTGAGCAATGGATTTTGGCCGCGCCTGACGAGCCCTCGGCCGGCGATCCAATTCGTCCCAAAGATGTTCTATAGGGTTGAGGTCGGGGCTATGGGCGGGCCAGTCCAATCGGCGAACATCGTTGTCGGCGTACCACTGCATAGTAGCCCTTGAAACATGGTACCTGGCATTATCATCCTGGAAGTAACACGGGTCCATTCCGTAAAAACGCCACAATGTTGGGAGCATTTCATTATCCAGAATGTTACAATAGGCCTCTGTGTTCATGCTACCACGGACAAACACCAGCGGTCCTTCGCCGAAGGCTGTGAAACACAAGTCAACTGACGTACTAAATCACCTATCTTCACGGGTGCCCAATTACTTTTTGGTAGATAGTGTATTTGTATGTATTTATAATGTTTATAACAATTCACAGGTTGGGCCCCCTTAAAACAAAAAACCTCGCTACGCAACTGCAATGATGTACTGTTTGTTAGCTTTATTTGTAAAACAAATCCACACTTTATAAGATACTTAACGTTGCCCAATATTTGCCAGAATTCATACGTCAAACTCTGTGGGATGTGATTCCTTATGGAAAATATGGTGTGATATATATTGTCCAACACTATCATACTGTAAATATTAAGGGAGGTATGTGGCGTTGGAAATTAAATTTTGAAATGCATGAATGTAAAAATATCAGGAAGTACTTGAGATGGAGCTAGAAAAATCGAGATCGTGTTTCACGAAATAGAGATCGGAAATCTGTTTTAATGGGTTGGTCAAATCGCCCCTCTTCATTAATTATTAAATAGGAGTATTCGCCCTATTTTCGCTGGTAACTTTGGAGCACTAGGCGGTGATGAAATATTCGAGACAAATTATTACTCACCATGGTAAAATGGAGACAAGAGAGCTTTCTGTCCGAACTTGCTCCGGTGAACCGTTTTCGTGAAAACGCCACTCAAAATTTCGAAGGTGAGGTGTAGCCCTGCGGGGGTAGGCAGTACATCTACCTCCTGCGCCACGCTATGTGGATGTAAGTAATGGTTATTGAGTGAGGACAGGTGTAGGGATAAGGAACGGAATGCAGATTGGAGGAATGCGTGACACATGTGTACGTAGTACGTTTTTATTAATAGCAGATACAATTATTTACTACAATTGTTCGACTTACCGCCGCCAACTTCAGACAAATGGTAACTGCGGATAAGATTGGCTTGGACCCATGCATAAATGTCTGATATAGTGCGTACAAAAAATAGCAGTTGTGGCTATCACAGGTGTGAGAAATCTTTCTCACTAGCCACAGGCGTCTCGCAGACCAGGGATTTGACATAACTCCGTAAAAATAAATCTAGTGGAGTCAGCTCTGGAGATCGGGCCGGCCAATAGATGAGCTCACATCTGCCAATCCAGGGGCCTGCAAATGTGTCAAGACGGCGGCGTACGGCAGCTGGAAAATGTGATGGAGCCCCATCATGCTGAAACCACATGGTGCGGTGAATGACGAGTGGTACTTCATCCAACACCTCGGACAACATCTCCTGCAGGAGCATCAGTTAATGGGCTCCATAGAGGCGGCCGGGTAGCAATTAAGCCCCCAACAAGCGATTGTTAACAATGCCGGCCCACTTGTTGGTTGCTTATGGGGTGCGTGTGGTAGGGATTAGCGTGCATCCAGACATAATTGTTCCTCCTGTTGAAGATGTCATCCCTGGTGAAATGGGCCTCATCCGTGAAGAGCACAGTCGATGTAAACTTTGGCCGAGCATTGTTTTCTTGGAGGAACTGTTCACCAACTGCAGGCACATACTGACCACAGAGCAAGTAAAGCTTCCATGTATTACGTCGACCTCTTATTTTGAGCTTCAAACTGTAAACAGGTCGGAGTTATATAGCCAACATAAGAACATTCGTCAGTGCACATCAACACGAATGAAAATATGTGAATTTAGTTATTGGCTACCCTAATGAGACAATATAGGGAACCAATCTTCCTTAAGGTAAATATTGTTTAGGTAACCCCATTTGTCTCTTAAGTTTTTTTTCCTACTGTTCAAAGTGGTATATATTATTTCGGGGGTTGACTTTCAATTCTTTCTAAAATTAGGCATTGAAAAGAGGCGATCTTAATTTTTTTTTCAAACACCTACATTTCAAATGTCCTTCGTAAAGCAAATCGAAAATCAACGATCTCATCTCTGCAGACATAACACCGTGCAAGTCACACAGCATCAAGTGGGGTAGTGCAGCAACTGTGAAACTATCGAGTGAAGCTACGAAATTGTCATTGTGTAATTTGATATATATTAAAAATGAACTGACATTTCTTTTTATCTCGTAATTGCAATCAGAGCACAGATATTTTGGTTGTTTATAGTTAATAATATTTAAGCATGAATAATTTTTAATTGTATTTTTGGTGTTGGCGACGTGGCTGCGACCCGAGAAAATAATGTATCGGAAGGGCGTGTGGCCTATCTAGTGCCCCCCCCCCTTTTTTATAATACTGACTCTACTGCATCAAAGGTAAAACGCACCGATTTCATCCGCGCCTGTACCTTCAGCAACGTCAGCAGCGCGAGTGGTGGTAGTGTTGCCAACCCCCGCAGGGCTACACCACACCTTGAACATTTTAAGTGGCGTTTTCTCGAAAACGAGTTCGGACGAGAGAGGCCCTTTTTTTTATTCATTGTGCCATGGTGATTGATAATTTACCTCGAATATTTCATTACCGCTTAGTGTTCCTATGTTACTTGCTAAAATAGGGCGATTATTCATACTTAATGAACGGAAACGATTTGACAAACGACATTTAACAGATTTACGATCTCCGTTTCTTGAAACACAATTCCGATTTTGGTCGCTACATCTGAAGTACTTCCTAGTACTTTTACATTTATGCATTTCAAACTTCGATTTTTCAACGCCGCTTACCTCCTTTGATATTCACCATACGGTAGTGTTATTTTACGTAAGGAGTCTACCTCCCGGAGTTTGACACTGAATTCTAGGTAACGTTGTATGTGTGAGTAATATAGGTATATAGTGCATTGTTTGATTATATCATGATTGTGATTGCAATCTGGACAGTAGTGTTTCGTAACATCTTAAAGGATTTGTTTATGTAAACCCTGTGCTAATGTTAGTCAAAACTACATGTATTTGACAATACTAATAGAAAAGAGGGGGGTAATGTGCAGCCGTAATACATCTTGATCCGCCATTTTCCTTAACTGTCAAGCAGCACCACAAATATATTTACGATCATGAAGTTTGTTGGTTTCGAGAAACTGGCGAAGTGTCGATTGCTAATGATTCATATTATTGACAAATGTGATTTTTGTAAAGTAATCGTCCAAAGATTGCTATAGAACAACGCGTGTTCAAAAACTGCGATCAGGAATTACAAACAGTAAATTAGCGAGTTTCGTAAATAGTGTATTTCGAAATTCTTAATAAAAACTGTTTGAAATGCACGTGGTCATAAAAAAGCCACGCTTTCAGGTCTGTTTTGTAGCAAAAATAATACTTGTTTATTACGCCTATATTGCATATGTAACGAGTGTAAGGTTAACTTAACTGAAAATGTTTTCCTACGGTGTGTGTTTATTGCTGCAGCTGTACGAACATTGACATGTTTATTGCGTTTTGTTCTTTCATTGAAGTTAAAACTTTCCAAATTGTATTTTTAATCTTATTTCCGCACGAGCAAAGTTTTCCACTTTGTTCCTTTTACCGCCGCTAAATCAAGCAACATCTTGCCGCCGCTAAATCAAGCAACATCAGCATGTTTGCGGTCTGGTGTACAGATAACTTCTCGCTGTAATTTGTTGGTTCTTTGGAATTTGTCTTCCTTTGATGTTTATTTGTCGATCGGGTTTGCAAACTATTTGTTACTATTTTCAACATAAATGTAATTTTTTTTAATATTTGTTGGGTCTGTACTTCAGTGACGGATTTTTAGTATTGGTCTTGAAATTCCAATTATCTTATTTAAGCTATTTTTTGTGTGTTCGAATTTTAAAAAATTAATTGAGATATAAAACAAATTGTGGGACGTTTAAGAACTTCTTTTTTTGAACTACATTTCTGTGCTGGACAAGTGTAGCCTAAAATATGGTAATAAGTTTAGGCTTATTTCGACATATCGAATAAGCACTGGCGAATCGGTGAGTCCGATAATATGTGAGGTACCATGAGTAAAGAGTGGGTATACAATTTGAAGTTTATTGTTTTGGGAACTGGTTACTACCAGGAGTGTATCACTAGAGAAATCCAGAAATTGGGATAATTAAAGTGATGGTTTATATTTCGAAAATTACTTCACATCACGAATAAACTATGTACATATAATGTATTCATAACATTATTTAATTAGTGTTTCTTTAGTAGAATGAACACGATTCCTCTGCGACATAATTTATTCAAAATGGCGGTGGGGCACGTGCATCCTGGAGTGCATCCGGAAATGCATCAGCAAACAGGGAGTGAGTCGTCAAACCGGAAGTGCATCTGCATCCCGGAAGTGTAAACATGAAGTCAATTTCTGGGATTGAAAAACCGGAAGTGTATCCAAGGTCATTGCCCCTGGTTGTGTGTTTTTGGGAATGGGATGTTGTGGTTGACCTTGAGACTGGTTTATTTTGGGAGTGTCGCAATAACTCGTTTATTTAGCCAATAACTGGTTTATTTTGTCAATAGCTGGTTTGTTTTAGCAATAACCTGTTTACTGGAGGTGCAGCACGACTTCACTCGCCGACAGCTGGTGGTAGACTGAGGTCTTGTACCTATGGGAACTGGTTAACACGTAAGATGGGGTAGGGTTGGAGGGGGTAATGCAGAAACCGGTTGGCAGATACATTTCCAAGTGTACTACAGGATGCACATGCACCGCCGCCATTTTGAATCAATTATGTCGCAGAGGAATCGTGTTCATTCTACTTTTTTTAAATAAAAAATCACTAGGGATTATTTTGCAGATTGGGTGGGGGCATGTGTAGTGTAGTAACCATTACTTCAGCTACATTTAAATGAATGAAAAGTTTACATTTAAAATATATAATTTCACATGCCTTTGGAGTGTAATTATCTGTTTACTGTTTTGGTTCACATTCGGAGACGTTTTCTCCTTTTTCTTTTAGTGTCACAATGCTCCAGACTTATGCATAAGAATTTTTCACTTGGAACCTCATCTTATTCGATAGAAATCCTCATGCTGTGATTCGGTGAAATATCTCTTAGCCTTTTTCGAAGTGCGAATTTGTTAGGAGGACATACACGAGCGGATTTTCGCGGCGGATGTGCGGTTTTCCTGTAAATCGGCAGCACTGGCCCGCACATTAGTGGTGGGGATGGCCCACAGGAATCGGGATCGGTGGGCCAGTCGACGTGTCAACACACATGTGCACAGATATCCATCGGACCAAAGTGCAGCAGGTTTCTGCCAATTTTTGGAGGTTTTCAGTTCTGTGTGTAGTTATGTGGTATAACGTCATGTGAAGGACTGGACAAATGACACGGTGGGAAAACTAATTGACATGTATTGCGAGAGTCCTTGTTTATGGATGTTAACTCACAATGATTACACAAAGACGTAAAGAATAAGGTACACAAGGAAATTGCCCAAGTATTTTGCGACGTGCCCCCTGACGTGGACCAGAATGGTAGGCCTATAAAAACGAAAATACAAAATCCGAGACAGTGGTACCGAAAGTAGATTAAGAAGGTGAAGGTTTTGAAAAAATTTACAACACGTAACTAGATTCTTACATAGCACAACAAAATAGAATGCTAAGCCTTTCCTTTACTTATCATTTCCTCTTGCCACGGTACAGTACCCTTGTTACCCTGTTGTTTGTGGCATCCAGAGAAGGACACTTAGGTGTGGTGAGATGCTGTAGAGGTGCCAAACTGTAGTTTGCATTGTTAGTCCTCCATAAACATGGTTCGACTGTAAGTGTGTTTGGACATTCTCTGTCAACAAGAAGAGGATTAAAGTACACACTGCTTCTTCGCATTAGATAATTATGCAGAGTACATATTGCAAGAACAAGGTAATCAATCTTGTCAGGTTCTAGATGAATAGGTGTGTGTGTAAGATGGGAAATCTAGACGACAGTGGTCCAAATGTGTTTTTCCCACCACATTTCTGATGTATAAGATTCTGTAATTAAGGACGAACCTTTCAGGAGTGAGCATTCATTGGGCATATGGTTTTAAAATATGTGTGCAAAGCAAATGCCTCATCACCTACAAACATGAAGTTCAATCCTTCATCTGTCTCATTGTTTGTTGGTAAGTGGTAAATTTAATGTACCATTTTTTAAACGGCCATAAAACGTCTCTGTAACACCCCCATCTGATAATCTTCCACCAAAATTCATATTTTGCATTGATGATTGTCATCGACACAATGATGTAAAACTTTTTGTAATTATAATCCATTGCTCCACCTTCCCGTGGTTTAACAATGGGCATATGTATGCCATCTATAATGCTACGACAGTTGATAACCTGTCATTGATTTTTGAAGTGAAGCACCTCTTGCTTCCTTCCATCTCGTGTTTGTGGCATCTGAAAAGAAAACAGTAATTACGTAATGACATTGTTGTAAGTTTTTATTTTCAGACGTTCTAAGAATCTCAGGCATAGATGAGGCAAACAAAGGAAATCGACAAAAACATAGCTCAGTTTATACAAACATGTAGTAGGTGCTGCCCTCAGTACCCCGTCTACAAGTTGTGATACCTGTATTTCACTGGGTGCCTACTGTATGTTAAATATAAATTATGCAAAATGGATGCTTGACAACAAATTCTGGCGGAAGCTTTAATGCAAAAAATCATTACGAAAGCAATGGAAAAGCAATTCAATGATTACACTGATGTGGTTGATGTTCCGCCCTCACAAGTATTTATGCTACCTCACAACCAACCAAGGCATGAATCACATGATGCGGCCTACGAGTCACTAAATACTCAGCAGTCATCTGGAATGTCATCACTTTCGGATTACTGTATTCCAATTATGGACTACAATGAAACATGTGAAAACTGATTGTGCATACACTTGACAATGGAACTGCTGTGTGTTTTACTTTCCTACATTACAACCTAAATATAATAACAATATCTGTAATTTTACATTTTGTGCTTAAATTTTCGCCATCTTGTATTCTGTATCACTTCCGTATCTTTGGCCTTTCTTATGATCCTTTACATTTTCTTCAGAAGATCGTAAATTATTCGGCACATTTCTGGGATAATAAACCCTAAGTTTATAGTGCGATCTCAGTGGTAAATGGGATGTATGTGGCTGTATTCGCAGGACTTGTTCATATTCGTAGCTCCAGGATATAATTCTACTATTGTCTTGGCCTATGGCTAAGACTAAACAGTTACGTTGAATATTACAGTACATATTAAAAATTATTTGGATACAAACTATTACAAATAATTGATGTACCATGTTTTTTTTTAAACTTGTAGCGATTTTATCTTTTTGAAGCAAATTGACATACAAATTAAACATATCAACACTAAAAAAATTCAAGTGTGAACGAACATACAAAACAGAACTGCACATATCGATAGAAACATTTTGGCTGCGGGATTGGGGCTGAGGACTGGATGACACACAGGCAGCAAATTATGTCTATTTATGAACATAGTTGGTTGTGAGATTGAGGCGAGGACAGTCCGACCACCATCTTGAATGACATCACAGGCAGGAAATTATCTATGACTACTGATAAGCATGTATTGCTGTGGGATTGTGACTGTGGACTGGAAGACATCCCGAAAGCCTTCTTAGATGTCAAAGGTGCGAAATTACCTATGCCTACTTATAGGCATAGTTGGCTGTAATTTCCGAACCATTTAAGATATAGCCAACAAATTCATAACAGACATAATCTACAATAACGAGAAGGATCGCAAGATCAAGTATATCCTAAGCACACTTATTGCATAGTGGGTTGTAATTTCCGAACTGTTTAAGATTACACTCCAAATTCATATTACAGGCATCAACTCAAACATCGAAAAGGGTCGTGGGGTCAACTACTTCCTAAGTGCACTTATAAGCATAGTTAGCTGTAATTATTGAACCATTTAAGGGACTGGTAGATATATAAGTACATCACTAACATCAATTAACACGCTTTGCATATTGCACGAGCATCGAGTGCTGTACATTATGTAAGGTGAAAAAAATTACTACTGTGAAGTGCTGGAACGATAAGGCCATCAATTCTACTACACACCGATGCAAACAGATATAAAAAATTTATGTAAAGGAAACAAGTTATCAGCACACCAACCATCACATGTGTTGAGCATTGTACGAGGTGTTAGATGACGCTCTTCGCGACCGGGCAGCCCTGACTAGTACGATAGAATAGTAAACGACTTCCTTATGAACCCGAGTGAAACTAAACCGACAAATTCAGAGAACGACTAACACTTACAACACTAGCAGCAGAACATGTCCAACCCGGTCATCTTTGCACGACCACATAACATCATAAGAATCTGTAAGGCAGTCCAAGCAGACGACTGGTAGCACAGGCGCTGTTCAGGTATCGCCAAGTCGAAGAAATGGCACAGAACACTAGTCTAGAGACACGTCAGAGCTCCAGGGTGGTAGACCAGCCGATCATACATGTGCTTTTCTATTACAAGAGGAATTCACTTATCCAGTATAGCACAACAGATTATTTCGTTGTAAATACATGTCACTTATAGTGCTAGAACTATAAGCACATACACTGATACACACACTGATACAAACATATATACCAGTCATTGCAATTGCTTATTGTGCATGCACCAGGTGCTGTACACTATGTTAAAATATGCTAGGCAAGACCAGACTGTCTTGGTCAGTACAACAGAATAGCAAACACCTTCCATACGAATCAAGTGAAACAGTACCAACAAATTCAGCCATCACTAGCAGCATAATGCACACGTCCTGACCAGCTTTGAACGATAGACTAATCTGTAAGATACCACTTTAAAAGAAAACATTACATGTACATATTTTGAATAAGTATCATTTAAACCATTAGCTTCGTAAGAGAGATGTCACTACACACTGAAAGAAACAGATATAGTTATAAGGATTCAACGACCTGCAAGAGCATCGAACACCGTACATCACATTAGTGTAAATAAAAAAATACTTTCACGAAGCCGAGAAGCATAGGCGCGATAAGGTTAACACTGATACGCACTGGTGCAAACAAATAAAAAAAAAACAAAATGGAAAGGAAAATATACATTAACACTTAACCAGCACAATCACATATTACACACATGCGTCGGGTGCTGTATACTGTGTTAAAAGTTGCCAGACAAGCTCAGACCGTCCTGGTAAAAAATCGCCTTATGCACGAAGCGAGTGAAATGAAACTGACAAATTCAGCCAACACTTACAACACTGACAGCAGAACATGTCCGAAGCGGCCGACATTGTGCGATCAACTAGCCCAGGTAGCCAGTCAGCGAGGCTAACACCGTACAGCTGTCGCCAAGTCGAAGGGTGGCAGGGTGGCAGACCAGATGTATCACACAAGCAATTCCCGTTACGAGAGGAATTCAGTACAAGGTAACAATGTATTTCGTTAAAACATTATCTATACATGTACTTATTTGAATATATGTCATTTATAGCATACGAAACATGTATGTAAACTATTAGTCGTGCAAGAGATAGATGACACTGCTACACACTGTGGCAAATAGGTTTAAAAAGCAAAATAGTTATATGCATTTACCATCAAATGCATATTGCATGAGCATCAGGCGCTGTATGTAGGCGAAAAAAAAACCCATTGCAAAGTGTGGAAATGTTGACATCAGTGCTACAAACTGTTATATGAACTAGCCAACAAGTGTAATGACATATTACACGTGTGTCCCTTTGCAAGATGAATTCAGTACAAACTAACAATTTATTTAGTTTTTAATACATTAAGCTGTAAATATTAGCATTTTTCTCAAATATAGCTTCGAATAAAGTGGTGTTGGAAGAGGAAAATGCTTCTGTTCACCCTACGCACTTTCAGGTCTACATAAGCAGTTCGTACCAACACACATCGATTCGAATTGCTTTTTCTTTCGCCGAGAGGACATAGTGAAAATGACTTAATTCTGTTCTAGTGGCCAGAAAATTTTATTAGTGCATGGAAAGCTGAAATTACTTACAACACTCGACAAAAATACCATGCGTACATACCTGCCTAAAGAATTTTTTCTCACGTGACATGAAATAAAATCCGCCACTACCTGCCTATCTGCAACAGAATGAAGAGATTCTTGGTTGTCTAGAATGTTGTCAAGGTAGTGCTTTCGTTACATACACGACACATCCCAGGAGCTGGTGTAAGACATGAGAGCAAGCAGCAAAGAAAAAAAAAACAAGGCACCTCGACCATGGAAATATGAACGAGTGTAAAGAAGTTGAGAGGCCAACTTCACAGGCTAGACATTGAACGAGTGGATAAGGTAACATATTTCAGGCCAATAACCATGCAGATGTATGCATCACACCACCACCAGCAGTCATCTGCTGAGCCAACCCCATGACGAACAACACAAACTAGTATACAGTATGATCAGTATACAAACGAGCATCATGTAAAACATACATCAGTTCGTCGCTGTCCGTGATGGTGGATAGCAAGCAGATCGCATCTACAGCGATCACGTACTCTACTATAATATGAAGACTGAATCGTCAGACTAAGACTTACCATCTATATCACCACCGACACCATCATTGTCAAAAAGGGATGCTACAATGATACTATTGCAGAAATACTTTTTAGTAAAAGTGGTATTACACACCGACATGAAAGTTGACATTATGTGTTCAGTCGAGCATACATATGCATAAGTAGAAATGCAAAGGGAATGTTTGTCGTTCATCGGGAAGCAAGTGCGAGTATTGCGACAAGACATTCGGTAAGATCACCAGTGCTAAAATGTCATGAAGAAGATAGTAATGGTCCATTTGCCATCACTTATAAAACCTACCAATGTGTTAACTACAGTGTGGTTATTACGAATACATAGCGCTTGAATGCTCAACCGGAAATGTTGCACAAAAGAATATGTATCATGTATTATGACCAGTATGTAAAATAAAGGCAAAGTGTGTCGATTAATTCTCATTTAAATTAACCCTGATGATATTAGTTTCACCTCCATCATACAGACTTGAAACATTTCCATGTAACTAGAAGAAAAAAAATTGCCAGATTTTGTGTGAAAGAGAATTAATATTTTGGTGAGTCTCGAACTCGGACCCCTATGCCTTACCTCACCTTAGAAGATTATTTAATTATATTTATAGACAGTTCATAAACATACAGAAAATCATATGCAAAGTTAAATGCACATCTGCAATATATACACATGTAAATTACCCACCCATCAATTACACACATACATTTCAACAATGTTTGTAGATACTCTGCTTTCAGAATGTGCAAAACATAAAGAAAAGGTTTATTTGGTGTAGCAGTTTGAGAAGACTTGGAGACAGTGAGCTCCACTACCGATGCGAACTCGACGAATGCACAGACCACAATAATCGTTCTGGCTATCCGTACACGGTATACATTAGCGACCAAAAAAGCAACTCGGCACTTGCAAGTACACCACCCTTGACAAAAATGTACTTGCTTTTCTACATATGCTATTGAAATGTGCAAGTACTGTAATTAGGTCACCCTTGACAAAGCATACATATGCTATTGCAAATGATATGAAATAACTCGTGTACCCTGACAGACGTTCGGAGATAGTTTACAATCCTTATGAATAAGGGATCGTAGGTTCGATTCTCCTATAGAGTCCAATCGTTTTACAGGTAAAAATACAACATGATAAATATTTTATAAAAACTTGTGGATATTTAAGTATTGAGCACATCAGGTACCGACCGCAATGAACTATCCAACAAAATATTTCCATGTATGTCGGCCATCGGGAAGTGAGTGGAAGTATTATGGCAAGTGATTTTATATATATGTATATATATATAATCATTTAATGAAGCCTCTAGCTCTAAGTTCATCAATAATCGAATTTATTTCTTCGCTGACAGAAAGATATACACTTCTCTGTAGTGAAACCAACAGCCGTAGTCTATCAACCATGTCATTGGGGTCTTCAATAAATAAACTACTACTCTTTGCAGAATGTTCATGATACTTGTCGTCTGCATCTATGTTCGTCTTCCATGGTGGGTAGGTTTCAAGATGTCTCTGGGCTGGAGTACTAAATTCGAATCCATGTTTCTTCCATCCTAACTTCGAGCAGGCCTTATCTTCAACAACACATTTTTGCTTTGCAGACATTGCCACTTCATCAGTAGTGAGATAGCTCTGGACCAGAGTAATAGGTTCGAATCCACATTTCTTCTTCTGTCCCAACTTAAAGTAAGTTTCAGCAACACGTTTATGCCCTACACTTTCGCTTTGCATATGTTGGCACTTCGTCACCATCATCAGTAGGTGCATACCTCTGGACCAGAGTACTAGGTTCGAATCCGCGTTTCTTCAAGCATCTCTTATCTTCATCATCATGTTAATGTTTTTGCTTTGCAGATGTCGGCACTTCATCAGAAGAATATTTTGCACTATCACCAGCAGCAGCAGTCTTGGAGGTCACATTTTCGTTCTCAGCATCTTTGTTTTTCTCTTTACGTGTTAGCGATGTAGGGTTCTTGTCCACAACTTCTGACGATTTACGTGGCTCGCACTGTGCAAGACTTGTAGTTCCTTCCTCGCATGCTGGTTCGGAACATGATGCATGTCCTGCTAATGTTATGGGTGCTCGAACTATCGTTAATTTACACAATGAATTGGCAGGAAGGTTAGCCTTGCCTTGCTGTCTCGTGCCGAGCGAAGATGTGTTACCCTTACATGTACCAGTGTCTCTCTTTAGATTATCGCTTGTACCATATGCTACACCACACATATTACATGTCACTAGTATGTAAGTTGGTTTCTTTGTACATTCGCCCTTTTCATGATGATGAGCATTGCAACTTTTACTGAAGATCTTATCACAATAACTGCATTATTTTCCATGTAACTGTTGAACACTTGGTGAGGGTTTGCATGATGTACAGGATATACTCGATTGCATGCCCTAAGTGATTTTTTCAGTAAGCATATGTATGACCTCACACATGTGTACTACACAGTGCTAACTCCCCACCATAGACTCCCCACCGCAGACTCCCCACTGCAGACTCTGCGCTGCACACTCCCCACCGCAGACTCCCGACCACACACTCCCCACTACAGACTCCCCACCACAGACTGCTCACCACAGACTCCCCACCACAGACTGCTCACCACAGACTCCCCACTGCAGACTCACCACCTGCAGACTCCCCACCTGCAGACTCCCCACCACAGATGTGTCACTGCAGACTCCTCATTGCTACCTTCAGACAGTTCCAACATGACACAGTTCTGTTTAACAAGTGTGTAAAAATGTCTACAGTTGTGGTAATTTATACCTCCATTCTGTTGGTTGAAGATTAAGACGTGTTTATGTAATTCTCTCTTTGTAGTGGGAAAATCAGTATGTGCCTATTTGCTAGTTAGTCCATACCCACCAGTTCTCAACTATACAGCATTTACCGATGTCAGGGTCCAACCCGAGCCCTTAGCAATCATTTCTATATATTTTGTCTGTACTGTAAACAATAGCATCTTCTGATGCAGATGAATGACACACAGCTATATCCGAAGTCTTGAAGGTACTGATGCAATATTCATCATCGTGAGGTACTGGTTCATATAGGTACAGTCAAAAAACATCATATTTGACAGCACCATGTAGTTCTACCTCATCGGTAAGTTGGTTTATTATTTTAAGCCTCATACTTGTCAGGTAAGAGCAAACATTGTGTGGTGTATTTGTCGTATTCGGCGCAACTAAATCTTTAAAATTTCCCTCGAATACTAATCACTTCAGGAAAAAGCTGTTAACATTAAGCTTTGGAGATGGCGAATAGTCTTGAGGTTGTTTATCAGTAGTCTCCATATTCTTTCCTTTACAAAGTTTCAAATGTCTATTTTAATCGACATCATGTAAATATTTTATTCGGCACTTATCACATTGATATGCTATACCAATGGTGTTCCTTGCACAAGTACTGTTTTCGTGCCTACTAGCATGTATGCACATGTAAACGTCTTGTCACAAAAGTTGCATGGATATCTTGACAGGCCATGAACTAGTCTCTACCTTTGTAGATGAATACGCTCATTTATTTGCTAATCTTCGCCTGGTGTGCAGTGCAGGATGTCCATTACTTGTTGCAAGTTGCCTTTTCAAGTTGCTACAATGTACAAACTGTGATTTACGCTTTTCGCATGTGAACACAGTACGCTCTGGATTCTGATGACAACCAGCTTAATACTGTCTGCAGTTGTTTTTGTTAGGAAAGGTCTTCTTACAGTAGCAGCACAAATAACTTTCCTGTTCCATCATCGAATAAGATCATGTTTTTCGCAGCCGATGTTCGCTCTTCGCTGGCTGAATATCAACTAAGCTACCCAACCTATTCCAACATGTTTTAAACCATCACATTGCTGCATCAACCAACATGAGTACTATTGTCAACTTGGGAGCAATTATTGCGACTTACAAAGTTTCGAATGTATTCTTAAATTGTCAACATGTATATACACTTTTCGATATGTATCACATCGATATGTCACACTAATGGTGCTCCTCACACAATAACTTTTTTCATGTCTCCTTACATCGTATGCATATGTAAATGTCTTTTCACAGTAGCTGCTCTCATTTGTAGATGAACCATTACATTTATGTGGTAATATCTTCTGATATTGTTTGACAGGCAGTGCAGGGAGGCCCTTAAACATTTAGTTTGGAACTTACAACCAACTATGCTTATAAGTAGACATAGGGTGTACTGGGTCCTGTGATCCCTCTCATCGTCAGGGACAATGACTATGCTATGAATTTGACAACGATATATTATGTAGTTCGCAACATACAGCCAACTATGATTATTAGTTGACATAGGGTATATTTGACCATGCGACCCTTCTCATAATCTTGGTGGTCGTATATGTTATGAATTTGGTGACTATCTGAAATGGTTCAGGAATTACAGCCAACCATGCTTATAAGTATACATATGGTATACCTGACCCTACGATGCTTCTCGCCATCTCAGGGGATGCCTATGATATGAATTTGATGACTATCTTAAATGGTTCGGAAATTACAGTCAACTATGCTTATAAGTAGACATAGGGTAAACTTGAATCTACGACCCCTCTCGCCATCTCGGGTGTTGTATATGTTATGAATTTGGTTATTATATCTTACAAACAGTTCGGAAATTACAGCCATCTATGCCTATAAGTTGACAAAGGTAATTTCGCGCCTGTGACATCCAAGATGGCAGTCGGGCTGTCATCCAATCCATTCCGAGGGGGAAAAGGGAAATTCCGGCATACTAAATACCAAAATGACCGCCCACAACAGAAATGACAGAGCAGGAAGTTCCGCACCACGTCATCCAAGATGGCCGCCTCCCGTCCTCCAGTCCTGCTGCAGGCTGCATTCGCACCACCGCTGTACTTTTACACTACTTGTGTGTGTAGACAAGAAATGTCTTCATCCGCAGCGTGCTTTGTACTATTACCGTGAGTAACCGAACGCAGTGACGTCAACAACTGCCAGCCCCCCCCCCCCCTTTTTCTAATCTGTGCGTGCGCCTTCGTAGTGCCATAGGTTCATCATTCAGGCTTTGTTAGTGCGATTAACCTCTGGTGGCATTTGAAGCGAAATTTTGCACAAGCATCAACAGGCCTATGGTTTTCTCCTTCTGCTCGGTCGGCATTTTTTTACAATTGTATAGTCGCAATATGCATTTTTTTTGAAAGGGGGCGGAGGTAAGGAGCTTAAGGGTTTGAGATAATTTACTAAACGGAATATTACTTCGAAGTGGTGTCTTCGAGCCTTAAGAGAGATTATCTAAAGTAAGTGCAATAATTACTTTGAAAACTGTTTGCTTGGTAATGTGCAATAGTAATCAGGAATCTGTTTATGGGCGAAGTTTAGGGAAGAGTATTAAATGTGAAAGTAGTAATTTATTCAATTATTAATTTTTAAATGTTTTTCAAGGATGAAATAAAATATTTCATTGTTAAAAGTGATACAACTCAACCTGCAACATAATTATAAATGTGTACATCTTTGTTCTATACATATTGAATATATATCTCTGTCATGACCCTCATAAATTTTACTCACTCTCTCGAATAAACCATTTGCATATGGCATCGTCTGTTCTTCCTATTCTGATATTGTTTCTAATTTGTATAGCTGTACGTATGTTTGGTTGGAATTTTGTGTTTAATTTATGTACTCCTATGTGTAGACCATTATCTGTCCGTAAGTTTTAACTTTGTGTGGAAACGTCTACACTTGAAAGGTTTTGTGTTTCAGCGTGATGATATGTAACTTAAGATTAAGGGTAAATGGCACCACTAATAAATAATATCGAGGACCGTAAAGAAGAATAACTGAAAAATGTCATAGCTTTAGTTGAAATCTAAGAAATTGCGGGGGGAAAATTTATGGTTTTACGTTGCGTGGCCATGTTTAAACATCTTCCTAATCATCCTGGCCTCTAAAAAATGTATGTGCTCTCCTCGCGCTCATGTTACAAATGTTGTTGGAAACTAAACCAGAGTTACACAAATCTATAGGTAAATAGGGACACGGCTTATGCAAGGGCGTAGAAAGCATATTTTTCCAGTGGGGGTCCAGCTTTGAAAGATGATTTTTTATCGCACCAACTCGGCTTCTAAGCTCATGCAAAGAAAGCCTTACTGATCAAGCTTTTATTTCTGATTTATTAATATTTTAGTTAGGAAACAATATAATTTTATTTCCACAATTTACTAATGTTAGACCACTGGTTCTTTTATTACTCCTACAGTAAACCTTATGAAGAAATTTTTGTATTGTAAATTACTTTTTAACGTCCCCCGGTTTTATCCTTGAAAGTTTAGCAGGGGACGGCTTACAGATTAACCAATAACCTAACCATACCTTACCCGGGATTCGAACCCAGAGCATCTTGCACCCCAGAGTGGTGGCGCACCAACCGACTGCGCCACGGGACGTCGGCTGAAGTAATTAATAATTTATTGACACTGATCATACATGACGCACTCTTAAAAACACTCTATTGCGATTGAATTTCATTTTACAAATACGTTTTGAAACTACAGTAAAAACCTGTTATAACATTTCTCAGGGGCCCCAACAAATGTCAGCCTAATATTAAGGAAAACTTTATAAGAAAGTAATTTTGTATTGAAAAACATGCGTGTGGACCAAGAAAAGACAGCTTATTAAGCAGGAAAATGTTATAAGAGGGAATGTTATAACAGGGTTCCACCGTATTTTAGTTAAATGTTAAATAATTCTTACGAAGTTAAATTTAAGGGTCATTCCTGTAAATATGAAATAATAGCAGTCATCCATGCATTGCGTGGCTACAGCCTTTTCATGTGATAGTGTTGAAAGGTAGGGAAATGTTTTAGTTTTCTGTACTAATGTGTTCTCCACAGACTGCCTTGTAATGCTTACATCATTCCGAATGCACCTTAAAATACAGACCTCAAAACATTTTTTGCACTTCCAGCATTTCTTAGTTACTTATTTGCTCACAGAAAGTATGGTATGAAAATACACCCTGCCTGTACAGAATACCACCTCAATGGGGGCACGGGCCCCCATGGCTTCTACGCCCATGGGAGGTTGGGGAAAAAGAGTGGTGTTATTTGGGGATGGAGGTCTCTCAACGTTACGAAACTAGTTCACGTACTTTCAGAATTTGTATAAATGTTTGACGGAAATGACACGTACATTGATCACAAAAAGTATTTATACAGCTTCTTTTTATCTGATAATTTTGGTTTATATCAATAAACTGATACAAATTAATTACAACATGACGAAACATGTCTATCCACAACAAAAGTAATCTGCAACTGCCAGTACAAAATCTTCAGAATAATAAAACGTAACATGTGACCACCAAAAAAGTATTCATACAGCCATGGTTCTAGGAAAACATAACAAACTTTTAATATTTAGTATGGAGACCATTGGCATTGATTATACCATGCAATCTCCCTAGGTATTGATTCTATAAGTTTCTTGGTTATATCTTTACCTATTTTATTCCATTCTTTTTAAGTATCATAATGAACTCATTCTAAGAGATTCACTACTTTTATCTCACCTTGTACGTCTACTAGGGTTCTACGGGATTTATGTCTGGGGACTGTGGAAGTGTTTTCAGTGATGGCGTTATACTAGTCACACTAGTTTTACATCCCCTGTGCTTCAGATCGTTGTTTTGTTGGAAAATGAAAACTGTTTTCTATACCTAACTTTGAAGCAAATTACCTTTGAATATTTTGATATAACCGAGTGCATTAAGTTTATCTTTAATGATAACCTGTTCCCATGTATCAAAATAACTCGTACTACCCCAAACCATTACATTTCCTCCAACATGCTTGACAGTTTGGGTTATATTCTTAAGATGCACTATTAGGTGTTATCCAAGCATGTTTTGGTCTACCTGACCAGAATAAGTGAATCTTACTTTCATCAGTAAATATACCCTTTTTCCAGGAATATATTCCCTTATCTACATGTATACGGAAAAAAAATCCAATCTCTTCTTCTATTGACCTCAGCGATGTAGGGCTTCTGTCGCGGAGCACGTGCCTTGTACCCAGCATTGTAGATTCTGTTGCGGATTGTTTTTGTACAGACGTATTTCCCTCTGTGTGTCTGGCGATCATTCGCGATGGTTCGAGTGCTGATTCGTAAAACGTTTCCTCACGTATCGGAACACATCATGTTCATCTCGTGCAGATAAGACCTTTGGGTGTCCTGATCTCTTCCTGTTTTTCTGTACTTCTTATGTTCTTGTACTTGCACACAATGTACTGTACTGTAAAGAAAGTGTAATGTACCGTGGCAGCAATTTTTCGGCAACTATTACCTTTGTTTAAACAAAGATACTAATTATGTAATCTTTCACTGCTTCAGACAATTCACTCTTTAGACGCCCCATTATGACTAGTACTATGGTTCTCTACTTTTACAGCACTCCATGAGGTTAGTTCTTTAAGCCAACGCTACTTCGAGCCGGGTTAAGTTAAACTGATGGTGTTTGCTATTGAACCACGACTGTGTGCATACTTTTTTGGTGGTCACATTTTGGTTTTTATTATTCTGTAGATTTCGCACAGTCCCTTGCATATTAATTTTGCTGTGGATAGATATGTTTCGTCATATTGTAATTAATTTGTGGAGATATATTGAAGTTTATTTATATAAACAAAGATACCAGGTAAAGTGTTGCTGTATGAATAATTTTTGGGGTCACTGTATCGACGAGCATGGCAAGCCGTACTGCCCGACAGACTCGAGTGAAACCCCGGGAAATGTGAAGCACACGCTACTTCCCCATTCTGCAAGGTCCTTTTGTCTTTCTTATCGACGCGGCAGCTTCGTGGTCGTGCAGACAGTTCGGACGAAACATATACATACTGTACATGGATTACATGTACACAAAAAAATTCTCTTCTACCTGTTGTCAGCGTTAAGCTGCGTTTACACCTGTGTTAGTAACACGTGTTGCTAACAATTGTTAGTAACGTTTAGAAAAACGCTTCCGAATTTGTTGCTAACAAGCTGTGTTGGCAACAGAAATGGCATGTTAGTAACAAGAATTATGTTACCCGCTGGAAGTCGGTAAAGATCTAAGAACGTTGAAAACATTTGTTACCAACACGTGTTACCGCGTCTCTGCCTGCGAATGTACTAACATTCTCCCTCCAGCCTGCTGCCATTGCCACGGGCCGCCACCACCACTAGTACCACCAGTCTCAGTGTCTTCCTGTCCATACGAGTGACGTGGTGCTGTTTGTCATTCAGTGTAGTGTGCAGTTTCCTTTCCGGTTCAAATGGAAAATATGTCGAGTGAAGTGGAATGGTCGAAGGATAAAATGATTAACCTTATCGAGCTGTTTCGCGAAAAGACTGATCTTTGGGATCAAACGTGTGCGAAATTCAAAGATACAAATCGCAGGAATAACACTTGGGGTGAAATTGCACACGAAATGCAAATAAGTAAGGCAGGAGTGCAGAATAAAATGAAGATGTTGATTGGCTAATATCAAAGAGAGTCGAAAAATGGGACAAGTGTCTCAGGAGTAGATTCCGTAACAAGCAAGTGGTTTGCGTTCGAATCGTTGCAGTTTCTGAATGACAAAACAGCTCCACGGCACACTCGAGAGGCTGGAGTAGAACATGACATTGAGTTAAGTGACCATAGTGTTAAATCTGTAGTCCCTTAAGTTTGTAGACGTTTAGCAAATCCAAGGCTGGCAACCTATAGGTTTTGTGGGCTACCACAAACTGTACGCTTACATTATAAATAAATGCTTTATTACTGTATCTTACGTCGGTGATTAAGTATATAACTATGGGACATGTATAATGGTGCGTAATTGCTTAAAAAGAAAAATGTCATATCTGACGATGGTTTGCATGTATCAGTGTAGGCCTGTATATACAATAGGCACCGTGGGAGACAAATGCAGGCCTATTTCGTTAATTAAATAGGGCTACACCTTTTTAAGATACAAGGTAAGAACGGTGCTCAAATACAAAACAAAATTTATTAAAGACAACACATGAAAATCACTCTTAGAGGCACCACAGCAAGGCTTTCTTTTGTTTTCTTAATAGTATTTTTGGCATGGGACAGAGCATTCAGAGCTGTTGAAATAAATTCCTCCCGTATTTGTTTTGCAAGTTGGGAAGGTGTCTTTGGCACTCGTTTTAAATGAAGTAGTGTTCCTGTCGGCATACCAATCTACTCGCCACTGGTTAGCGATTAGTGTTGCCAATTTTATGTCCTATCATTGATATTAAAAATTCAAAGTCACAACTAGCCATTCTCAAAAAATTTTTGAAGCTTCCATCTCACCTTAGTTCGCCTGAGAAAAGGTCAATGTCATCTTCATTCAAGTCACTTAACAGGTCGCTCTCACTATATATATATATATATATATATATATATATATATATATATATATATATATATATATATAGCTCTCACCCGCAGAGAAGGTCTCGCCCAGAACCTTCTTGGTATTTTCTCTTTTGCCAACGACACATGCTGCCGCAGCGAGTACAATTTCCTCCACACTTGTCATCTTGTAGCAAACTGAGGTTATGCTGCCGCAATGTTATTAACAAAAGTAAATGTTAAACTGGTGTCCTGTTGCCAACATTTGTTACTAACAACGTGTTGGTAACAAGGTTATAAACATTTATTGTTATCTGTCTGTGTAAACGCGGCTTAACATTCAACACGAACAGCGATTCCTCACATGGCAATATACTACGTACCAGCGGGATCGCGGAAATGGTAAGAGAAAACACGTTACAAGTCTTCCTGGTCTTCGGTGTTAGGAGTAAGTGTATGTTATGAATCAGTGCGTGCAGGTAGGCGGTGGTGCGTCCAGTGGCGTTGTCGGAGAGCGCGGGCACTTGTCCTTGTGCAACCTGCCCCGCGGCCTTGCCCCCCAGCGCGGTGTTGGCTTCAAGCGGCCGCCAACACAAATAGAATGTGCCACTGTCCAGGGGGGCGTATACTCGGGCCGTGCTCAACCTCGCAGCCGGCTGTACGGCGAGCGTAACATACGCTGCGAAGCTCGACCTTCCCTGCCGTCCTTTCTCACTCACTCTTATTCGTGCTCTTTATCGTTTGCTTCACACCCCTTAGACTAGAGAAGAAGCGAGGGCACAATATGGGCGACACTAACACGCACTAATGGCGCCTCATCGCTCCTATACGCAAGACACGCAGTGTTTCCGTCGCGACGCTTTACTGTGCGAATTAGATCTGTAACAGTGGGACTTTCTTACACGCGATGAAAGCCCACAGATTAAAAACTACGCCCGTATGTTTGTTATTTACTCTTACCGCTTCAGAAACTGCATACACAGGCTTTAAAAATGCGATATTTAATCATTTCCACGAATTTTTCTTAGTATGTCAAAAGTATAAAAAATTGGGGCATAGATAATTGTTTTTCATTTATTCTCAAAAGTCGTTTTTGCAGAACAATTATTTACCGAGATACGCGTATTCGCGCAAACAACTATTTTACAGAAAATGTTGCAGTTAATCCTCCTCTTAGGTGGCCGCCTGGTTGAAGGCATTCTGCAAATCTGAGGCCTAAAAGTGTTGGATCGCTAGGGGGGAACCGAGATATGCGCATGAACTCTCTCTTCCGTCTCTACGCGCAAAGCACTGAACTAGCGTGCAGTCTTGCCGTCGATAACGCGCCTCTATGAAAATTTCAACGGAGACCTTACCATTTTATGAAGTAATAATAAAAATAGTGGTTTGATGCTTGTCCCTATTCTTTTTTTAAATGTTTTCTGCCGGAATGTTCATATCTAAAAATTACGGCGAAAACACCCGTTTGGTTTGAGCCATTTTCACTATCACAAAGGACATGCTAGGCATGGAAAAACGTATATAGACACGTAACGGTTCTAAAATGCAATTCGTAAGAAGACCAGACTCAGAAACGTTGGAAGGTTTTTTTAATAAAACGTTTTCTGGTGGAGATCTGCACACCGTTCGGCGGCCACCTTAACACTTGTCGCTATTGGGTCGCGGTGGCTGAACGATTAGACTGCTCTGCTGCCACCAAGGCGAATTGAGTTCAATCCCCGGCCAGGTCACTCCGGATCTTCGCAAGTGGGAATCGTGCGGGACGATGCCGCTGGTAGGTGTGTTTTCTCGTGTATTTCCCGTTTCCCCGCCCTTGCATCCGGCGCTGCTCCATTATCACCTAATTTAACCCCCATCGGCTCTTAAGACCTCATGGCCTAGGGACGCCCAAACCTCTCAACTCAACTTGTCGCTATTAACATCCATCACTAGGACAGTTTCTCGTGAAATGATTTACGCGGAGGCTAGACTTCAACATCTTATGTGCAGTGATTCGTGGGCAGACAGATAAGACGCGTATAACAAAAATGACCCAATCTTGAAAGTTGTTCCGAACTAAAGTGCGTCGGAACAAAATTTGTACGAAACCTTTTCGCGGACAACAGGTGCCCCATCACCAATTCTGCGTGGCGATGCCCACTAGTACAATGAAAGGGAAATTGGGCACAACGGCACCTGGCACCAGAGCGTCGGAGCAGGCCGGCCGTAATGCTGTGATGTCACCGTCTGCTATATTTGTTCCCTTTTTCCCCTCTAAATCGACTAAATTTTCGTAAACATTTCCCTTTGCCGTTTTTCCCAGGCGGATCAGTGACTCCGAGCCAGACATGAGACCAGGATCAGCGGCCCCGGGCTCAGAAGAGCAGGACCCATGACGTTTGACCTTGAACCTTGACCATTACCATGACCTTTGACCTTGAAAATCTTAAAAAATCACAGTATTTTTTTTAATACAGAAAGAAATGTATTCTAAAAATTATTTAAAAATGTTATTAAAAAAATTAAATTTTGTTAGTTTCTGTCTCACTCCCCTCACCCAACAAATTAGTCGCTTGGCCTCCAACCCCTCGACCACAGCCAGTCAGTCATATTGGTGCTGTCAGCCATCGTAGCAGCCATATTGTATGCATATGACCTTTGACCTTGACCCCATGACGTTGAATGACCTTGAAAACGAGAACTCGGGAAAACATACATATAAATCAGCAAGTATAATACGTTACAGACTACGGCCACCAAGTAGGATGCAGGTGACTTTGACCTTGATCCCTAGACCTTGAACCCTTGACCTTGAATAACCTTGAAAACATAAACTCGAGAAAAAATCCATAAAAGTCAGTTAGCATTTTACATTACAAAACTACCGTCATATTGAATGCAGGTAACCTTGACCATTACCTCATGACCTCGAAAACAAACTCGAGAATATATTCATAAAAGGCAGCATGCTGGAGATCATGCGAGCTGTCGGCCCTTATATTTATAGGTATAAAATAATTGTTATATGTATTTTTTTAAATTAAAATTAAAGTTTATTCCATTTTAAAACATTTTTTTATTTAATTATATAATTGTACATGAAGTACAATGGTACTTTATACAATACTTTTTAAATAAATGAATTTTATTTCCATACCTTCTAATTTTATATATATTCTAATAAATTGGGCAAACATGAAACAAAACGCAATTTTATTCACAGGTATTTTTTATTCAATTAGTTTATTACAGTCGCCAATGCCCTAAAAAAAAATACAATTTTCTTTAATACGTCTTAAGTAAATTGTCGCTACGGCTGAACTGTGTACCGCACCTGTCACATGAAATATGACATGCAACAATGATTATTTGAACAATTAAGCGCTTATATCGCCGTACATTGTGGCCGAAAGTAAATGTCTTATCACAAAAGTGACACTGATGGCGATATAGTGGTTCAGGCAAAGACTCGGACGAACCTATTGGATATGTAGGTGCTGGAGCTAAAGAAGCAGGTAACGCCGACAATGGTGTTTTTGGTACCTCAGCCGAAAATTTCGATGGCTCAATTGAAGATTTCGTAGGCGTAACAGCTGATGAAATCGTTTGTACTGTTGCATCTGTATATGATCGTGCTGCACTGGTGGTAGTAGATGCTGGTAGTTGTGTAGCCATCACAGCTGAAGAAGTCAGCACAATACTAATCTGAAGCGATGGTACTGCACTGGTGGAAGTAGATGCTGCTAGTTGTGTAGCCATCACAGCTGAAGAAGTCGATGGCGCTGGTAAAACAGGAGATATCTCAATACAACACAACTAATACCTCACACAATAGACGTAGAATCTATCAATTATTCCTGTCCTAGAATTCAAAACAAGAGAAACAAAAAAATATATATATTTATATAAATATATATATAATGTGTGTGTGTGTTTTCCTGTAGCACAGTTGCAAATGAGAATCACTGTATTTAGCTTGGTTCATTCAATAAACGGTAATAGTGAATGTACTAAAATTTTTCATGTTCCATCATTAAGTTTTACTCCTTAGCTTTGGAAAGTTTTCTTAGTAGTAATCTCCGGCTATTGAGATCTAGTATTCATAATCAGGTATCCTCTGGGTCAATTATAAGCAATACTATTTAAATTTAATAATGCGATAACCATTTATTGTGTAAGCAGTGCTTTAGAAGCATAGGCGAAATAGGGTATTACCAGTATATTATTACAACATAGTTTACCATCTTCGTCTGTAAGATTAGCTATTTTCTTGCAGTAATCCGTTAAATTACGCAAAACTCATGTATAATGGTAATGAAAGTTCTGTATGTTACAGATAAGAGCGAACTGTACAAACCTAGTGCAAAGAATTTTTTTTTTGTTTCAAATTCAGTACCTGAAAAGGAAAAGGTAAGCTATCTGTAATCCGAAACGAAGGTCACGTTATTCATACATTAGTGCATATTTAGTCCCTTGAAGGTCTCGATTCTAGTGTAAACAGCTGTGGGACGCGTGTGTATAATTCGTTCTGGTTTAGCTTACAGTAGTCTCAAGAAAATGGGCAAGGGCAAGGAACTTCGTCCCGAGCTATAAAAGAAAATAGTAAATAGACGATTGTGTAGATCGTGAAAAAGTCACGCAACATTTCGGTATGTTTTAAATACAATTAAATAGCAAGAATTAGTTTGTTACATATCAAGGAAGCCTAAACAGAAACTACTGAGTTCCCAGAAAGAACAACCATGCAATTTTACGGTGAATGAAATCCAGTCGTCGTACAGCGCGCATTGAACTACATGCCGAATTGGAAATTGCTACCGATAATAAAATGTGCCCTGAGGCAGTGCGCTGGTGTTACGCAATAGGCACAGCTATAATGGCAGTCAGTAAGAACCATGCTGTAAGACTGCTCTTCGCTAAAGAGCACTTAAATAAAAACCAGGAGTTTTGAACAATGTCATGTGATCAGAAGAGTCTAAAATCAACCTTTTTGGCTAGGACGATGTCCATAGACATGTGTACGTAGAAAACCTAATATGGTCGACGATATAACCAGTATTTTTCCCACAAAAAAAATGGGGGAAGTTCCATTATAGCTTGGGGGTGTTTGTTTGCGAAAGAGGTCAGGATGGTACAGTGGACATTCCAAAGAGGAATGTGAAGTAAAATGCAGTAAAAGCGTGGCCTTTTCTGAGATCTGGAGTGCACGGCAGTTCTGTGCCTTTCAAGGAGTTGAAAAGAGTAGCGACTGAAGAATGGTAACAGCATCAGTCGTGAAAGGTGTGAGAGACTATTCATCTCCATGAAGCGCAGATGCCAAGCAGTTATCTACCCAAAGGGTACTCCGCAAGATATTAGGACTTCTGTTTTGTGAGTTACTTTCATTGATTATGTCAACTGTGTGGATAACTATATAGCATATGAAAATGCAACATTATTTGTTTTATTTTGTATTTTATGTCACGTTTTTATAGTAACGATTTACTTGTTTGTAATAAATTTAAAAAATTGACCCAGATTTATGTTTAAACAGAGGAGACATAATAATTATTTAGAAACATAAAGTTATTTTCCTAAAACCTAAGTGTATGAATAAGAAAGTGACAAACTAAAACTCATAATGTTATGCAGTCTTGTCCAGATTAATCATCGCAGTTCGGCGACTGTGCGTTACAAGCCTTCTCTGGACTGTTATCGAAGTGGAAATATTAAATATAATTCCCGTAAGGTTGCACGAAACCCTCTGCGTCAACTCGATAGGTGTGTACAAGCCAATACACTTTCTTTCACCAATTGTTCCCATTACACATTCGTCTTCAAAGAACCTGGGACATGATTAAATCCCAGGAACACCGTGGGAAGGGATCAGTTTAGTGATGGTGTAATAATGTTGTAGGCAGGCATCATATTCGATTGACGTCTGGAGCTGCATCCTGCATGTATTCAAAGAATGAATCATTACTGCTCAGAGGTACAGATACGAAGTACTCCAACAGCACGTGCGACTTTTCAGAGGCGCAGTCGGCGCAGACTTTCATTTTCATGGACGACAATGCACATGCGCATCGAGCCAACCTGATTTTCTTGAAAGTGAAGATATCCACTGCATGGACTGGATAGCTAGCCTCCACTAGGGACGATTCCAGAGCACTTCACTGTTCTTCGTGAGGACTGGGACCAACTGCCAATAGAGCTCTTCAACCACTTGTAGAGTGTGTCACATTGTTGTGCGTTGCATGTAGCCGTTAGGTTAGGGGTAACCAAACCCTAAATTAACCTTTTCTTTTCTGTTGAGAAAGTGATGTTCTATGTTTGATAATGTTTGCATGCATGTTTTTGCAACAAACAGTTGTTAATGTTTCAACACCTTTGTACACCAGATAAACTTTTGATTAATTTATACTGTGTTTTGTGTACTATGTTTCGTATAACTCTTGTAATTTAATTGATGAAGTATTTTCTTAGTGACGCTTGGCTTTTGGACGCTAGTGTAGTTGTGCAAACTAATACGTGCCTGCATGGAGAGACACCGAGCCAGTAAAACAGACTTGCTTACAGCACAGCTCAGAATTCCAGTACCGATTATGTGGATGGCCTGTGGCTCGGAAGTCCCATCTATTTCAGGCAGGTGTGTCGCATATGTTAATTTGCTCGATTTTCAGTTTCCGAGAAAATAAATGCGAAACATTTAGGTGGATGTGACGAAGTGAATACCAGCCCCTAGACGGGCGTTGATCGATAGCCAGTTACATGGAGGGGGAAGGGTGAGTTGGGACGCCCGAGCCATCTCTGAGCGGTGCACTGGGGTCGCGTGATGACCAGCTGACTTCTCCCTCTTCTGTACTAGGGCTGAGCGGTTGTGGCAGCATATTTTATATTACGATATTGATGTAATATTACAATAGAGGCCTATCGAACAGTAACACAGCAAAGCCAGTTATGGGAGGTGGTGTTTTCGGTACCGATATTATTTATATTTAGCTATATTTTCGATGTTTTTTATGGAGTAATGTATTTTCTCCATGTTGATGTTTCGGAATTATAGAGCAGTCAGTGTATATCGCCCAATTTTACTATATACCACATGGCTACACATGCGCGCAGCTTTCTGCGCCATACCTCACATAGATTTATGAAAAATTCCTAACTAATGGAGCATGTGAACGAAAAATAGTTGGTGATGAGAAATTAGGGGCACAGAGAGACATGTACTTTGCGATTACACAATTATCCTTGCAATGTCTAAGCAAACTCCCAATATATTTGAAAAGTACATGTCGGAGCGTAGTGTCATAGCCAGTATGAATGGAAACATTTGTCACTAATAGTCCTTTTGGCGAAAATCTTGTCGCGATGATAATCTATAGGAATAGGGACGTAAAAGATTGAAGCGCGAGGCCAAGGACACTGAAAAAATCGCCCCCACCGCGGTTGTGTTCATCGCTTCACCATTCTGCGTGATAGAGTTTTGTGTTGTAACTTTTTATGCAGAGTAATATTCTCGCCGCACAGATTTTTTTCGGATTTAAGTTTTGTCTACCTGGAACGCTGTCGATTGCAAGACAGGTGCAAAGATGCGCATAACTTCCCCTTCCCAACACTCCTGGAAAAGTTTTGAATTTGGAGTTATGCAAATAAAGGGCAAATGCAACGGGGACTGTGTTGGCTATAGTGAGCTCTAAACTCATTGGATACTAGTTAGGTGTTAATTGAGCCATTCTTTTCTCCAAGGATTTATTTTTGGCGTGTACTTTTTATAGTCTGTTTGCGGTTTCTTCACACTTTTTGTATAAAATCTCTGAAAAATCACCTCATTCATGGCGTGTTTGGTTGGTTCCTGTATACGTCAATACGTATCACAAGCATTTTGTACTTGTGTTAACATACGCAAGTATATATAGTTTTTGTTAAATATAAGTTATCCTTTTATTTTATCTTTAAATTATATTTCATTTGCAATTAATTTGAATAAAAATAGTGATGAAATATGTTTGTTAGTATCACGTAGTAAGTAATGTTATTACACTGAGTGCGCACAATGTGAAAATAAATATAGTTAATTATCAATTGCATCGACGGTTTATAAATAATATATTGGTTTTTAATAATGTATAAACAAGGTATATTAAGTTTAATATCAGAAAAAATATACATATAATTTAGAGAATATTCGGGAAATATGGAGAATAAAATAATGGGCTAGTGATTAAAACTAAATTCCTAGGGATTTAAATGGATCAACATCTCGCGTTCAAGAAGCATATAAAATATGTAGCAAAAAAATGGAGTACATCTTGTGTACATCTGGTGGCTTTAGTTAATTTAAAAACCGTGAAACCAATATATTATGCTTATTTTCATTCGACTATGGTATACATGATTGGAATTTGCGGAAACAGTAATTATTATAGAAAATAGCAACATTACAAAAAAGGCAATATTAATTATAATAAAAGACAGAAAATGCTTTATTCGTGGAAAAACTTTTTTTTTTAAATAGGGTATTCTTACATTTATAAATGAGTACAATTTTATAGTGGGACAAGAGACAAAACAACATGCGCATACCCCATTGTCAGCGGGCAGTCACGTGAGGAGCATTTGAGGTAGTGGAGGGGATTAGTCACTCTGCAACTCACAGCCCTGCGGGGTCGGTCCGGCATGGTTGTTGGGCGGAGCGAGTTACAACGGTACGACTAACCTCCATGGCATCTACGTCGCGTATAATGCTCGGTACACCACTGAGGGGCGTGAGTATGGAAGCCATGGGGGACGTACGATTCCGAGCCCCCACTGGGGTTGTAAGGATCCCCACTGGAATCACGATTAACCTCATGGATCCCCGAATCATACTCATACCAAAATTCCTTATTTATTGTTACTTTTGGACCGTCTCATAAAATAACAGTTCCGTTCAGTTTATTCTTTTATTTCACTATCGGACATACTTTAAGGCAGGCGTTTGGAGTGTGGCAAGTATCACAAGTAATTGGAAGGTATGAGTATAATATGAAAAGTCGAAAACTTTTCATGTCTATAAACACGATTACAAAAGAGGTGGTAGCATACAACACATAGGATTATTATTTTTAATTAAAATTTCTCGCAAGAATAATATAATACTTAGTTAAATTTCTAGGTTCACTTAAAAATAACAGTTTTATTAAAATTGGTTAGTTAGCTTAAATGTTTTTGCACTACATAATTTTCAAAACAACTCTATAAATTGTAACTCAATTACAATGTGTTTTTAGGCGGTCATATACCTAGTGCTTGAAATCCGTTGTGGCGTATTTGAAAAATGTGTATTTTGACGAAACTATTAAACGTGCCCCCAGTAGGTTCACCTACGAAAAGAAAGCACATTCCAAGAGGTGACGTAATGATCAATAAAAACATCATGCACATTGGAAAGATTATTTTCATGCCCTCTAAAATAGCTAAGAACTTTTTTTTTAGATGCTGTATCTCACGATATGCGAACCAGATACATAGGAAGCTACGACAGAGGGACGTATTAAACTTTGCTACAGAAGAGCGTCCAATAAAATTACAGGGTCACCGCTTAAATTTCTGAAGTTCTACGATCACGCTGAAACCACTCTGCGCTAGTTAAGGGGAATACGAGTAGAGGCGATAACGTTTAACTTACCTAGCATTTATAGGTTTTATGGAAATAAACACTTGTCTAACGTTATTTTTTCGTAATCAATAACATTATACCGTATCCCAACAAATATATTTAATACACGTGAAATGAAAGCTTGGCAATCAAGTACTTCTCTTTCTAACCCATTTAGCAAACAACATATGGATCATTGGTGGTTTACAGTCTGATACCAAGGTGGCAAACAGTTGGCATGCACCAGGCACCACTAACTAGCCATACTCTGCCCATAACTGGCCCAGGTGTGGTGAACATAAACGACCCAAGTATAGCCCATCGATGTACCATTTCACAGCCATCAGATGATTAACCATGCTTTCACCATATGCCTAACACTATCTCTTAAAAATAATTATTTTACCATCAATATCAACTTTTCTTTGTTTTTGATTTCCCTTACTTTACTATTAAATGCATTATATGAAAATCTTATGCTTACCGGAGTAGGGGAGGGGGTGCGAACCTACACCCCTTGCATTGACAGCGTAGCATGCTAACCATTACTTCACTGTGTATTCTTATGTTTAGATGAACTAATTCAGAATATATTCACACTAGAAGTATTAACAAATGCTATGATAATGTAAATGGCACCAGTTATTCCATAGCCTTAAAATCTTGCCATGCGAACAAATCAGTTTTAAAAAATATGCAGATAAACAAAAAAATTATTGTCGGTGAGAGAAATCTTCCTATATGAATCGCGATGTTAACCCAAAAACTTGCCTTTAATGTAATCTTTCCCAGTATGCATGTCACCTGGATGCTATTCATCGGTTTTGAAATGCAGTCGCCAGTTATGAATATTTTAGTGATGTGAAACAACGAAAGTCCTCCAATGTTAAGTTTCTAAAGGGGGTTATATATTAGTTTTGTTTTACTTCTCATTTTAATTATATGCAGTCGTACATGTAAAACATTACATATGTCAAATTATTCAATACCAGTCACTAAGTCACACCTAATACTGTATTTACAGTATTTTGCCGTAGATATTTCCATCACCATATATTAAAAAATAATCGGTTAATTGTATAATATGATCTGTAATATTATATTAGACACAAGTAGTAGGGAAATGCTGTTCACGCGCAACGGGACCTGGTACCAGAGCTGAGCTGGGGAGCCGCCATGTTGTTATGTCACCCTGCCACCATCTTGGAAGTAATTGACCTTTTACCCGTGACCTTTTACCTTGACATTTAACCTCAAAAATCCTTCAAAAAAATTCCAAAAAAATTCAAAAAAAATTCGAAAAAATAATTTAAAAGTTATTTAAAAAGGTTTCCCAAAAAATTCCCAGAGAAGACGAGAAGGATCAGCGGCCCAAGTGAACACTTTGGGTCAGGGCAAGCTGACTAGTTAGGACCTTTGACCTTGACCTTTAGCCCTAAAAATCAGAAAAAAATTCTAAAAAATACTACAAAATTTATCATTAAAATTACTCTAAGAAATTCATAAGGAATTATTATTAAAAATAGAACAAATTATTAAAAATATATTTAAAATTCCGGAGGTCACCTCTTACCCATTCCGCCATCTTGGTAGTCGACCACCATCACCCACGGTATTAGATGCAGACTACCTCGACTCCATGATCTTGAATGACCCTGAAAACAAAAGCTCGAGTAAAAATGCACAAACTTCGGTAAAAATATTACGTTACAGGCCACTGCCACATTAGATGCAGGTGACATTGACATTGTATGTTTATATGACTAAACCAGGCCCACCATATTAATAGCGACCACATGCACGAGTGTATTATAATCATGGTACGGATCAGTATTTATATAGGCTTAATTGACATTAATTTAAATTTCAATACTGCCAGGCTCTGGAGAATTGAAATGTACGAGGGCAGCTAGGACGAAATTCATTCATGCTCTTCTCAGACACCAATCGAGCCCCCAATCTTGACATATTCTCACCAATCCACCCAATCGATCCACCAATCCTCTTCAATCCTCACCAATCCACCCAATCGATCCACCAATCCTCACCAGCCCATCCACCAATCCTCACTAATCCTTACCAGTCCACCCAATAATTCTCTAATCCACCCAATCATTTGCCAATCTAACCACCAATCACCTAATCATTCCCCAGTCCGCCCACTCATTCACAAATACACCCAATCATTCACCAATCAACCCAACCATTCACAATATGTAACCAATCCGTGGGTTTGTCTTCTACCTCTATCTACAAATATAATAAAAAAAAAAAAAAAAACGATTCACCAACTGTTTCCGAAATTTGTTCATGTCGACAGGATTAAATATTTTGTATGCAGTCAACTATCCATGCATTTTTGTATTAAAGTCTTTATTATCATTCTATTTACGGATGTTAATGTTTATAAGCGAATGCTCATAGCATCACTTTAAAGTTGTGAGGGATAAAAGGACACGTCACACAAAAAATAATGTAAAAAAAACAATTATTTTATATTAATTTATTAGTATTTTGTAATTTCATTTTCAGAAGAAAGCAGTTCATCTTATGATTGAAAACACCTCTTTCATGGTCGAGTAATCCCCACGTTGTTGCTTATCGAGCAAATATCTAAGTCTGTCTACAAGTTAGTTGGGATCTTCGGTAAACATATCTGCCTTCTTCGCATCACTTGTCGAAGGAAACTCGTTGGAGAAATGTGTGGGACTGTCGAGGGAATAATCGTCGTCTTCAACACTATCACTGTCGTCATAGTCTGAATCATCAATGCTGTCTTCATGATAAATGTCAGGTTTACTTTCCTTTGTAGCAGGAGTTGTGTGTTAATCAGTATTCAGAGCTGATGGTCGTTTATTTTGAAGTTCGTCAACTTCACATGAACATCTTGCAAATGTAAGTTCCGCACAAACCGACTGTATTGCACTCATTCCGTCTTTAGCATTAACTGTCTTGTTATAATCGTCTGCGGAAACAGTACCCATCGATGTAGCAGGAGGTATTGATGACATCACTTGCTGGCTCCCAGTAGACGAACCCTTGCAAATCTGACTATCTTTCTTCATTGTATCATCTTGGAAAAGCTGCATGTGACTATCGTCGTAACGCTTCATCGCGCGAAAAGGTCTCTTCGAATAGGCCGTTCTCTCATGTCGAGCATTTTGACCATAGGTGAACTCTCGATCGCAGAATCTACACTGGAGACAACCAGTTAGCGATGCTGCAAGTCGTGGCTCCATGTTAGTTGAAGTCAAAGGCAGACCGTCGTTTTCGCAATTCATCTTTTGGTATAGCGAGAGACCGCTTCCAAATCGATGTTTACCTCACGGAGTCAGAACATCAACTGTCATTTTTTTCTTTATAAATGCGGTTCTTTTCGCAGTAAAGAGTCTAGCTTGTGCGCACAAAAGAATTTCCCCCATCGAATTTATATGTAAAAATGGGAGCACGCTGAGAATACCCAAATACTCGTTCGGCCCGAAGTTTTTCAGGTGCCATTTTTATTTCAATTATGTTGTTATTGTTATTTTATTGCTAAAATAAAAATTTATACAATTTAATATGTATTGTAAAAGTTTATATTGACAAGCTCTGTATTCCCGAGAATTATATCACGTAGGAAGCTAGGGAGTATAAATGAAGGAAGGAAGGAAGGAAGGTTTCCAATTAGTCCATTGGAATTAGTTGTTGCATAATGTTAGCTTTTATAACCAAGTAATACTGAAGTGTTGTATTACAGGTTAATGTGACTATCCAAGTGTCTTGGTCTTCGAGTACGGAAAGTTGTAATTAATTTGTGCATGATGTCGGAGGATACAACAAATACCTAATTTTATTAGATTTATTTTATTAGTTTTCTCATACGGCGGGAAAATACACAATGCGCATATAGGCTGTTCACTGATGCCCTGTTTACTTTTTCTGTCATCCATCTTTTATCCTTTAACAATATTTTTAAATGAATGTTGTCATGTAAGTAATAAACACAATGTGTACATCCCACTGCTCTCGGAAGTTAACGCCTAAGGCTAGAACAAAATATATTTATTGGCTAATATTGCAAATGATAGGGCTTTCAAAAATGCTCACTTTACCGTGAACAACATATACATCATGATTTTCAATTAGACCGACAAACTTTGGGAGGTGACTGTTCATGAAAAAGTAAAAGGAAAACACATGGCACTTTATACCTAAACCGAATATTAAGGGAAGTATGAGCCCTTAAAAGAACGAGATTTTAAGCCTTATTTGTGCAAAATATCTGCTCTTACTTTGAAGGTCCCGATAACATACAATAATGTTCCGAGATTTGTTATTGCATTTTACTTCGTTATCGATATTTTGCACAAATACGGTTTAAAGCCTCGTTTTTTTAAGGGCTCATATCTCCCTTAATATTCGGTTTAGGTATAAAGTGTCACATATGTTTTCCTTTTACTTTCTCATGAAACCTCCCTAAGTTTGCCGGTCTAATTGCGAATCATTCTGTAGAAGATCTTAGTGAAGCTGTGAAAGAACTAATACAAATGAGTGAGGGGGGACCATTCTGAGCGAGCGGTCAGGTCGTGGTGGAGTGGGATGGGGTATGGTATGGTATGGAAGCGGTGGGCAGCGGCAGGCACGGGCCAGGTGCCTTGTTTACTGACGCGTGCGCACTGTGGGTCGATCTGGGGCGCGCGGTATCGACGCGCGGTGCTGGGCCGGGGCAGTCGGCGTGCGCCCTCCGCCATGGCGGTCTCGTGACATGGGCATCATCATCGGGTCGTGTGTGCCCGAGCCGGCTGAGCAGGCTGACGCCGCCTACAGGATCCGTCGGGTGCTGTACGGTGAGTGCACTTGCACTTTCCCAGCGCCGCTCGCTTCGCCCCACCACCACATTATTTCGTATTAAATGCTTCGCGGTTTAATCGATTTCAACGTGTTATTCAGTTGTGCTGTAAATAGTCAACTATGCCTGTGATGTTTCTTAATCGCCTTATTTTAAAAATTATTTCAAATCCAAACTTTACATTTTTTGTGTGTTACTGAAAGTGATGAACATTCATACACATTACGTCTACACGCATGCTAATTTCGTAATAATATTATTATTAATAATAATTAATATTGATAATAGTAGTAATACTTGTATCCTGCACTTCAAGAATTACAAGTATGTATATTGAAATATTTACAAATACAATTTTTGTCGTTAAAACAATCTGCATCACTGCTCTTCTGATTTTCGATTCATTTTACCATCGACGAGTATTTTATTGCTTGTTACTAGACGCTAGAATACGTCACAATATGTGTTAGCTCTTCTGCCTTGCTTATTTTGTTTCTCCTTCTGCAATTTTTCTCTCTCACGCTCTCCCCTTCCACAATTGACCTAAGTGTAGCAACGCTGAGGCTTTGAAGTTGTTTTTGCGTCCGCCAGTAGAACCATTTGGTTGCCTCGACTTCTTTCCGCTTACAAAAACGCGCAACTACTAGTAGGATAGTGAAGTTTTAAACCGTCATTACTTCGCCAACGAGATTATTTTCACCGTAGAACAATTAAAATATTTTGGTCCGGACAATATAGTAGGCCTATCGATTTTCTTTTGTCGTGTGTAGGATGTTGACCACACTTGTACTGCGCCAATAATAGTAGCACTTGGTTACTCATTCATCATGAAGTGAGGACATAAATAAGAAAGAATTAAGTAAAAATAATAGCTCGCGAACATTGCAAATTTAGCCAGTTTACACAGCGATGAGCGGTGGAATAAATAATTAAGTAATGTATCCACGAAATTTTAGCGTACACAGCACATTAAGAGGGGTTTAGTTCGAACAATAGCAATGCATCTTGAAGTGCTTTGTGTGAAATAGACATACAAACATGTTATTTTTCTGCAAGCTTCTCTGTAAGTGGTTCAACTAACACTTGTAAAACTGGTATTCCTGTTTTCAGAATGTTTCCGCTCGTAAGAGCTGTGAAAATATGTGTAGTCATCACAAAAAGTATTCATAAATCTCCATTCTACCTGATATTATTTTGTATATATAAGTAAACTTAAATAAACCTCTACAAATTAATTACAACATGACGAAACGTATCTATTCACATCAAAAGTAATCTGTTACTGCCACTACAGAATATGCAAAATAACACTCAAAACGTTACCGCAAAAAAAAGGATTCATACAGTTATGGTTTAAGGAAAATTTGTGTCTATTTCCAATACGTAACTAAAGATTAATATTTAGTATGGAGAACCTTGGCATTAATTATACCATGTAGTCTCCGAAGCATTGATTCTAAAAGTTTCTTGGATATATCTTTAACTATCTTATTCCATTCTTTTTAAGTACAGAACTCATTCCTAGACGTTCACTTCTTTTATCTCATTTGCCTGTCCACTAGGGCCCTCAAATTTACTAGAGGACTTCTGTCCGGGGACTGTGGAGGTATCAGTGATTCTCTGTTATATAGCAGCCATTCTCTAGTTTTACATGCCGTGTTGTTCGGATCGCTGTTTTGTTGGAAAATGAAATTGTTTTCAGCAAAATTGTCAGAAAAGTGCAATTTATGCTGTACATGAAAGAAGAATGTATTTATATATTTGGCAACATTATAAAATATTGTACCAAAATATACTTTTTAAATGTAAAAAAAAATTGAATAAAATAGTTTGTGTATTTTTAACAAAATTTAAGCATATTTCCATTCTGGATGCTTCAGAAAACAGAATTCGCAAGAAACTCTTCATTATGGAATATAGTCATAATGTTTACTATGATTGTGTGTAAGAAAATTGTAATAATAATGTAGGAAATCATTTTTATAATTGATTTTATGTCCTTCCATTTGTCACAAACATTTATGGCTGAAAGTGACGTAAATAAAGTTATTTATGAAATTTGTATGATACATTATTACTATGAATTTATCTCACATGATCACAGTAAATGTTAAGATCTTTTGTTAAGATTTTCTTGTAATTTCTGCTTTCCGAAGAATCCAAAACAGAAAAATGGTTAAATTTTGTTAAAAATGCGGACTCTATCGATCGAATAATTTTTTATATTCAAAAAGTATATTTTAGTAAAATATTTTATAATGTTGCAAAATATATACAGTCTTCTTTCATCTACAGCATTATTCACACGTTTGACAATTTTTATGGTGTCTGTACTAATTTTTTACTAGTTCTTCACATTGTACAGCCAGGTGCAGTGTTCCATTGGCAGTTGCTGTACTTCAATCTTAATGACAACCAGAGCCCGTACGCCAGAATAACCCATACTACCCGAAACCGTTACATCTCCTCCAACATGCTTGACAGTTTATGTTCTTAAGATGCAGTTCACTGTTAGGTGTTCTGCAAACACATTCTGGTCCATCTGACCAGAATAAATGAATCTTACTTTCATCAGTAAGTATACCCCTTTTCCAGAAATCTCTTCCCTTATCTACATGTATACGAAAAAAAAATTCAATCTCTTCTTCCTATTGACCTCAGCGATGTAGGGCTTCTGTCGCGGCGAGCCCGTGCCTTGTACCCAGCATTGTAGATTCTGTTGCGGATTGTTTTTGTACAGACGTATTTCCCTCTGTGTGTCTGGCGATCGTTGGCGATGGTTCGAGTGCTGATTCGTAAAACGTTTCCTCACGTATCGGAACACATCATGTTCATCTCGTGCAGATAAGACCTTTGGGTGTCCTGATCTCTTCCTGTTTTTCTGTACTTCTTATGTTCTTGTACTTGCACACAATGTACTGTACCGTAAAGAAAGTGTAATGTACCGTGGCAGCAATTTTTCGGCAACTATTACCTTTGTTTAAACAAAGATACTAATTATGTAATCTTTCACTGCTTCAGACAATTCACTCTTTAGACGCCCCATTATGACTAGTACTATGGTTCTCTACTTTTACAGCACGCCATGAGGTTAGTTCTTTAAGCCAACGCTACTTCGAGCCGGGTTAAGTTAAACTGATGGTGTTTTGCTATTGAACCACGACTGTGTGCATACTTTTTTGGTGATCACGTTTTGGTTTTTATTATTCTGTAGGTTTCTCACAGGCCTCTGGGCATTAATTTTGCTGTGGAAACATATATATGTTTCGTCACTTTGTAATTCATTTGTGGAAATATATTGAAGTTTATTTATATAAACAAAACGTATCTGGTAAAAAGGTACTGTAGGGATCCTTTTTGTGATTACAGTATATAAATCAAAGATAGCGCCACTCATTGAATTATGGTAAGTCCAGTCAAAATACATAGATACAGAGCTTATGACATTACAGTAGAGCATTGCATTCGACCAGATACCTTGTGCGAAATTGACTGACCGATGAATACTTTTGTATTATATTTAGTCAAGAAAATTTTGCGACGGGCCGAACATCAGTTGGCAGTGTTTGTAAATGTTTAAAAGTTCTAGCTGTCTTGATGTACATAAAATGGTGCACAATAACAGATTTAGTGTGATATGTTGTAAATGGACAGCTTGAGCGTAGGAGATGTGGGGTGGGGCACCCCCATGTTTATGACTGCTCCTGTCTGGGCGGGTGGGGGGGGGGGGGGGGTGCCGCCGCCTCCGCCTCCGTGTTTACGTGGCTATAAACAGCTGCAGGCCCTCTTGTTTGCACTGTTCTGCCTCCGCCGCGCCGGTCGCCGTGTACTTCACTGTGCTTCAGTGTCGTTCATTCAGAATGAGCTTGCAACCTGGCGCCTGTCAGTTGAAACGTTCCAGGTTTGATTCCAACACCGGGTATGCTTCTCTGTGGTTTATTAAATCCCAAGGTTACTATATAAGTCCCATATAAATCTCCCGATAAGAGTTGTTACTATCACACAATCGTACATTTTTTTATATCGAAGGTCGTCGAAAAAAATTTTCGTGTTTAGTTAAGTTTATTTTTATTTAAACATTAAACGATATCAATTTTAAAATTAAATCGATTTGTATATAGTCTGATGTGGTGGTAGTTGACTTAGAAAAACCTTAAATCGAAACTTTCGAAGAAAATACAATATTTTTTTTTTCCTTTTCTGTTTTAGTAGGTTATTACTGATGGAACAATTGTAACGTAGATGTAACCATTTTACACGGAAATGCTAATATCTTAAATTATGTGAGCGAGATGAAATGCATCCAAATGCATGTACTCTACATGAAAACCAGATTACCAACTTTATGGTAGAGCAGTAAAAAATAAGTATCGACGAATTTTACAAAATTTCATTAGAGTTGTAAAAAATTACCGTGGAAGCGAGTTGTAAAAAGTCGAGTCAATTCAGTACAATTATAGTGTCTAGTGACGAGTATTTTCCTTATTCATAGGTAATGAAATTACAACGCCAGGCATTTGTTTGCACAATGTAAGATTTTTGTTTTATAAAATTCTTAATTAACAAAATGTGATTATTTTATAAGTTCGTGTTTAAACACGTTTATTGTTAATAACTGTGACCTTTGCTGTTCATGGTTGAACTGATCACATTTAGAAACCTTGTTTATTTTTTATGTTCAGGCCATTGTTGCTCCTTCCGCCGCGTATAAAAGTTAACATTACCTCGACTTGGAACATTATGCATCGGTCGTGTGAAACGTGTAATCGTTAGAATCTCGCCAAGTTTGAATGTAAAAAATGTAAACTGAAACTAATTTAAAACGCCGCACTTGTAAGTCGTGGAACAAAAAAATTTCCTTAGTCCACTCACGGTTTCTTCGGCCTTTTTGAATCAAACCTTTGAAAAATATCCCCATGTATGACGTTGTTAGTTATTTCATAATTACTACGCCCTGTATCACAAGCGTTTTATACTTGTGTTCATAAGTTACTTTTTTTTTCTGTTAAATCGAAATGTTATATTTTATCTATAAATTATAATATTTCATATATAAATAATCTGAATAAAAATCAGGGAGAAAATAGGTATGTTGGTAGTGCCTAGTGAGAAATGGTCATTATACCAAATACTGTTACACCGAGTGCGCACGAATATGGTGCGTTCTCCCCCTGGTGTAATTTTCCATGATTAGTTATTAGTTAGCACAAGGCGGAGGAATATCCTGGAAGTAGAATGTTAGCAGGGTTTCAGAAAAGGCTGCAGTAGCCGCGAATGGACTATATATCGCTTTCAACGTATAGCCATGGTGTTGGTACGCTGTAGCACGGGACCGCAGCGGTGCCAGTACGCGCTAAGCGAGTGGCGGCAGGGTCGATAGACAGCCGTGCGTGTGTCGGCCGTCTCCCCGGCGACTGCCCTGTAAACACTGCTCCTCCGTGTGCGGCGCAAGTTCGGCCCGGCACCTGTGGCTCTCTGCGGCCGTCCTTAGGCCGATATTACACGATACCTGCAGCCGTACTTGGTCTTCTACAAGCTTCTACGACCCCTGGTACACGAACCGGTATATGAGCCACCATGGAAGATTTATATTACATGACAGCAGTTCGCGTACTAGCATTTGGCACCCTCGATGGGTGTGCAATATGTGGTTTGTAGTAAATATGAACCGCGTTCGTAGAACTGCTACCAGTTAGTAACTTGTTTAGGCATATGAGAAAACACGCTAGAACACGTTGATATTGCTATAGTACTCCTCGCGTTTTACATAACTTGATTGATTACTAGTATAATTTCATCAATGTTCTGGAAAATGGTTTGAAGTCAATAGAGTAAGAGTGTGTAATTTTTAATTTTGACGAAAATTGGTAACCGGTTGAAATTTTCTTTTTTTCTTTACGTACCAAGTTTTTACCCGCATGTAACATTTAGTGTGATAAAAAAATTAGGGACTGACGGAGTTTCGAACTCGCGTCCAAAAGATACGTTATAATGACGGATGCCGCGACTCATCCACAATACTATCAGTTCACACAGTAGATGTGGTGTTTACATACTATAGACAAATGTAGTAGAAGGACAATATGGGAAACTGAGGCGTTTTAACATTGTCAACATGCGAGACACGCTACAACAGCGCTCCTAGCGGCTTGTGCGGACGAATACCCGGGAAATTAAAATTTACATGGCTCGGCATGCGCGATTTATGTGCAGTTGTCTCGTAGTATTAAAACGTGTTTTGCCGAATGTAATATAATAGTTGCTTATTCATATTACTATGCCGTATTTAAAAATGCACTTAAAGCATAAATATTGTCACTTGAAACAAGGATAATTAGTTGTAACAGAATCATGTTACTGGGCACAGACTTAGACATTGCAAGTTACAAAGGACAAATGTTAATCAATTATAAGTAAGAGAATGGAATGCTAAACGGTATTTAATTTGTCAGATACATAGCCGACTGCATTTATTCAATAAATTCTTGAATGGAGCTGTCACCAAGCTTATTTTTCTGCAAAAAAATCGGGAATGAACATAACGAAAATTTTTTTTGACAGAAAAATTTCCACTACTTATCTGTGTTTTATTAACAAAAGATTACTTAAAAATAGCTCTACTACAATTAGTGATTTAACACTGTGGCTTTTATTAGTTCTATAAGCAGCAATATCATTGAGATATTTAAGATTAACCTAGCAACAAAATAAGTTGCCTAAATATTTACTTACTGCTTTTTGAAGTTTTTATCATTAAATTTGCAACAAAATAAATAGTTCACAAATTTCTATTCCTAATAGATATGGTATTTATTTTGCTTTAGTCTTCCATAGAAGGTATATTTTGGTTGGAAATGCACTTCTAAGAGAAACATTTTGGAGAAATAAATTTTTACGTGATAAAAATGTATACTCAAATATTGTTTAAGTTTTATTTTCCTGAATTTACGACCAAGATAAATAAACACATATCCAGCGCGTTCCATTTTATTTCAAAGTGCGTATTCGTGTCTATAGAATCTCTTCGGTCCGCCGAAAGTTGGTTTGACGGATAAACAAAACGTTGCCCTGCGATTGATCGAAGATCATGTGACCGCCTGATGGGTGAGATGGATGGTTGCAAGTCCACCTTTACACATATAAATCAGTTTTGTCGTGCAGTTATGCCACAGCTATACTGCCTCAAGTGAAACACAGGCAGCTATGGTTCACCCACTGGCAGCCATGCTTCAACCATGAGTAACAAACATTTGAAATCTCAGTCACTTCTTCGTAATCTGATTGAACCAGTTATGAAATTTTGGTAGCTGTAACCAAAAATTATACACAAAGGACAATTCTGTAGCTTGGTAATATCTAGTGCCTGTTCAACAAAACAAAGTATCTTTGTAGTACAGAGCAACTCGGGATTGGGGGAAATTTTAATCGAAATGGGTGTACTGTCAAATTTGTAACCATACTAAAAGCACAGTTAAGTACAGGAGGGGTAAGAGTATCGCCTCATCCCGCTCATTTACAAATGCTGGTTTCATAGACACCAATTGATCACTTCATCATTTAGCAGGTTTTTATAAATTATGGTAAAACTGCTCACCTCACTCCTTTTAAAATGTTTCATTTGTACGTATTTATGTAAAAAGACACACACGCCCAAACATACCACACATAGTGAGACACTGTTCACAGTTACCATTTAGTACAATAGTATTTTAACATGTAGTAGTGTTCAGTTCGGATGCTATTAAGTCACTTATTCAGAAGTGGTTGCGATTAGTATCGTTCCATAGTAAAATATCAAATGCGTCATTATTTTACTTGACTAATGCACATTACCTCTTAGAATACTATGTAAATATTTCTCAATACAGGCCATTCACCATAGGTACGTCTCACACAAACCTACCTAAATTCATTGCCAAAAGGAAGGCCTGCATTAATGTGCACTGTGTGGATGACGAGTGCTTCCTGTACGCTGTTATAGCAAATATATTTCCTGTTACAAACCATACTGAGTTATCCTCTTCATATCCACAACCTCACCATGTTCTGAATACCAAGGGATTGTCGACTCCTGTAGTGTTAAATGAGATCAAACACTTCGAGGAGCTCAATAATATTTATATTTATGTATATTTAGTGGCGGACAAAGATAGGAATATTGTTGATGAGTCATTTGACAATGCTAAGGAAGGGATCGAGGTACCCATCTGCTTTTCTCCTGTGCGATGTGATCGCCACATAAACATATCAGCCATTCGTGCTAGTGGTTGTACCGACATTGTAATGACATTAGCAGCACAAAAACCATAAATAAGCATGTTCCATATGTGTGTAGCATTCTGCTCGTGTGTGCTTATGAGTCCAGTTTCTCAATATCACAAGTTTGTTGGTGAAGATTGTATGTGCATGGTTGACAAATTAGTTGAATTGACAAAGTGGGTTGCAGACACATACAGTGTAACAGATCCAATGAAGCCATTGAGATTGGCTGAGAGAGCTAGGCATATGGCTCAAACAAGTTGTCATATCTGTAATCAGCCACTCTGCAAAGTTTTTGTGGTTGACCATGACCATTTGACGGGCACAGTCATAGGCCGCGCATATAATCAATGCAATCTTTTGTTCAGACTGAAAAAGAGCCCACTTATAGCTGTATTCCATAATCTGCAGAATTACATGCCCACTTTCTTATGAAGACTTTAGCTCCGAGACAAATAATGCGGCCTGAAGGAAGCGTTTTAATCGAAAATCAGGGCGAGATAAAGGTGATTGGAACCACCTTCGAAAACTATAAATGCATTGCCAAACACATTCCGCATGGGAGGTCGCAAGGAGCTATGCGATCTGTATATTTGCACTTCATTGATTATTATAATTCTATGAGCACATCTCTTGAAACATTAGCAGGTAATTTGTCTTCTGCCCAGTTAAGTATCACCCGCTCACAGTTCTTGGCGGAGCGAAAGGGAGTATTTCCTTATGACTTTAAGTCCATGGAGAGTCTGAACTGTACCTCACTCCCACCCAAGGACACATTTCATAGTGTAATGAAAGGCAAGGGCATTAATGATGCAGATTATGCTCATACTCAATCAATTTGTAATGTGTTAAATTGTCAGAATTTGCGATAGTACGCAATTCAGAATTTATGTGTGGACATATGTTAGATGGCTGATGTTTCTGAGAATTTCAGAACCGTATGTTTGGTACGATACAATTTTTGACCCCACAATTTACGTGACAGCTCTCTCTTTTCCTCTCTCTTTCTCTCTCTCTTTCTCTCTCATGGGGTACCCTTTTACTCAAAACAGGTGTGTGGCTGGAGTTGATACTAGTCGTAGAGAAGTACCTTTTTGTAGAACACGGTGTCAAGGGTGGTATTACCCAGGTTTCCAAAAGGCACACGGAAGCCAACAACATTTACATGGGAGATAAGTGTGACATTTACTATTAAGACGTGAATGGCCTGTACAATCAAACAGTGCGAGCTATTTATTGGAAATTTTGAGTGGGTTGAATCATGTGTGTTTTCGATGTGGAATTTCGCCAACATGAACAATGATGGAGACATGTTGAAGTGGATGTGTCTTTTCCGAATGAATGTTACGATGCCCTAGCTGATCTGCCTCTTGCCCCAGTATCTGACAACTGATACATGGCTGTTAAATCTTAGGCCTCAACTACTATTAATAAATGGGAAACACTTATGTGCTTCTTAAAGTATGGGGCCAAAATCGACTCTGTTCATTGTGTACTGCACTTTGAGCAGAAGGTGTGGATGGTTAGGTACATCACGTTCAATATTCGGAAACATGCTCAGGCGATGAACGCTTTCGAAAAAATAGTGTTATAAATTTATGAACAATTCAGTGTATGTCCATCTGGGAATGTACATCAGAGTCGTATTGCGGCATGACACTATATATGGAGTGGTAGAAATGATTGGGCGATCTACATTCAAGGCAAGGCATATCCTCAATGAGAAGCTAGCCCTGATCGAAATAGAAAATGTCTCGGTTACATTCACCTACTCTTAATACACCGGTGTTGCAATTTTAGACGTGTCCAAATTATACCTCTACGACTTCCATTATAATGACATGAAACATAAATTTCCCCAGCAGGTCTTGCATCTCCTATATTGCGATACTGATAGTTTTATTTGTGAAATTCACTGTCATGACATTTCCGACCACAGGACCTGTCATAACCTATGCTGTTGCACCCCCGACTAAAGGAACCTCAAATAGGGACCAAGGTTAGTCTGTGCTCCTCCTTGATTTTCATCACACTTGTGGGTTTTCGAGACAATGTGAAGTAATGACCTAACTGTCAAGTCCATTTCTAGACATTTGCATTTCTTCACATTGAAATTCTTGCTTGGGCTCCAAGAGTCTTGACCATAAAGGAGTCCTGGCCTGCCACCCACACCGACACCATCACAATTGCTCATGATTAAAGCTCAGCTTGGGAGTCAAATACCACTTTTGGTAAACCTGGCATAGGCAATGCCTGGGAGTTTTTAACTTTTGTTAATCTTGGTATTTAGAGGTTATCCAGCGACACCACAAGTAGGTAATGGGTTCCGTTAAGCTAGGAGAGGCTGTAAGAGATGCACCACTAGTCCTTTCCAGTGTAATACTTAGCTTGCTCTCCGACACTAGAGCTGGCAATAGTTCAGACCTTTTCCTGATCAGCTGCCTCTCATCCCTTTAGCAGACCGAAAAGCTGTGAAGAGAGCAGACAAATGGAGCAAGTTTCCTTTTCGGTTTACAAGTCACCCACCAGGCCTTGAGCATCCCGATGGAACCATAGGGAGCAGGACCGAGCGGATAATACACTTCCTGTGGTCAATCAAATTCCAGCCAGGCCTTGGTGTACGACCTGTCCATCAGACAGGGCATGGACGAGGGAAGAGTGTGTTTCCCATTGTCAGCAGCACACATTACAGGCTGGTTGCTTGGTCCTACCCCTGCCCTTCCCCTCCTGGCAACGAAACACCAAGGGAACCCGGTCTGTAAAGGCATAGAATTGTGAATCATATAATCTAGTTTCCGTGGATTTTATTCTACAGCCAGTCAAACAGTGTCTATTCTGCTTTCATGATGTCTTCGGATATCCAAGAGCCATCAGGGTATATGTACATCGTATCGACTGGGTCCAAGATATTTTCAGATTTCCTGGAGACAATGATTGTTAATGGTAGAGGGCCTATGGCGCTTGAGGCTATATGCCACTAGATGAAACGGCGACTTCGGTTCTGGCGACAACTGTGCCATCGAGATAGTATATCTACATATTCCAAAAGCATCTTTGTTGAGGCATCAGTGTTTCTATTGTGGTATTCAGTTTTCTTTGTTTTTACTATGGTATTATGCTGTTGACTTATTCTTGGGCTTCTACTCAACGTAAAAAAAAAAACATATTTTTGCCACTGATTTGTGAATTGTGGAGAACTGGGTATTCGAAGCAGAACTATCCAGAGGTTAGGGTAGATTGCCTATGTCGTCCATGTAACCAGTTACATTGCATGTCATCCCCTCTTGTCAACTTGTGAGGCCGATCCACCTCTACTTGTTACGACTGAACAACCAACTTCATTAGCAGGGCAGTCGGAGTCTTCGACTGAACCTTAAAGGCGATATTGATGTCGCTGTTTTGGCAAGACCTTCGCTTTTGTGTTCAGTTTGCGATACAATGTAGTTGCTAATTACGATGTAGGTTTCTGATAAATATATTATTGGTGCAATTTATGTTGTGAAATTCTAACCTGCATTGATACCTTGCGCATGCATTTAAGAAGCTGCAAATTGTGTTGTACCTCATTTCTTGGAACTTCGGTGTCGCTATTGCGCCAGCGTGTTTATTTAGGTCAGAAATGCCAGATAGTCATACTATTGTTTTTTGAATCCATCCCGGTAATCTTGCCATGTTGAAAAATGTGGCAGTCTGTTTTCCTGCAAGGACTATTTAGTAGCTATCTAATAATATGCACATTGTGCTGTCGGTGATGCAGTCATCGAGAGGTGAACTCGTGGGAACAGGGTGATGGTTTCATGAAAGTTTGTGACATAACAGTGTCACAGGCTGCAGTTGGCACCGGCCGCTGACTTCCATTATACGTGGCCCAGGGTGACCCATCTCATCGCTCCCCTCCCTGGGGCTGAAATGCTTACTGCCTTCTTGCTCCAAATCTTCTGGGAAGCCCTTGGATGATTGACAGCAGAGGTGAAGTTGTCACGCAGCTCGGCTCCTAGCTGGCATCATAGCCCATCTCTCCCCTACTGGAGATGCCGACAGATATAGCGAAGAAGCAAGATTATTCTGGTGAGACTGGCTGGTGTCCCTCCACTGAAGAAGCAAACACATGTAGGAGGCACAATAATATTCTGGGAATTAGGATGCTCGGTGTAGTGCACGAGTTAGTGAAAATTGTGGGTGACAGCCTACGACAGTATATATACTGCCACAGTCCAGCAGCCAGCAATCTTTGGCGAAGGCCATCTAGCCGTGTGTGGTCTTGGAGTGAAGTGTGGTACGACTGCGGACAAATTGCTCTTGTTGTGAATGGACGAGAGGGTGTGAGACCCAACGAATGATGGCTACTGTGCATAAGGGCACTCGGAGGATTCTTTAACATTGCGAACTGATGGGACATGGACTAAACTGGGGTGGGACTGAGTGGTCATGTAATACAGATTTTACTGTAAATATTGGAACTGTCAATTATGGACACACAATTTATAAAATAATTTAATAGATCGATACACTGTCTATCGGGACTGATTTTAAATTAGTTAATTTAATTGACTTCTTTGAGGTAATTATAAATTAAATTAATTGAAGTCATTAATTGTAAACAGTAAGTGATATCAATTTGTAAGATGCTGAGTTGAGAGAATTTTGTTTGTAGTAATTGTAAATAAAATTAGTAAATTATAATTAACTCTTTTATTTAACTAAGACCTCCATCCCTTTAGCCCAGTGAATTTAGAGAGAGAGAAATGGGATGGAGGCATTTTATTTAAAATATTAATGAAATAATTTTAATTAATGTTGCAATACAATATTTACTAGTAGGTCAAATTTGTGAATATAATAATAGTTGTAGTAATAAGCCAAGGAATTTTTTAGAACTTTTTGAATGCAAACTAGAAAAATGTCGGCAGACAGGTCATCACTCCATTCCTTATTCAAAAGTTTAAGTGGTATGATAAATATCTAAATAGAAACTGTAAATAGTAAAATTAGTAATTTTAACGAAAATGTGGATAGAAAAATACAGTGTGAACGAAAATGTAGACTGAAAGATAGAAGTTGTATGTGAAAAGAAAATTGACGGGTTGAGGGACAATGTCAATGAAAGAATGGACGGCATTGAGCAGGAAATGAAACACGAAGTAAGCACTCTCAAGAAGGAATGTCAGGAATTCTTGCAGAAGCAGGGGATAAAACATGCAGCAGCCGAGGAGCAGAGATCGACCCTTATTGAGCCGGTAAATGTGGACAGTGAGAAGAAGGTAGAGGTCGCCACCATTGCAGCCATCGCTGGGGAGGCACACCAGTTCTGCAGTGTGGGTACACCTCATCCAGAGGTGTTTAAACACTCTCTCACACTAAATCTCGCCCCCTACTATGGACAGACACCTTGACGCAAATACCGGCACCAGTTCGAGATTGATGCAGCCCTGAATGGCTGGAATAAAGAGCAGCGGGCATACTACCTGGTGACTGTACTGAGGGGACCTGCTTGAGCATATTGCAGTCGCTGCCAGAATGACATTGGCTACTCCATATTGGTTTTGGAGCTTCGATTCGGTGACCGGTACCTGCGACATGCCCACCATGCCCAATGGCGAAACTGCATCCAGCGACTAGAGGAACCACTGCAGGAGCTACGGCAGGACATTGTGAGGCTGTAGCACCTATCTATGGAGGGATGCTCTGAAGAGGCAAGAGATTTCATCGCCGTCGGATTCTCCATCGACACCAAAGTGCGGCTAGCTGTTTGGTTGGCTGTGCCTCACACCGTGCAGTATGCTTTGGCCCCAGCACTGGAGGTGGAGTCAGCATGGCAGGCATCAGTGCCCCGACATCCAGTGCGGGCAGTAATGCTAGATGAAGAGCAGTAAGACAGCATCAAGAGAATGCTGAAGGACTTGCAGACAACAATGAGGGACAGCGCCTCCAGGGTGTGCAATACAGAGACTCGTCATCCCCCACCCAGACGACCGGAATGTTGGTCATGCGGACAGCCAGAGCACCTAAGGGTCAACTGTCCTCAGCAGCAACAGCAGCAATAAGGGAGCAGGCACCAAGGGGCAGGTGAGAGTTGTTACCACCGGTCTTGAGGGGCAAAGGTCGGTGATTGCTAGATGGAAGGCAGCAATGTTTTTGCTGGTGTTATATGAAACATGACTTGGATGCCATATTGGTGGAGGAGAGCTTAGATGATGTCTCTTGTCAAATGGTCGTTGTCACAGAGGCAACTATAACAGTGGTAAGACAAGACATTCTCGGGCCTTCCTCCCACCGATCATCCGATAAATGTGTGGATCACTACTATTAACTTCAGTAATGGGCGAGACCACGCTTGTTAAAGGCAAGAGGAGGGCACTCTTACAGCTTGGTAATCTTAACATAGAGCATGATATATATATATATATATAGCAGAAATAGAGGACGAATACATTTAGGGTTTTGATGTATTACGTAAGCTGAAATGCTATATCGATACTCGACTGGGGGTGTCACGGGTAGGTAATACAGAGTTGGTAGTGTCAATATGATGAGTTTTATCTTCGCCAATGAGCTGCCCAGTAGTGTGTTATCAGTTGATTGTGCTCCCTGCATCTAGCGAAGTTACTATTCCAGGCAGATGCTAGGGAAAATTTGTCAGGTGACTGGGCGTAATCGAACCAGCCCAGGAAGGTGGCAATTTACCCAATAGTGTCATTGTAGCATGGTCTTCATAATCGGACAGTTTACCTGTTAGGATGATTAATTTATCTGACAGTGCTATCCACCTTGAAGAGGGGGCCACAATAGGGATTTGCACGCAGGTATCACAGGTACTTTCAAACGTTCCAGAAGCTTCACTTGCCACAAAATACCGAGTGTCCTCTTCCAGATAATCTGGGAGAACTACTGTCAAAAACAGAGAAAACGTCAACTGGCGACAGGAGATGGCAGTTTCAGAATACTACAAAGAAATAGAGGTGCTTTCTCCTGTGAGCCCAATGACCTTGGTAGAACTAATGTTGCATGCCACCACATCGATACAGGGGGTGCCGGGTCCATAAAGTAGCCATCAAGGCGACTACCTCTAGCTTCATATGAGGTGGTTGATGGTATTCAGTGAAAGATGAGGGATTTAGATGTGATAGAGCAGTCAGTCAGTCCATGTTCATCTCCCATTGTGCTTGTTAAAAAGAAAGATAGCTCTATTAGATTTTGCGTTGATTACTGCCAACTTAATAATGTGACGAAGAAAGATTCTTGCCCACTTCCTAGGATAGACGACACACTGGATAGACTATCAGGTTCATAGTGGTTTTCTACTCTTGACATGAAGAGCGGGTATTGGCAGTGTGAGGTGGCCCTGGAAGACAAAGGAAAGTCTGCCTTTTGTGTCCACGGGAAAGGAACCTGGCAATTCAAGGTTATGCCCTTTGGACTATTCAATGCCCCTGCGACCTTCGAATGACTGATGGAGAAAGTTCTGCCCTTAGACATTTGTCAGGTGTACTCAGACTGCATTGTTGTCACAGGAAGAACATTTGAAAAGTATCTGGCATGCTTAGATTCTGTGTTTCAGGAAGTAGTTTCGGCCAACCAGAAATTAGTTCCCAAAAAATGCCACCTTGTCCAAAAGAAAATTGATTTCTTGGGTCATATTGTATCGGCCTACAGAATCGAAACAGAACAATAAGAGTTTGGCCTCTAACAAAGAATAAAACTGAAATTCGAAGTTTCCTGGGATTATGTACTTACTACCCTCAGTTTGTGCCCGGGTTCGTCACTATTGCCAAACCTCTGCATGAATTGACTGAGGCGAAAAGAAAATTGTATTGGACTCCAGAGTGTGAAATTACTTTCAATATACTAAAAGAAATTCTGATATCTCCCACAGTACTGGGCTTCCCGAGCAGATAGGGTGAATGTATTCTGGATACTGGTGTTAGTGATGTTCGAATCGGCACTTTTATCTCAGATCCAGGATGAAAAAGAGCAGCCATTGGAATACTTCAGTAAGGTGCTACACAAGCCCGAGAGGAACTACTGTGTGACACACAGGGAGCTTTTGGCAGTTGTGAAGGCAATTACAGATTTTCAGCCACATCTTTATGACACACACTTCATCTTAAGAACTGATCATGCTTCATTATGCTGGCAACTACATTTCAGGAACCCGAAGGTCAAATAGCCCAGTGGATATAGCACCTACAAGAATGGCTTTTAAATACAACACAGGTCTGGACGCCTTCGCAGCAATGCAGATGCACTCTCCAGGAGACCATGCGAACCATTCTGTCATAATTTTGAATGCCAGGAGGAAAAGGTTAGTGTATCATGGAAAACAAGGAGGTCAAGAATTGAAGGCCCTGTATCTGGTAATGGATCATCTACATGGGACGAAAAGGACATAAAAAGTGATCAGCTAAGTGACCCTACCTTCCGTCCAATATTGGAGTGGAAGGAAACTGGGTGGTGACCGAGATTGTAGGAGATATCTAGTCTAGGCATGACAGGCAAGGCATACTGAGCACAGTAGAATTACTTTGTTTTTAAGAATGGTGTGCTTTACAGGAACTGGGAATGTAACGATGGGAGACAGAGTAATTTACAATACCAGAGTGCCGAATCCCAGAAGTGTCAAGAGAACTGTACAACACAGCAGCATGTGGTCACTTCGGTATGAATATGGCACTTGACAGAGTCCGAATGAGATTCTATTGGCTGCATTGATGGGATGATGTTGAGGAGTGGTGCTGTATGTGTGATGCATGTACTGTGAGGAAGGGTCCGAGGGTTAAGGGATGGGGTCTCCTCCAGAATTACAATTTTGGGGCTACATTCGAGAGGATGGCAGTTGACATTCTCGGACCACTACCAATCACTGAGAAGGGGAACCCCTTCTAGTAGCACAAGACTATTTCACAAAGTGGCCTGATGTCATACCGGTGCCAAACCAAGGGGCTGGCACAGTAGCTGGTGCTCTTGTAGAGCATGTTTTCTCCAGGTTTGGAGTGCCACTTGAGCGTCATTCTGATCAAAGACAAAATTTTGAAGAAACTCTTTTCGAAGAGGTAACGGGAATTTTAGGAATGAAGAAAACCAGTATCACAGCTTTATACCCTCAGTCGGACGGGGTGGTCGAGAGGCTAAATCGTACCCTGGAACAATAACTGGCGATCTTCGTAGAAGACAACCAGAAGGATTGGGACTCCAAGACATCCTTATTTCTCCTCGTATATTGTTTGGCAGTCCATGAGTCTACAAGGGAAACACCTTCAAGGATGCAGTTCGGGAGAGAGCTCCTCCTCCCTGGTGACGTGCTGTTTGTATGGCTAGTGGAAGAAAGCTACCACAGAATATGCCATTAAACTACATCAACAATTAACTGACATTCATGAGTTTGCCTGGAGGCACCTTAATATTAATAGTGACAGAATGAAAACACTATATAACCGAAGAATGCCTGAGGAGACTTTAAAAAAAAAGTACAGCTGATGTGGTTGTACAACCCTCAATGGAAGAAGGTATATCACCTGAAGCTACGGAAATCTTGGCAAGTTCCTTACAGGATCCTGGATCAGATAAATCATGTGGTCTACCGGATTTGTTGACAGGGTTCTCGGGCGAAGCGTAAGGTTGTCAACACTGACCGACTGGCGCTATATGAAGGTCCTTATGCTGGAGAGTCTGTTCGGGACGAAGAGACTTAATAAGGTGGGGACAGTGTTATGGGCTACAGTTGGCACTGGCCGCCGGCTCACATTATGCATGGCTTGGGGTAAACCGCCTTATCCCTCCCCTCCCTCGGGCTGCCATGCTTGCTGCCTTGTTGCCTCTCTTTATCTGGGAAGCCTGTGGATGATTGATAGCGGCAGTCACTGTCGTCCACTCGGCTCCTGGGTGGTGTCACAGCTCTCCTCTGCTGGAGATGCAGATAAATGTAGCAAAGATGCAAGAATATTCTGGCGAGACTGGCTGGCATCACATGCCCTCCTCCACTGAAGAAGCAGACACCTGTAGGAGGCGCAAGAATATTCTGGGAATTAGGACGCTTGGCGTAGCATACGAATTAGAGAAAATTCTGGGCGATGGTCTACACTATATATACTGCTGCAGTCCAGCAGCCAGCAGTCTTTAACAAAGGCCATTTAGCTGAGTGCGGGCTTGAAGTGAAGTGCGATATGACTGCTGACGAGGTGTTCTTGTTGTGAATGGACGGGAGGGTGTGAAACCAGACGAGTGAATCGTACTATGCGTGAAGGAACTCTGAGGACTCTTTTGTAATATTGCGAACTGGCATTACATGGACTGAACTGAGGTGGGACTGAGTGGACATGTAATACAGATTTTATTGTAAATATTGGAACTGTGAATAATGGACACATAATTTATAACAAATTGAATAGATAGATACACTGTCTATTGGGACTGATTTAAAATTAATTTCATTGATTTCTTTGGGGTTATTACAATTTTAATTAATTGAAGTGATTAAATTTAAACAGAAAGTGATATAAATTTATTGTGAGATGATGAGTTGAGAGAATTTTGTTTGTAGTTATTGTAAATAAAATTAGGAAATTATAATGAACTGTTTTATGTAGTTATGATCTCAATCTAATAATATATATGTCTATTATTTATATACAATTTTTTTTTGCACGGCAAGTATGTTTTCCCATGTTGTAACACACAAATAATGTAAAATATTTTTGGAATAATCGTGGGCTTTCTGTGTTTTCTGGATGTGTGAAACAAGTATTTTATATATACCAACAAAATTGATCACTTCGTAAAAAAATTTAGTGTATTGGATTAAATTTCACAGAAAATTATTATTTTTTAATCAAGCAATTTTTTTAATTTATACCAACAAAAAAATACCAATGTAATATGTGTTTATAGATAAATTTAAAGTGAGATAGCGAGGATACACAGTGTTTTAGGGTGCTGCACTACTGTCCGTATAATTTCATGATAAATTAAAAACGTGATTTTAAAAATTGGGTGATTTATAATATTTTTAAAAAATATATCAACATGATAGATTTGAATGAGGATATTGCTAAATGCAATAAAAACTACATTATATTGTTTTTCAGTAACATTCACATGGTTTTGTTTATGTTGTAAGTGATCTTAAATCCAGGGATATTAATTTTTAAGAATATAATATAGCAATCTAATAAATATCCTAAGTATAATTAGCAATTGTCTATATTGCATATGTTGGGTATACTATCAAATTGAAATGTTATTTTAACATTCTTCAATCTTAAAAAAAATAAATAAATCAATAAAAATAAAAACATTTTATATTTGCATACCTCATGCCCTTAAATTAAATATAGCAGATGGGTTAGTTTGATGTAAAAATATTACCACAGTTTTCTCCACTAGGTTTACTTTTCAATTTTTTTGAATTGTCTACTTTTTTCTGTTTCTTAATTTGCCTGGATTTTTTTAATTTGTCTGGATTTTTCTAATTCGTCTGGATTTTTCTCATTTTTCATGGATGTTTATAATCTCTTAATATATTTTCCTAATTTATAAATAGTTTTATATACTTTTCTAGATTTTCTATTTGTTTCAAGATTTTTAATTTTTTCTAAATTTTAATTTTTTTCTATATTTTAAATTTTTCCCCCCAGATTTTTCGGGTTTGTCACTGGGTTCGTCCTGAATTTGTCATGAATCTCTCCCTTATACTCAACATAGTCGATATTCAACTGGAATGAGCATGACAACTAACCAAATTTATTTACATTCAACACTCCACACGTTCCCGTTTACTATAGTGGAACTGTCATTTTCATACTGCTAATTTTGAATATGTTCGAACCCCCCTTCCCCCTCTCATAAAGTTTCTCAGTCTTTTTGTGCCTGGTATATATTAACTACAATTCACTACTTCAACCCTTACAATTACAGTTTTTCACATACGCTGGTGTATTATTGAAAAGTATTAATTTAATTCTTATATCAGGGCCATGATAATTAATTCTTCTCAATATTGTCTGCATGGGAAATCTATGTAGATACAGGCTATCATACGAGCCAGTCCCTGGCCATTCGACATCCTGGGCCTAAATTGTTACAGTACCATCTTGTTTCAGTACATTATTATAACCTCTCTGTCAGTCTGTAGGTGTGTCTCGGACTGTGCGCCTGAAGAATGGAACAGTTTTCAGTTCCCGAAACATTGCACCTGTTGTCGAAGGATACTTAATATTTTCTTGTGTATTGTAGTCGTTGTCCATATTTACATATGTTCCAGTCATTGTGTTCGTTTGTGCTGTCTTCTTTATTTCGTCCAGTTTTTGTAATATTCATTTTCCATACTTGTTTGTTTGGCCACCAATTTTGGTGTCATCTGACTACATTCGTGCCCAGAATTATATGTACAGTATGTTAGATTTTCGTTGTGTTATGTCGTTCTGTATTTCTCCTGACTTAATTCCTTCTTGGAATTATATGTTCGTTACTTATTTATCGACAGCAGCTAACTCTGGCCCGATCAGTTGTATTAATTTTATTATATGTGTAGTTCCGAAATGACTGCTAGGCAGCACTAGTTTACACTGCAGATTTACACGTGTGTAAATGGTAGGTGGACAATCGCACCTTTCGAAGCAAAAATATACGAGAATGAATAAGAGGTACTGTTTGCTGAAATCAATAATATCAAATAATGTTGTAAACACACGAATCCTGTTATATACAACATATTATTCAAAATTAAACAAAGCTTTTGAAAAGCTTCATATAAAAATGTAATTGTATCATCGCAGTAAGGTACTGAAGTTCTAGTCAATAATACATGTATAAAATTAAGTAGTTTTAATATTTTCCTGCTCAAAGGTTTGACATATAAGTGTTTCGCACTATATTATTTGTAGTTTGTTTTTGCAGCAATATTACTTAACAAAGAATTTAACAGTTTTGTCAGCAACAGTATACATAACTTTTCATTCTCACTTTGGACACTTAAGATTTTCAATAAATCTTGGTTTTGCAGTGTCCAAGTAGTGAAGCTGTTAAACTTACCGCTTGCTGGAAGATATCTGTAAGCACTACCACAATAATCATCAATGATTAGCACCAAAGTAACCAACAACTACTTTGCATATCTTAGTGCACCTCTGGTTTCAATACGAGTGAGCGTATTTAAAATTGAATTATTGGTAGCCAGCTAGTCCAGGCAGTAACTGCAGTTGATTTTTTCCTCGGCAACTCTTATTAGATAGTCACAAAGAAAGGAGACTGATAAAATTTTCATAGTTGCTTGACAAGCTGGAAAGTATGTGTACATGTAAACATGAAAAAATTTTAATGTAGGTTGTCTATTAGCTGTTATTAACTTATGGCTACCTACAGTTTAATGGACGACTATTCCCAGCACAGAACTGCGCAGTGTGTTAGTTACTTGGAATGAATTTGGTTGAGAGTGAATTTGCTTTGAAGATGAAGTACACAAATCACTCAACATTTGCATGTATTGATACTCGAGCTCAGAAGACACCAGTTCGTATTGTTGTCTCTGTTGTATGTAAATATGATCGAGCATCCATCATGAAAGCCTTAGGTGACTGGAAAATAAATCAATGTTGTCACTGGTGAAATTTCGGGTCACAATGTAATGGAATCCTATATCCAACAAATATGTTATGCAGGCTGTGTCGTAATTACAAGTGCTGGTCTCTCAGCTGTAAGGTTTCATTTTGGTTTCGGCCAGACTATTGAATGTCCATTAAGTAAGGTAAAAACTCCTCTGTAAGTCAATGTAGACGCTCATCACTCACAGAAAAGAAGTGCAGCTTATCAAGATTTCTTGATCTGCAACTGTGTGTTCTGTTACGAACATCGTGGATGTCGAACCTCTTCCTCATCGCTTTTATGAAGTGCACAGTTGCTTGAAGAATTTCTTTGTCAGGAAACTGTTCACTTGCTATAGAGCTGCATGCTCCAGTTGCAGCTGTTACAAGCTCAGAGAATAGTAGCTTTGATTGTTTTACATTCATCTTCTCCAAATTGGAAGGATAAACCATCTTTCGAGACAAATTGTGGACAGGAGTGAACATTGAGCTGATCTGTAGCTAATACAAAGTCTGTACATGTTACTCCGATATCTGGGCACCCTTACCCCGAAATGTTTTCTCCAGGAATCGGGTCCTAATATTTTTCACAATTTAGCTTTGGTCGTAGCTAAACTTCTTGTACGTTGTCACATTCACTTTACAATTATCTGTTACAATTCTCAAAACATGAAATCCTATATTTTCTATGTTTTCACATTCAGCTGCATCCCATCCAGATTCTTACAAAAGAAAAATGCTACAGGTATTCGAAATTTAGTTGCAAGCTCTCTGAAAATGAAGCAGAGAAGTCTACTTGCAGGGTCATTATTCCGTTCCATTTTTCTATTTTATCACTGGATAGTTAATTTTGTTCACGAAATTGATGTCTCTTATCATACAACAGCTCAAGCTGTATTAACATTTCATGTACTGAGAGCTTCAATTTCTGATTATTGCACTTCTTGTATTTCATCGGTAATTCCAGTCTGTCCTGAAATTTTTTTAAATATATTTTTTAGGCGCTTTTATGTTGTAAGTGCTGGGTGTCCATTCTCCTGCAAAATTGTAACCTTAGGTGAACACATTCACCAGAGAGAAAATATTTTTAGAATGTCTTCTGTATACATCAGTTTATTCTTACCAAATTCCCGCAGTTGCTCCAAAATAAACTTAGGGCCTGTATTACCACCGTCTGATATAAGTGCTGAATAACTGTCAGCTGACAAGGCTATCAGTAGTGTGTTTGCCAGCTCTTGTGTATTACTATCACCTGATAGCATGCGAGTAGCTATCAGCAAGTTCGTACCATACCTGGTATTTTTTTTCTGTTTGTTGGCAATAGAAATCACCATTAGACGCGAAATATAGTAACAGTTGAGTTAGTTGCATTGGCGATATTGACTGTTGTCGTCTTCTATGGACTAAAGTTGTTTACAGTTTACTTGTGCTTTGTCTGTTAAAAATGCATTGAGAGGGTACTGGGCAAGACAAGATGGAAAAGAAAGATTTCCAGCAAAAACGAGTGGGGTCTGTGAATTACAGCATTGAAGACTGTTTACATGTTTTATAAACAATGTTTTCTTAATTTGTTGTTAGAATATTTGAAATGTATTTGGACGTTAAAGAAACCTTGTTTTACCCTAATTTACTGTATTGAATTTCTAACGATTTTCATGTGGATAGTTAACATTTTTTTACATGTTTACATCGTGCATTTTGTACATCAGTTTACCAGTGATGTATTTATTACATTTTGTTTTGCGTGAGGCTTTCAATTGTGCGTGTTGAATATTTCCCGGATCGGTACAACAGCGACACGTTTATCGGATTCAGTTCTTCCGATGAAGTTAAAACTGTGTTGAAGGGAAATCTATCAGAGTAGACAGGATTTGCTGAACTATTTAAGTTGATGGTTGGGCAGATTCCTAGCATAAGTAAAGTGTAGAAACGCCAATATTTGTGAGTTAGAAAGGAGATTTAAGGGACCTGGTTAGCAACATCCCAGTCATTGAAAAGGATTATAATGTAGTATGCGATTTATTAGAGAAGCAGTGCAAAAGTGCGTGGCTCATAAAGCTACCATTCACATGCATCTTCCACTCATATACAGCAAGAATGATGCATCATATTCAGCTTTTCTTTGCACAGCTGAAGAAATTCTTAATGCTCCAAAAGCTTTAGAATTTCCGGATCACAAGTGGGATTTTTTATTACTAAATATATTGCTAGAGAAGCTTGATGAACCCTGAGATAGGCATTTGAAATGTCTCAAGTTGATGAAACTCCATCATGCAAGTCAGCTTTTGCAGTTTTTGCAGCGGAAGACACTTGCTGCAGAACTTGCACAATTACTGACTCCCACTGTATCAAAGCCTAACTTATTTAAGATGTTTCTTAATTATATTTCAAGTACATGGCCTAACAAGATAAGATCATTAGGCACTGGGAATCAGCCTGGTTCTGTCAACCCTTCAAAGACTAAGCTAGTATCAGCCAGTGACAAGTCATCTGAAAAGCAAAATTGTGATGCATGTATAGATCACATACACTGATAAATTCCAGTCATTCTTGTCTTGTACTTCTGAGGAAAAAAGGAGACCTGTCCTAGAGAAACATCTTATGTTTATATTGCCCCAAAGGATATCCCTCCGGCACACACACTACAGGACACCTGGGGTAATCGACATGCTTCTCTCTACAGAGGTGGTGGCAGAGGTAGTGAAGGGTATCAAAATTGCTGAACAGCCACATGCCATCCAGACAGAACTTGGGTGGGTGCTAGCTGTAAAAGCCCTATGTGAGCTGAGTAGTCCAGAGCGAACTTACTTACTTGTGTGCACAAATAGCAGCCTTGACATTGCCCTGCAGAGGTTCAGGGGCATCAAGGTGGTGCCAGGGAACTTCATTTTCAAGGAAAACCAGAAGTGTGAATCACACGTGCACTCGAGATGATTTGGAGAGGTATGTATTGCATTTTCCATTTAAGAGCGATGACTGTGACACTGTATTGGGGAAGTCATTTGGGGTGGCTCTCAGACGACTTTGTGGCCAGGAGCGAAAGTTAGGAATGTTATCAGATTTGCATTCTGAACATAAACATTTTTTGTAGGAATACGAGCAGTTGGGTCATATGATGTGTATGTACCCTGAGATCTGCTGAAGACTGTGAGTTGGAGTTGACATTTTATGACATGAAAAACATGCTTACATAATTCCCCATCAAATCGTTTGTGGAGGACAGTGTCTCCTCTAAAGTTACGTTCGATGCCTCTACATCAACTGTTAATGACTCACTCCTTAATGACATGCTCTTGATTGATACTAAACTCCAGATCTGTGATATTGTACTGAACCTTAAAACATCAAATTTGGAACTTAACTGATGTAAGATGTACAGGCAAATTGGTATTGACCTACGAGACTGAAAGTACAAATGTGTATTATGGCGACGAACCCTAGATTCGCTTGTCAAGCTCTATAAACTAAATTCAGTGGTATGGATTAGTACAAAGGTCCTTTAATAGCATGTAGCTGATATTTCTTGGTTATACTCAAAAGTTTCAGCCGCTAGTGTACAGTCATTTGGGGTAACATTGTACCACACGTGTTTGTTTATAATGAAGGATTTACAGCCCTCACCTTAATGCACACTTCACTGCTAACTATTTATATGCAAGAAACATGGTAATGTGAAGGGATTCTTCATGCCTCCATTTAAAATTAAATTAGGCAGATGGTACAAAGTCACTCCCATTGACTGTAGCTTGCAGAATGAAAAATTTTGTGAACATTCAGAATTCTCAGAAATTGTATTTTGTAGTAGTAGTTTAGGATGAAAATGGTTGGCCTCTACATTTGACATCAAAGGTCTTGACATGTTTTAAATTAAATTAACATTATATAATGTTGCAAGAAAGTAGTTAAACTATCCATGAAAACATTAAATTTAATAAATTTCTGCATATTTTAAACTCTGTTAATTAACTTAAAATATGCTTGAAGTGCTGTCAGTCTCTATCATATCAATGGTAGGTATGTTGGCTAAAAAATTTATGGTTTAAAAAAAAGTAAGGTAATGTTAATCAATTAAATGCTTAAATATTAGAGCATAGACATGTTAAGGTCACGACACTTGTGTATTAGTGGCTTATTTTGTGGGTTCATTTGAGAAAAAAAAGTGTGCTGTCACATTGTATTTGTATTGTGGTGAAATTTTATCAGTGATAATTTGCAACAAGAATATGCATGCCACTTGACAGTATAAAGCCAGCTACACTGTGACAGGATTTAAATATGAAAATTGAACAAAGCTATTAGGTCTATACAAAGGAATTACCTAACTCATATATTCGAAAACTGTAACACATTTTGTTTAAGATATCACATAAAAACCACACATTAAGAACAAACACTAGAATTATTTCTTGTACTGTCACCCAGGGTTGCCCACTTGTCTATCAAATTTTGAATATTTTTTTTTTCCAATTCCTTTTAAGACCTAGAATTAAAAAGTTTGGTTGTGAAGTTTGGAGTTTTTATACAGGAGGTATTTGAGTGTTTTTATCCCCATGCCATAGTTTTCTCTACTTTTGCCAGCTTCATGTGTCTCTTCACAATGTTGTGTGGATCAGAACTTTGTACTTTGACTATTTTTGGGAAGGTGTTTCTCAGACTGTAGAGGTACTGTAGTTTTTTTAAAAATTTAATTAATGATTTTTATAATATTGGTATTTTTAGCAGTGTCTGATTTTCAATTTCAATTTTAAATTTGTATTATGACTGCCTTTTTCGGAAATTTATTCAAAGTTTCCGTATGAATTTTCTACTTCACATCAAGGAAAAGTGAAGGACTTTGTTGTTGTGTGTTTAGAAATGTTTTATTTAGTTGTTAGATTTTAATTAGCAAGTGGTAAGGTATTAAATAATTTTAAGAAGCCTAGGCTGGGCAGTATTATTTCAGAAGGTTGAATAGTGGATGAGAAAACATGTTATATTTTGTACAATAATATGGAAAACGTTATATTTGGAGTAAACCTGTTATAAAAGATATGTAATATATATGTATCATTTGAGGGAAGAACATGGTGGGTTAGTTACCACTAATAGTGTGTGGTAGGTACAGTTGTCCGTATAAAATTTAACATTTTTACAATATTAAAGCAAAGAGTGTAATCTGTTTGTTTTTAGTAAAGTATTTTGAGACTTAAGGTTTTACATAGTTTGTAATTTTTATAGGTATAAAATGTCCAGTATGCTCAAAGTTTGTCCTTCCGGATGACATAGAATGCCACCTTCTCATGTGCCTCACCAAACCTCGACTCAGCTACAATGGTAAGTTCTGTATACATTGTGTTTTAGCATATTGTTACATTTGTCTATATTGCCAGATTCGTAAGGGATGGCGGTCTTAAAAAGTTACTAAAATAAATTTCTTAATTTATTATAATAAATACGGAAAAAATGTTACACGGCTATGTCTTTCGTAGTGTACTGTCACTTTTGTTACAGCCCGCATTGCAAATAATAAACAATGTGAAACTTGCACATTTTTTCTGATACCCTTTTCTCAACTAGTATAACACCAACATTGCACCTACCAAGTATCATGACTAATAAATTAGTTTCAAAGTAGTTATGACCAAATTAAAGTATCACATTTTGAAGACTCGCCAAAACTTGCCACATACACCTGGTTCCACTGTAAAAACACTGCCTATATGTTATGTCAGTTCATGCATTGCCTTGTTTACATTACCCGTGAAGCATGTTTCATAAGAGTAGTTTCTCTGTGAGGTAACGAAAGAAACCGTTATGGTCACCAAGAGTTCCCATGCGCTGAACTGTAACACATTGAAAAAAATGTCAGTCTAAAACTCTGAAAAATTTAGCCTTCACAATATTCACGACCAAATGCGATAGTGGGGAGAGATGTGAAGAGCGAGGAGATTGTAGGGTAAAACATGTAAAATTTATGTAAATTATATATCTGGATCCTTAACCATGTTAAATAAAATGAAACCTAACCTAACTTCACGATACACTATTACAGGGGGAGTGTGTGCCATCACGAGATAGTGTATTGGAAATAGTATAATAAGTAAGCTCGCGTTTGTTCATCCACCCTCTGTGATTCACCTATCGTGAAGGTAGGTTTAATTTGGTTAGGTCGTATGCATTGTTATTCAGCCAATGTATCGTGGAGATAAAAGTAGATCGCTTGTAAACAACACATAGGAACATATTTTTGTATAGTATGTGATATGTATATTTTTCTAGTTCTTCCATGTTACATATTACAATCCTCTCGTGAATATAGACAAGGTAAGCCTTAAAAGATTCAATGGAACTAAATGATATTCTGACACTGTTTGATAACAATGGTTCATAGCTGTATAACTTACGCGCTTCGGCATAAATACATCCTGTGAATCACGTTTTCTAAATTAAGGTTTGGTTTCCAGAGGCGTTCTCGTGTTTAACATGATTCAGTGATCCGATAGAAATATATTTGATATAAACTTTACATGTTTTTCTGCATAAACACCCTGATCTTCATAGCTTTCCTCACTATCACATTTCATGGTATATACTGCAGAATACATGAAGCCCCAATGAAAATCCTATTAAGTGTGATTGTAATTACCATATAGGCCTACACCATTTTCAGGTATTATTTTCCAGTTTTTCAGAAACACACTATTGTGGATAGTTACCATAATTTCAAGTGTTAGAAGTGACATCTGGCAAAACATACCTAATGTGATTGTTTACAATATTAGTATTATCACTCTGAAAACTAATTTTCTACCTGCTGGTATTTTAATGTGGCATTGTAGTTCTTAATGAAGCTACACATATGCTAGCAATTTTCATTTGTTCATTATGTATAGCTTTAGTTTGAACATCACTGTTAGAGATACTCCTTTGGAGTTCGGCTACTTTTAATGTGCGCGCAAACAAAATTAATGGAACTAAAATAATCAAGAATAATAACTGTATCAATCAGTGGTAAATTATCATATTGAGAGTTCACAAAATGGTTTGTCATTTCTTCCTGAAAATGATAAATAAGCATCAAGCAGATGCTTTGCTGCGAGTAGAGGGTGGTTTTGGCAGTTTTAAGTTATGAAGTCACGCCAATGAGAACAAAATTTGCACTCTCATGATAATAGCAGGTTAAAACACTGTTGTCAGTTGTAAAAACTAAAACGACACTAAACCACACTATTTCATTGTTCATCCAAAGGTAAATGTTGATCATATACAGGTTGATCAGAAATGAAACACCCAAACTGCAGGAGGTGATTCCTTATGAAACATAGCCAAAAATATACAGCTCAATATACACCTAAATGGAATATTAAAGGAGACATGAGCCTATGGAAATAGGGTTTTGAAAACTTGTGCAATGCCTACAAAGTCCGCAGCAGAAAGGTGACTTATGCTTCCCATGTTACAGAGACACAAGCGGAATGCTAGCCGTCCTCAGTCTGTGTGCACTGTTAGGCTTGAGTAAGTGGTATGTCAGCACGACGTCATGCCCTCCACTAGTACACGTTTCATAGTGTGCCAAATGGGCACGCCCCTTTCATCTGTGTGGTACATACTGTGGGTAAATCGCCGCCATCCCTACTGGTGGCAGAAAATACGAGGCATTCAGCGAAAATATGTTTTCAAAACCCAAATTTCAAATACTCATATCTCCTTCTAATATTTTGTTTAGGTATATGGTGTGCTGTATATTTTCAATTTTATTTTTCATCAGGTATCACCTCCTGCAGTTTGGGCGTTTAACTTCTGAACATTGCGTATATTAAACTTGCTCGTTGTCTATTACTCACTATCTGATCACATTACTCAGTTAAATAATTAATCCTAACAAAAATTATTCAGTCCAATACTCCAAATCAGTGTGCTCTAACGTGTCAGTCTCCTATGAACTCTGCGTATAGGTGGATCGCAAACATATCAACTCTGGCTGGGGAGCACCTCTTTGTCTTCTTGCTGTTGCTTGAGCTCACAGGTTGCTGTCCCTGTGCTACCATTACCTGTCATTGTTCGCCTAACCCACAGAAATACTTGTCAGTCACCATCATCCACACACTTGCAAGAACTCCTGTCTGCAGCATATAGAGCTGTATTTATACCCACGCTAATAATTTCTGGATGATTCTGCATGTATGCATGCCCAGAAATGGCATAAATCAGCATAGAGAGGTTTTTGCAAAGATGAGGTGATTTGTCATCATCTGGAAGGTGTTGGTAGCTACCAGGTGTGATTTGTCAATCACAGGTACATGGTAGCTACGTCACATCTCCCCTCCCCACACTGTGCACCACATCGTTCCAAGCTGGGCTAGTTTTCTTACAATTTGATGAGTTGAACAAGCTGCTGTCAGGCAGGAGGTAATGTATGAGGCGGGGGGAGAACAGACTGCTGGGTCACAACACTGTGCCTTTTTTAAGTCTGGCTGTACTTCCTGACTTTCCCAAACAAACTTGGTACCTTAATGGCGTCTACAGAGTGCCAGTTGCTCTGTTGTTTGAACTACCTAAGGCTTTGTCAAAGAGCTCAAACGTCAGATCGGTAAGACCACATAGTTGATTTTCTTTTCTGTCTGATAAGGGGGCTCATCAAACTTTGCATTTGGATTGAGTCAATTTGTGCAATGGTTTGGCAATTGTGGCAGACTTGGGTCCGAAATGGCAGTAATATGCACAATCCAGGAAAGTTGACACTTCATCTTGTTGGTTGGGCGAGGCATTTGTCTTCTCATTATCCTTTGTTCTGTTTGCCAGCATCATATGTTCTTTAAAATTAATTTTCTCTCTAAGGTGGAAGGTTTACTGGTTACCAGTGAATTCTTGGTGAATTATATTGGCGATAAAACACCTGTTTATTATGTTGAATGGTTTTCATCTGTTACTGTCTAATGAAGAAGTGTTTTCACTTAATTTTTGTAGCTGGATAATAAAATAGACTCCCCCAATTTATTGTTTTAAAAATTTTTAATCTGATACATCGCAAGAATTACACACTCACACTCCTTCACTCACTCTTCCACTGACACTCACTCTTCCACTGACACTCACTCTTCCACTGACACTCACTCTTCCACTGACACTCTCTCTTCCACTGACACTCTCTCTTCCACTGACACTCTCTCTTTCACTCACAGACATTCTCACTCCATCACTCACTCACTCACTCTTTCTCTCAATCTCTTACTCTCTCTCACTCTTTCACTCTCTTTTACATGAATATTGTACAATTGTGTGGCTCAGTGTGATACAAAATATATGGTACTTACACCTTCATTTATGACAAGCATGTGCTACTTGTTGCAAAATACACATTTTTCTAGCATGCAAGAAATGTTAATAATTCCTGATAGGTTAATTAATCCACATTTCCTCTACAATACTACGCTTTGATTAATAGTATTTCAGCAGCAGTTTCAATGCAGTGTTAAAATACTTAGTGTGTGTGTGTTGTGTCATATATATTACACACACACACACTTATGAAAAATGAATACCACTAAATAGGTGACATAGAAACACTATATGGGCATGGAGCAATGATTAACAGTGCTGTGTCTGGGACAGAGTAAGCACCGCATACTAGGCATAACACCGCTAAGCCAATACAACTGTAGTTGACTTTGAAAGAGTAGTCTGTGGTTTAAAGCATCAGCCTGCATGTCATAAGCATTGTAGACATGCCATGGCGCATAGCCAATCACACTTCATGCAGTTAATTTGCCTTGAACAATGTTTTATTATGGGTCCGGGGGATGCTAGATGGCCCTTCCGCAGAATTACCCAACGTGTAGGACGTGATGCGTCTGCTATGCTTCATTGGTGGTGTTGGTTCTGGTGGTCCAACGATGGTGCACTTGCTCTTCAACCTGGTTCCGGATGGCAGCGTCATACGGATTCCCACATGGACCGCCGCATCAGACAAGCAGCTATTGCTGTTCCCACTGTGACCCGCATATATCAGGGCCACTGTTGCACCTAGGGTGTCAGTTAGGATCATCATTAACCATTTGCTGAATGCTGGGCTACAATCAAGGGTGCCGCTCGCCAGGCTTCCTTTCACACCTCAACACCCTGCAGCCTGCCTTGGATGGCGTCGCTGTACAAGATACTGATGTTCTAGACACACTGTATCATCTAGGCTCCCCTCCACCAATATGGCATTGAAGTATTGTTTCATTGAGCGCACTTGCAAAAGCATTGGGGCCTTCCTTCTAGCAATCAATGACCTTTGTCCCTCAAGACTGGTGTTTACAAATTTCCCGAAGACATTGTGCTCTCACCTGCCCCTTGGCGCCTGCTCGCTGGGTGTTGCTACTGTTGCTTCTGCTGCTGCTGCTGCTGTTGCTGCTGCTGTGTACAGTTCACTCTCAGGTGCCCCGGCTGTCCACACCTCCAACATTCTGGCCATTTGGGTGGGAGACAGCGAGTCTCCGTAGTGCACACCCTGGAGGCGATGTCCCTCATGGTCTTCTCCAAGTCCTTCAACACATCCCCTTGGCACTCTCGTCCTCCCCTTCATCAAGCATCACTGCCCGCACTGGACCTCGGGGCACTGATGACTGCCATGCTGACTCCACTTCCAGTGCTCGTGCCAAGGCATCCTGCATGGTGTGAGGTGCAGCTAACCCCACAGCTTGCCGCACATGGGCGTCAGCGATGGCGTCGACGAAGAAGCCGATGGCAATGACGTCTCGTGCCTCTTCCAAGCATCCCTCTAGAGACAGGTGCGACAGCCTCACTATGTCCTGCCACAGCTCCAGAAGTGGTTCTCCAGGTCGCTGGATGCGGCTTCGCAGTTGGGCATGGTGGGCGTGTCGCAGGTATCCGTCGTCGAATCGCAGCTCCAAAGCCGACACCAATGTGGAGTATTCTAGACGATGTCATTCTGGCAGCGACTGCAGTATGCTCAATGCTGATCCCCTGAGTATAGCCGCCAGGTAGTACGCCCGCTGCTCTTCAGTCCAACAATTCAGGGTGGCCACAATCTCAAACTGATGCTAGTAATCGCACTAAGTTGTCTGTCCATCGTAGTTGTGACACCTTTACCCACCCTTGGCTGGGGCATTCCCACAATGCAGAACTGCTGCACCTCTCGTGCGATAGCTCTACTTTTGGTGACCTCTACCTTCTTCTCACTACCCGCACTCGTCATCTTGGTATTGGTGACCAAGCTCGGCTCCTCTTCCGCCCCTGCATGTCGTGCCTCCTGCTGCTGCAAGAACTCCTGCCATTCCTTCTTGAGGGTGCTCACTTCCTGTTTCATTTCTTGCTCAACACTGTCCATCCTTTCATTCACACTGTCCCTCACGCTATCAATTTTATTGTCCACACAGTCTCTTTTATTGTTCACCAACTCGCTCACACCTATCTTTCTGTCCACATTCTCATTCACAGTGTCTATTTTTATATCTACATTTTCTTTTACACTGTCTCTTAACATTAATAATTTGACTATTTACATATTCACTGACATTATCTACAACATTATGTATTTTACTATTTACGGTATTTATTTTACTATTTATCTGGCCATTCAAACTTTCTATTAAAGAGCAAAGTACTTCCATGTCTGCCGATATTTCTCTAGATAGCATTCAAGAAATTCAAAACAATTCCTCTCTAGAAATTAAGTGGGTTAAACAAAGTTCATAATCAAATAAAAGAATTAATTATAATTCTTTAATTTTATTTACAATAAATACGGCAAAATTTTCTGAACTCAAACTCTCACAATACAGTGAAATCACTTACTGTTTACAATTGACACCAATTGATAAAATTTATAATTACAAGGAAATCAATTAAATTAAACAATTAAAGGTCAGTCTCAATAGACAGTGTATCAATATGTTCAATTATTTGATCATTTATGTTATGATAATGATAATTTATCCAACCCTCTCGTCCATTCAAGTCACGAACACCTCCTTTGCCATTGTCTCGCAATCTCCAGTCGTCCATAATTCACTTTGCTCGCGCACACTCACCAGGTGGCCGCCATCAAAGAATGCCGGCTGCTGGGATACAGTAGTATATATAGGTCTTAGGCCGCCACCTAGAATCTTCCCCAACTCGCATGATGCGTCGCGGAGGGCTGAGATGCCAGCCAGTCTCACCAGAACATTCTTGCGCCGTCGCTAAACGTATCTGAAACTCTAGCAGACTAGAGGAGGTCTGTTACGCCAGCAAGTTCCGCCGCTGTCGGCATTCATGGGATTCCCAGAAGGGGTAATCAGGAGGCCGCGAGCGCATCTTTCCAGGAAGAGGGGATGGTGAGGTAGGTCTCTGATTATGGCGCTGGGAAATTGAGTTGGCGCCAGCTGCAGCACATAACAATATATACATGTATATATACATATGTGTATTTATGTATGTATATATGCATGTATGTGTATTTATGTATGTATATATGCATGTAGGTGTATATGTGTGTATATATTGACACATGACGTCTTCTCTATCATAAACGACTGCTGCTTATCAGTCAACTACACCTCTGACAGCTCGTCCACGAGTCACATCGCTGCCGCCGATGTTTGCAAGACAGTATTACCTACCAGGCTGGGACATGCGTCCCATTGATAATTATTATTTTGTTCAATGAGCCCCCGAGACTATGCAAGAGGTCCGTGGCAAGTACCGCAGCGCACTGCTAGATGCCGCCACAGACAAGGGAAGTAGATCCTGGCGCTCTTCGCTATGCCGCCTGCTCGGAGGATCTAGATGCTGGGCTCGCACCTTCTGTGCCCCCTCCCCAAATGCATTATGCCAGCAGAAGGGATGGCTGAGAAGTATAAAAGGGCCGGCAGCCAAGCCTCCTGATCGCCAGTTCTTCTCAGTACTCGATCGCTTCCTGAGTTCTCACCGCCCCAGTTACTGGTGCCGAGGCTCTAACCTCTCCTAATCTTCATCGCTGTCTTTGTAGGGCCGAAGTTCCTCTCCAGCGGAATCCTAAGGAAGACCTAGTGGCCGTCAAGAAGTTACAATTAGACACGTTCGGTCCCTTGCAGACTGTCACCTGAGAGTAGAGCTCGCCTCGAGGAAACGTGCATTACGGAACTGCCTAATTCAACCATGTTTGCACATGGCACCTTCTCCTGTTTATTGATAGGGTGTTTAATCTTCTGTACACTCTGTGGGGGAATTAGGAGTTAGCACCTCTACCATTTATTTCACTTCGTTAAATAAACACCGTTCTTACCAGTCATCTTATTTTTCACTCCAAGCTCCTTCCTGTATCACATCGTAGCTGCAGGACTTGGCAGCAGACCGGGTTTTGATACTGCCGAACGCACACTGCACAACAGAACAAGTACATCCTTGTAAGGCCACCCATTCCTTGTATGTTGTAGGAGGAACGGTAAAGTAACGACGTCCTGTGGATACTGGCTTGTCAGCTCGAAGTCGCCCCTTCCTCATCGCTCCTTCTGAGGTGCCAAGGAGGGGTTCTTCTTTGAGTTCGGGGAAACCAGTGACCCTGGGACCCTCACCACACCACCATTGGAGGTCTACCTGTTCCTTGCACCATGTGGAAGGAATGGTAGAGCCACGACATTAGGTACGCTCCCGGTGGATTGGACTTGCTAACCAGGTGCCCAACTCTCATCGCTCCCCTAGTGGTGTCGAGAGAGCTGCAGTCTGATGCAGGGAAGTCTACTCCCACAGGACACCTGCACACTGTTAAACACTGACACGTCAACTGTCCAACTCCTGCTACTCTGATCTATACCTCATTCCATACACCCACAGGGGTGGAGTTGAGAGACGGGCCAGAAAGGCGAAGGCAATTGCTAAGATTTCCCATGGAGTACATATCCTGCCCTAGCGTGTTCGGGTTACTCAGTCCATGGGAACAAGCTGCGCTTAAACGATGCTTCAGCATACCAGTTCCAGACATTGTTCCCATCGGATTGTTCGAGCCACTCACCAGGGTTGCTGAGGGATACCATCCTGTAGTGCAAGAGGCACTCTTTGGCATCAGATCACACCCCAGTCCAGCGAAACACCAGTCAGTGCGAATACGCGGGTATCCGCCAACCCCACACCACCTCGCCGAACTGCTTCACAACTACCCAAGCCGGTACCTTGTAGGGGAGTCAAGGTCGTACGGCCTGACTTCGTGCCCAGCCATTGACCCACGATGCCCGTACTGTACACCAGGCGGGCACCTGCGCCCCGGACTGAATAAAGTAAATTAGACACGACTCGCCAGGACTGTCGCGTCAATATGTGTATGCATGTATGTGTATATGCATGCATGTGTGTGTGCATGCATTTAGATGTATATATGAATATGTGTACGTGTGTGTATGTATGTATGTATACGTATGTGTGTGTAGAGGCTGTTCACGGTAGAGTGAACAGTTTTGAAGCCATAGTTACTTTCTTCTTTCCACCAATTTATATCCTTTCACCAGTTGTTAATGTAAACCCTGTCATGCGATTAATAAACACAGTGTATACATTCCCATACCCAAAACCAAAAGTCCAAGGCCAATAGAAAATTGATTTATGGTTATTATGTCTGATGAAACAGCTTCAAAAAGTGCTGACTTTACCCTGAATGGCCTATATACATGTATATGCGTGCATGTTAGTGTATATATGTATTGTCAATGTGTATGCAATATGTATATGCATGCATGTGTATGTAAAGATGTGCATGTGTATTGACACCGGCTATGAGCCAGCGACAACAAGCTCATGATGGCGCCCACCTCTAACCTAACACGTGGTAGTAAAAAAGTGTGCAGTACCACTGCATGGACTTGCATAAAACGCGATAATTAATTTCAGTGCTATGTATTTCTTTTTCATTGTTAAAAAATGCCTGAAAAGGGTAATTGTATTGTTTTTCAGAGTTTCATGTAAAATTGTAATATTCAAATTCAAAGTGCGCGCAGGGTCGAAGAGAAAGATGACAATATGCAAGCTAAGACGCCTTTCAAAGACATTTATATAACCACAGAATTTCAGCCTTAACAGCCTGTCTGAAAATGTATTAAAATAATTTTTGTGCCATTGAAAATTCAATATATTAACATTTTGCTCTGCGTGCATAGCACTTGCGCCTGTGTCAACTCTGTAGGCAGCCGTGGTAGGTCCGCACGACCCCTGCCTCTGGGTAGTCATCCTAGGAGAACAGGCGAGGTAAGACGTGGTCACGTACGAACTTCATACTTCTGCACTGATGTAGGTTTCCATTGTTTCACTTTACTATACTGTTTAACCTTTGCTTGGCATATGTTTTGCCCGACATAGCCAGCATAATGCTATCTGCTTAACTTAATTATTTTGCAGCCCTTGTGGCTTTTTGAACTTAAACGAGATGAGCTAATGCCGGAGAGGCCACGCGGCCCGCACAACTTGTGTATCAGACGACATCCACTCATGTTTAGGGCTTTTAATTGTAATTGCTCCTTAATTGAGGCAATCGGTATTAAGGGTAATCATTATATGTACTTATTTTCAGGGGTTTGTCATGTTGGTTTTATGGCCACATTGTTAGCTACCACCAAGTCTGTATCTGTGCTATCACAGCGTTTAGAGAGCTAATTCTTGTTCTTTCTTGTGCGCCTTAATTGATTTCAGGGTAATATGTATTTCAGTCAGGGTTCGTGTATTTAGGATGTCTGATGCTTGTTATGTATGACCACGTGGTCACTCCACCTGTTTGTATTTTCCCGCTATCCGGCATCTGAAGATCTTTTGTATGCTCGCATATTGGAGAGAGTATTTTTCCTAATGCAGTTATCATTTTGGTTGACGATTCTTAGCCAAATTTAATGTAAAATAATGCGTTTTACATCTGCTAAGAACTTTATCCAGCGGCATCTGCGCCATCTAAAACTCTCTTCACGCATCTGCTTGTTTTATTGTGCATGTTCATGTGATGCCCTATTGTCATTCAGTGATATTTGTGTATTTTTGTACGATGTTACTATTTTCAGTCCTAACCCCTGTGTGTATTGACTGTCGCCACACAACACGTGGTTTGGGGACGAGTCCCGACGAGTAGATATTAGCGACAAAGTTAAGCACACATAGTAGTGTTTGTGTTCATGTTGATACTCCGTGTCCTGTTTCTGGACAAAATCTGTAGTCCGTCATAGCGGTTGTAGACCCTCTTGCCTTGTGGAGGTTGTGTTATCAGACATCGTAGAGGATCACCCATCTAAGAGTACGCAAGCTGAGTAACGTGATGGGAATTACCCACCGGAACTGGCTAGTCACATCAGAGTACTTAACCATAAAATTCATCCTTGGCACGATGTAACATGCCTTAATAAAAACAATCTTACCAGTGTAAAATCTTGAATGTACTCTTGTAGCATCAGAACTCAGTTTTCTCAAGGTGTTTTTAAGTGCAGTGTTTAGTATGGCAAAGTCTTTTGTAAGTAAGCATGGGTGAGATGAACACACAGAATCCACAGCATCCCTGAGATCCCTAAGTCTCAAAGTGCGGTGTGTAGGAACCACTGCTGACACCCAGCTACCAGGTAAAAGGTGTATGGTAATTGTCTTGTGTCTCATCCGACAGCATCAATTGGCGTTCCCATGTGGGACCAGTGTGTTCATTCATGTCAGCACAACCGCGTCATCCGCGACTAAATGGTAGACATGCCAGAACAACTGCAAGAAGACATTAAGCCAACCACGTTGGCATCCGCGACAGCCGCTAACGCAAACGTGACCAGTTGGGACATACTGATAGAACGATGCGTGCATTGCGGCTGATAAAGCCAGTTTAACTTGTTAGATGACAACCTGTGGGAGAAAAATATTTGCCAATGCACGCCCGATAATGTGCTGATGCCATCAGAGCAATGCCTGTGCACGCACACCGGATGTGACGGGGTGGGAAGACAGTGGGCCACGTGCCAACAGTGTAGGCAGAACTTTCACCTCAGATGCATAGGGCCAGAGGAATACATGAACTTCTGCAACGGAATAATAAACCGTACTGAGTGCCAGGATAAGAACTCTGTACGGAACATGCCGCAGGCAACACCAGAGAACAAACCCACACCACCACCAGTCGTAATTACATACATGCCTCAAGGTTTGAACTGGCCAGATCAAAATGTATTACTGCCAACTTTTGTGGGTCAGGACTCCGAAGACCCAAGTACTTTTCTAGCAGTGTGCGAGAAGAAACTACACAGACACAGAGAATATTGTGAGGACTGGACTGAAGTCACAGCCAACTGCCTTAGGGGCACAGCCACCACGTGGTGGAACCTAGTTCGTGACTACCGGGTAACATGAGAGGAGTTCTGATAGATATTCTTGGCAGGTTTGGCACAGATGGCAACTCCATACAAGCACAGGACTGGCTGTACCATGAACAGCAGAGGGAGCGAGAGGGTATTGAAGAATTTATTCAGAGAAAATTGGGACTCTACAAGCGTTTAAATCCTGGGCAGCCAACTAACGGCGTGCTAGAAATAGTGGTAGCTTTGTGAACACCGGACATTAGACTGTACTTGCTTCGAGCAACGAGGAAAAGTGTCATCAATTCACGCGGGAGGCATATTTGTACGAAAGAGACATGCATGCATAGCAGGAATACCAATCGCCGGAGTGAAATTGCGTAATGTCAACACCCGTGGTACCTGTAGATGTCACGTGACTGCCACCACCGGTTTACCCCAGTGCGGACGACCTGTGGACCAAGGCCGAATTACTGCAATAACAACCATGATAACTACTACCAGGGAAATAGGTTGGGAAACTGAGTAGGGAGGTTGGTGAAACAGCACCTGCACCAATCTCACCACCAGACCGGAGAAGTCCGACAAATGTGGGTGCGAAAGTGTACTAAGTAAGTGACAGTACTGTACATGCATTACGTGTCAACTTTGAATTGGAGGGGAAAAACGTAACTGCTGTTGTAGACACTGCTGCAAGTCATAACTTTATGCGTGAGGGACTAATACAGGCCATTACTACCAGTGTGCTACCACATCACTTGCAGTTTGCCATCACACCAACAGTGTGAGGCTACCAGCATTATTCGCGTGACTGTAGGGATACAGGACTTGCGTACGAAGTGCAACGTCTACATTGTGCCGGACTTATGCGTAGAAATGATTCTTGGGTTACTGTGGCTAATTTACAACCAAACTGTCATTGAGCCACATGTCGACCATCTTCACGTGGGAACACGTGATAGGTGGACACTACGCCATGGGAGTCATGCCACTGACAACTGCTATGCCACTGGAGCAGTTCTCGTACAAGGTGCCGGTGCTGTACCAAGGAAGGCTACATCTGCTGGACCAGTATGACGGTGTGTTTCATACCGAGGGGAGGCTGCAGCGCACTGACTTCATCGATCACGCTATCATCACAACGCATGAAGACTCGGCATACTCCAAACCAAGAGATCCAGGTATCTACTTCAGAAACGTGATAAACCAGCAGGTATGTGAAATGTTGAGCGACCATGTTATTGAACCTACGCAAAGTCTCTAAAACTCGGGCATTTTGCTAGTCCCTAAAAAAGACGGCGAATGGAGGTTTTGTCTGAACTTTCACCCATTAAATAAGATCACAGTAAATATGCCACCACCTGTAATAAATATCAAGGACACTTTGTCAACACAGCGGCCTGCTGCAGTATTTACCTCACTAGATCTAAAATTTGGGTATTGGTAAGTGCCTATCTGCCACAAAGACCAAAAAAGACCGCCTTTACTACACCTGATCTGCGAAGATTTATAGTTTTATCGCCATGCCGTTTGGTTTAAAATGTGCTCCCGCCATTTTTCAGAACCTTATGGTCAAGGTCTTGGGCGGATACATAGGAAATTTTGTGATGGCATACCTTGACAATGTGTTAGTGTAGTCGAGTAGTTGGGAGGAACACCATCATGTGAGCCTTGCGTTTGAAAGTTTACAGCATAACACTGACATGTAAAATTGACAAGTGTAAATCTGGCATGAGTAAGATGTAATTTCTAGGGCAATATATCTTGGGGGACAGAAATCTACAAGAAACAATACACATACAGCAGATACAGGAAAAACCAGCCCCCAGGTCGCAAAAAAAAATACGAAAATTCTTTAGTTTAAATTGATTGGTTGTGGAAATTCATTCCTCATTTTTCTGTGATTTCCTCACCACTAACAGAACTGTTGCCGGAGAAGCATAAATTTGTATGGAGATCCCAAGCAGACCAAGCAGATTTAACCCAGAACTTCCGGTTACCGTACAGATAGATACTAATCAGGAGGGAATTGGAGTGATGCTCTACTAGACAAACTAGGACGTAAACACATCAACTACCACAGTGTGAAGTTCGGAAACGCAGAGAGGAAGTATCACATGAATGAGCAAGTGTGTTTGGCGATCGTACATGTGTTACACAAATGCAGACCATACTTGCTAGGCTGGAAATTAACGTTGAAGACCAATAACAGCTGTTTAGGAATTTCACAACAGTAAAATTAAACTCGCCTGCTGGCCTTTGTTGTTGCATGAATTCGACATCCAGGTGGAACACGTGGCAGGGGAATCCAACGAGTTAGCGGATGCTTTGTCGAGGAACCCTTGTCCACAGATAATGGTAACAGATGACACTGAGTGGGAAGACGCGCTACCACCTTGCCGTACCACCCCAGTAAAGGGATCAACACCACTCGTACTGCAAAACATTATTGCTAAGTGTCAGAGCGAACTTGTTTCATTAAATGCCTGTGCCATATTGAGAAAAGTACATGTGCAGGAAGATCCCCCAGATGCCACACAACGCAGCCAACATTCCACAGAAAGGTTAATATGGACACTTGGGTTCAGAACAGATGTGGAGGAATGTGCAAAAAATATTTTCACTGGCCAGGCATGGAGAAAGACGTATACCAATACATCCAGAATTGTGTTACGTGTAACACTAGGAAGCAGTGTAGAACAGCTGACTATGCACCACAACCCCCCCCCCCCCCCCCCCCCCAATTCACCGAGCCATTCAAGACTGTCGCACTCAATATCATGGGCCCGTACCCCCACACAAAAGGTGGAAAACGTTTCCTAGTTGTTGCTACAGACTTGTTTACTAGATGGACACAGGCTTTTTGTTTAAGCAGTGTCAGAGCACACACCGTGGCACACACAATGAAAAGTGAGTTCTTCCTGTATCACCCGTACACCATTAGGGAAGAGAGATAAGGAGACACCAATTAGCCCAGTACAATGGAGATCGCGGGTATGAATGTAAACACCACCAGTCCCGTAGCTCTGTGTCAACCCAATGTAAACAACAGTCTGCTTAATGTTACTTTATTCAGGGGCTTCACACCATCAGAACACTCCACACCGAACAGGGAGGGGAATGACAGTAGGAATTTCAATGTAGATGTCAGTGCAACCAATAGAAGTAATTCACCGTTTAGGGGTTTTCCCTGCCAGGAGTTCAAAGTCTGGTAGAACAAAGTAGCTTTAAGGGGTTTGAAAACACCCGTAGGAATGATAGTTGCAGTAAAAATGCTAATGTTAATCTCAGCACAAGTATTGAGTGATACATTATTTAGAGGGTTTTCTGTACCTGTAGAAAAAAGAATCACGGAACAAGTTAGTTTTTGGGGTTTGAGGATAATAGTTGGGAGGCGTGTGCATCGGTTAGTGCAAAGTGCGCCGTAAACAAAACACATCATGTCAATTGCAAGAGGAGAAGCAAGCCACCGCCCAGTCCCAACAACATGGTTCCATCCAACACCCCACCCCCTACAAATGCAGCAGAGTAAGAGCACCTCAGAGGCCATGCCTCATCTGTCCTCGACTGGTGGTTCCGTTTCAGACCTGGGCAGTGCACAAAAGAGCAGGGGTGAGCTGCTCGCACTGTCTTGGCCGGCTAAGAGCCAGCGACAGCAAGCCCATGATGGCGCTCACCTCTAACCTAACACTGGTGGTTAACACGTGTGCAGTACCGCTGCACAGACTTTCCCAAAACGGGATAATTAATTTCAGTGCTATGCATTTATTTTTCAGTGTCAAAATAGGATTGCAAAGTGAAATATGTTTGTTTTCAGAGTTTCATGTAATATTGTAATATTCAAATTCAAAGTGCGCGCAGGGCCGAAGAGAGACTGTATTATGCAGCCAAAGACGCCTTTCAAAGACATTTAAATAACCACAGAAATTCAGACTTAAAGGTCTATTTTTGAAAATGTATTAAAATGCTTTTTGTGCCATTTAAATTCAATATATTAGTATTTTACTCGGCGAGCATAGCACTTTCGCTTGTGTGAAACCCGTAGGCAGCCATGGTAGGTTCGCGCGACCCCTGCCTCTGGGCAGTTGTCCTACGAGAGCTGGCGAGGTAAGACACTGTCATGTACGCACTTCATACTTTTGCACTGATGTAGATTTCCATAGTTTCACTTTGGTATACCGGTTAACCTTTGCTTGGCGTACCTTTTTGCCAGACATCACCAGCATAATGTTATCCACTTAACTTGATTATTGGTCAATCCCTGTGGCTTTTCGAACTTAAACGAGATGAGATTAAATAATGTCGGAGAGGCCACGCAGCCCGCGCAACTTGAGTATCAGGCACCATCCACCCTTGTTTAGGGCTTTTCATTGTTATTCTGCTTAATTTCGGAAAGTAATATTAAGGGTAATCTTTGTGTGTACTTATTTTCAGGGCTTTGTCATGTTTAATGGTTTAATGCCACATTGCCCACGGCCACGTGGTTAGCTACCACCAAGTCCGTATCTGTACCATCACCGCATTTAGAGGATTAATTCTTGTTCTGTCTTGTACATCTTAATTGATCTCAGGGTAATATGTATTATTTCATTCAGGGTTTGTGTATTTTTTATGTTTGATGCTTTTTATGTATGACCATGCGGTCAGTCCACCTATTTGTATTTTCCCACCATCCGGGGTCTGAAGAGCTTTTGTATTCTCGCATATTGGAGAGTTTTTCCTAATGCATTATCATTTTGGCTGACGGTTCTTAGTCAAATTTCACGCAAAATAATGTGTTTTACATCTGCACATGTAGTCTGCTAAGAACTTCATCCAGCGGCATCCATGCCATCTAAAACTTTTTTCACGCATTTGCGTATTTATTGTGCCCCATGTTCATTCAGTGATATTTATGTACTGGTTCGGGGACGAGTCCTGATCGATAGGCATTAGCGACAAAGATAAGCGCACATAGTAGTGTTTGTGTTCATGTTCATACTCTGTGTCGTATCTGTGGGCAAAATCTATAGTCTGTCATAGCGGCTGTAGACCCCTTGCCTTGTGGAGACTGTGTTATCAGATACAGCAGAGAATCTCCCATCTAGGAGTGCGCGAGTTAAGTAACGTGCTGGGGAATCACCCACCGGAACTGGCTAGTCCCGTCAGAGTAGTTAACTATAAAATTCATCCTTGGCACAATGTAACATGCCACAATAAAAACAATCTTACCAGTGTAAAATCTTGAATGTTTTCTTTTAGCATCAGAACCCAGTTTTCTCCAAGTGTTTTGAAGTCAAATGTTTAGTTTGGCAAAGTGTTTTGTATGTAAGCATGGGTGAGATGAACCCACAGAATCCCTGAGATCCCTGAGTCTCAAAATGCGGTGTGTAGGAACCACCGCTGGCGCCCATCTACAAATAAATGTGAATTGCAATTGTCTCAACTCACCCAGTTGCGTCAGTATGTATATATGTGCATGTCTATGTATATATGTGTGTATATACGTGCGTGTGTGTGTATATATATATATATATATATATATATATATAAGCACATTTATACACATGCACGCACATACACACACACATATTATATATATATATATATATATATATATATATATATATATATATATATATATATATATATATAATATGTGTGTGTGTATGTGCGTGCATGTGTATAAATGTGCTTATATATGCTTAATGTACATATCATATGTATCTAAATTTTTATATATATGCACATATGTGTATGTGTGTACATGTGTGTGTACGTGCATGCATATGTATGTGTGTACATACATACGTAGGTAGGTATGTTGGTATGTATATATTGATGCCGGGTAACAGCCATCCACGTTAAGACCATGACGGTCCACTCGTGTGACATGTGGGCATGCACGTCCGCAAGGAGGTCGTAACCGGAACTTTATGTAACGGAATATTTATTTGAAGTGTAAAATTATGTCTCTTGTATATTTTCAGGTTTTTTCAAGTGTCCTAATGTTTAAAATGTATGTTTTATAGCATTGCACAATGTTTGGTTATGAATTGAAAATGCATGCTGTGCATATATTAAGAACATTATTATACTGGCGTGAACGCAGTCCTAGACATTCATTGAATACAGAAAATTCATAAGAAAAATCTAAAATGTAAAATCAATGTTTAAATTGGTTATTTACCATTTATTTTTAAAGATAAGTTTTACTCTGCATGCATAGTTTTTCCGCTTGTGTGAACCCCGTAAGCAGCCATGTTAGGTCCACGCGACCCCTGCCTCTGGGCAGTCCTTCAAGGAGAGCTGGAGAGGTAAGACGTTATCACATACACACTACAAACTTTTTGCACTGATGTAGATTACAATAGTTCCACTTTAATATACCGGTTAACCTTTGCTTTGTGTATGTTTTGCCAGACATTCCCTAGTATTATGCTTCCGCCTAACCTAATAATTTATGCTCTTGTGGCTTTTTGAACTTAATCTAGGAGGAGGATGTCAGAGAGGCCACGTAGCCTGCGCAACTTGAATCAGGCGCCATCCGCCTATGTTAAAAGCGTGTTATTGTAATTTCTGTATCATTGCTGCATGCAATTTTAAAGGCTTTATTTTTATGTATGTTTTTGAGTGTAATTTTCATGTTTGTTTTACGGCCACCTCATTCGCGACCGTGGTTAATAGCTGCTATGTCAATGTCTGCGCCATCCATGCATTTTGAGAGTTTGTTTGTATAAAATAATGTGCGCTGCAATTTATTTCAAGGGTTTATGTAATTTTATTCAGGGTTCCTGTAATTTTCTCGTAATTAACGCGTAACCATTAGGTCGGTCTCAGAATTAATTTTCCTGCCATCAGGCGTGCTTAAAGCCTTCAAATGTCACAGTTTGCCGGATAATATTTTTCCTACTCACAAGAATAATTTATCTGCACAGAATTTGCCGTTTTTATGGAAGAAGATTGTAAATTCATCTGCTCCGCGTGATCTGCTACTAAGCATATCCGGCGGCACCCACATCATCATAAGTTTGCTTTCACTCATCCGTGTGTGTATTGTGACCATTCATGTCGTGTTCCATCATATTTCAAGTGTATGTATGTAATTTATGTATAGGGTACGGTGATATTATTTGCGCCCTAGCTGGTTATGTGTATAGGCAGCCACCTCACTAACCACGTTCGGCAAGATTAGCCCCGACGAGTCCGCGTTAGTGATGCCGAATAATCACATGTGTTTGTTCATTTTGTTTCATTTTGTAATTCTCTGCACCCTGTCTTCAGGGAAAATCGTCAGTCCACCCTAGGGGCTGTTGACCCCTTCCCTTCTGAAGATTGTGTTTTCTAACACCACAGAGAAGTCCTCCATCTAGGCGTGCGTTAGATTAATTGCAGGCTGGGGAGCACCCGAACGGAGTTAGCTAGACATGTCCGAGTTTTCATGAGTAATGTTGGCGCAATCGTGTATGGTTAACAGGATAAACACAAGTACACACTGCTCTTAAGTCTTTCCTTTGTAGTGGCAGCAACCCCTCGCCAAATTTTGCAAGTGATAAAAGTTTAGTAATGATGTTTAGTAATGAAAAGTATTTTATAAGTACACTCGGGTGAGGCGGACACACAAAATCCACAACATCCCTGAGAACCCTGAGTCTCAACAGTGCGGTGACTGGGAAACACTGCTGGCGCCCGCCTACAGTAAGTTTATTGTGTCACAGTTCATCTTGTCTCTCGCCCGACGGCATCAATATGTACATATATGTATGTACATGTGCATATGTATGTACATGTGCGTATGTATATACATGTGTATGTATGTATGTACATGTGAATATATGTATGTACATGTGAATATATGTATGTAGGATGATTCACAGCACCTATATCACCCCCTTTTCTTGGAAACATGACACGGGGGATTTCGCAACAAAAGTGTGATAACTTTACCTTATATGAAGCATAGATTGGTAGCAATCCCATTCCCCTGAACATGCTGGTGGTAGGGGTATGGAGAGTGAGCTTCAAAATTGCAAATTGGAATGTGGGTCGTGTAAGATATTGTTGGATAGACTGTCTAAACGGAAACAACACTTAACTAGGACACTTTTGTTCTGACATGCATAGTTTACGCACAATAATGTAAATCGTCTAAGCATATGGTTTGTGATGTGCGTAGTTTACATACAATGAAAATGGATCACAAATATTGTTTTCTTACTACAGTCAAAAGGATATCAACAAACATGTTTTTCTGATGTGCTTACCTAGTATACTACAATCAAATGGAAGTTGGATGTACTAAATACCATATCGTTTAAGAGAACTACTGGGAGCTGGGAACACTCATTCGCACACAGCACTCTTCATTAGTATTTTAATTGGCGACTAATTTGTATCAGACAAGATTCTGCTCTCTGTATTATATTTGCGGATGCTCGACAGACCTCAGCAGTGATGAGTGATCCACATGCTGCTCTGACTCTTGTCATTCATGCAATGTAAGACAAATGATTTCAGAATGAACGAACCTTCAATCGTCAGTTAACGTGCATGCAAAACCTGCAGTTCCTGTAAGTGGTAGATGGTTTATCTGCTTACTGTTTAGTGCTGCCTTTATTCTCCACGTTTCTTCAGAAAAATTCATCCAATTATCATTGACTGTGCGTAAACTATGTACCTCGGATACACAATGTGCACCATTATGGTATTCCCGGTTAGAGTGTGAGACTCGCTTTGATACTAGCAGTGACCTGTGTGCGGTACTGCATGGACTCGTGCGGTAGGTATTAGACTGTTTTCGAGCTAAAGCGGAGAATAGTGCAGCACTATGCAGCAAGCAGATAAGACTTAACTTGCATGCAACACCTGCAGTTCCTTTTAACTGACAATCGAAAGGTCGTTCATTCAGACAGTCATTTGTTTTAGATTTCAACAACTAATAGTGTGGGTTGTTTCAGTATCAGACATTGTCTGCCTGTGGTGTTGCTTTCTGAATGGAATGCCATTTACAAACGAACAAGCATTTGACATGCTAATGATAGTAGGGGAATGTCGTTGAACTGTTGAGTTACTGCCCGTTCGTATGCAGAGAGATACCCACAGTGCATCCATCACACTTGTACAATGTCTTTCAGCATCTTGCATGTCGTGTGCGCACAACGGGGCTAGTGTAACACATGCAACAAACGTCGCATCAGACAACCTGTGAGTGACTAGAGGACTTTTAATGCACTTGCTGCCATGGTAGTAAATCCTCATGATTCTACACGATGGATTGCCAGCGACTCAGGATTGTCTCAAAGTACAGTGTGGAGAATCCTCGTTGATGATTATTTACAACTGTACCATGTACAGCTGCACCAATAACTTGGGAATAATGACTTTCTTAAGCACATTGATTTCTGCAACTGGTACCTGAGCAAGGACTGTGTTTTCCATCGCTCATTTTGTGGAATGATGAGGCATTCAAGAGTAATGGTGATGTTAATATACATGAAGCCCATTACTGGTCTGCAGTCAACCCACGTTGGCTCTGTCAAGTGGATAACCAGCATGTGTGGAGTCTTAATACTTGGAATAATGTTTATTTCTCATAAAAAAAGATTTTTTTTACTAGCTTTGGCAATAACTGATTAAAGCATCCACTTTTCGAAGTTCACATAATTCATTTGCTCATGATAAGCTCTCTTAGCTTTGCATAAAAAATGGAAACAGCATTTTCGATGAATCCTTTTTTAGAGCTTGCATGAATAATTATCAGACGGTTTGAAGAACTATAGTAGGTTAGCTATTGCTTTGCCAACATTTGCTAAATGTGATATTATCAACCTGTCTCATGAAATAAATTTATTGGACACCCTCCATTCTGTAACAAAGAATTGGTTTTAAATATTTACACAGCCATTGGACTATGTAATGTACAGTCTTTCCATTAATACTTTACGATAACTGTTGCACCTTATTTTTATTGAAAACACTTCCTTTAGTTTGTCTCAAAAGTATATACTTTCCCCCTCCCCTTTGTTGATATGAAATTTTTAGGAGATGTTGGTACTTGTTTCTGCACTAAAGAAAAATCTCTAATAAAGTCTCTGATTACTCTTCAGTATGAATCACAATGTATGTTTATTTCATGTGCAAGTTTTCTGTGCATTTTCCTGGTATTGTAAACAAACTGTTACCAGACTCTGTAGGCTTCCTTGCGAATGCTGGTAAAACTTATGCCAGTTAAAATTTCCAATATTACTTAAAAAAACTTGAGTTGATATAAGAGATATTTTAACTGTCCAACAGTTTTGTCACATTTGTGTTTCACACTTCTAATTAATTCCCTTGATTCACTGTTTATAGTTTTCTTTTTTCTTTGAATATGCCATATTTTACTGTACTGACATACAACTGAATTCAACTTACAGCTGATTGGCAGTGGTGTGTTGTTTTTGGGATGACTAATAACGTAGGAACAATTACTCCCATAGTGCACATATATAAAGGAAGGGGTAGGTTGTGCGGCCCTACCCACCACTCCTCTCTTCACAGCCAAACCATCTCATTGAACACACTACAATGTAGTCCACATGCCAGGGAGGCAGGCACGTTAATCAAACCTCCTTATTCCCAGAGAGTGGGTGTTACATAAAGTTTTTTCACCAGATTTTTTCATTGACATTGTCAAATCAAAACTATGCGACAGTTAAAGACTATTGACACACAAAAGTACCAATAATATAACTTAAAGGTTATCGAAGACATTTTTTAAAAGGTGAAGAGGGGATGTATCCAGTATATTTTGCATGGGTGTATAAAAATAAAAACACAGGTTATTATTTGCTTCTTAACTATGCACATGCAAATATGGCATTATGGAAATTATTGGACACATTGAGTAACCTCTTAAAAAATCAAAGAAGTATCATAGTTTGTGATGACAATTAATAGACCTGTTTTATTACTGAAATTAATTCAGTATGTTTGGCATTGCTCAGTATAGTTATTTAAAACATGGTATTTTATACCAATTAAAAGTATAACATCCAGACATGTATTAAACAGTAATCTAGTATTAAAGGGAAATAATGTGTAGTGTGTGGCGAGGTATTTCATAATTTGGAAGATAAAGGGTAAATGAAACAGATCCAATAATAATTGTATAATGGCATAATGCTTAAGTAATTTTGAATGATTTGAATCATACTGGTTATTAGCAGACTTTGTAGCCTTAAACCCATTGTAAGTCCATTTGCCTATGATTTTATCAGCCTTAAACTAACATTAGATAAAATTTTGCTTGACAACTTAAGTATATAACAACTTGCAACTTGGTTTGTCACAATGGAAATATATTTATGCTGACGTTGGCGATAGTGTGATTGTGACAATACATGCACAATAACATTATCTCTTATACCTACGTAATGTCGCTTATTTGGCAAATATAGGACAAAACCACGGCCGTCTCAGTGGTAACGTCTATGGCCACATACTTTAGTTGCATTGCAGATGGCTATGAAGTACACTTTTGAAAGAGAATTTACTGAACATGTTATCAATTGTGTCTTTGTAAAATAAATCACATTCCAATAACATCTTTGCTGTCTAGACATTTTACGCATTTTGTTGTGAAAAGAATTTTAAAAAAATCTTAAACATAATTAAATTTTATTCGTATTGATATAATGTGACAAACACCAACTCAAAATAAACTAAATTTTAATTTTATTATTGTCTTACCAGAAATATAATTTATGTGACAGCTTTTCACTTTGATAAGTTTCCTGCAGCATACCAGTTGTATGTATTGTTTCTAAAGATGATGCACATGTTGTGTATGTTAGTATCATACTTACAGTGGGTACGAGAAGTATTCATACACCGTTGTTACATGCATCTTTTATGTTGGGTAAAATAAGCACATTTAATTACAAATATAATGAAAGCAAAACACATTGCTGTGCAACACCTAATAGATTTACAGGGATCATCAAAGTAAACAAATAAAACCCTGTAACAAAGTTCTTTGTCAAATTAAGATCTGGACTCTGAAGTGGAGCGAAAAGTCTTCTGGGGGTATTTTACAGTAGCAAATCAAGGGTTTTCAAAGCACAGTGTTCAGGATTGTCATCTTGTTGAAATCTGAAGACACCTTCAAGATGAAGCTTCTGTGCACTCCAATTTATTATAGCACAACACCTCTATATATTTTTTAACATCCATTCTACCATCAATAAATGCCAGCTTTCCTACACCACCTGCAGCCATACAGCCCCAAACCATCACGTTGGGACCTCCACGCTTTACCGTGGGGATTATGTTTTGAGGTTTCATGTTCTGTGTCTGGTCTTTGCCGAACCTTCCTGCTTCAATCTTATCCAAACTGAGTAAACTTTGATTTGTTGGAGAATATATGGTTTTTGAAATTTGGTGGTGAGATCATGATACTCATTCGCGAACTGTAGATGGTTTTTCCTATTTGTTTTACATAAATAGCATTTTCCTTGGAGACCTGCAGTACAAATACACACTGTGCAATATATTTCTTATATTTTGAGTACGCATATTTTTGTCTGGTTTAGGGGTGGGGGCAGTGGTATCCACTGCCTCCCACCTGCTAGGCATGTGGGAATCGTGTCAGATGATGCTGCTGGTCAGCGAGTTTTCTCTAGAATCTCCCATTTTCCAACCCTTGCATTCCAGTGCTGCTCCTTACTGCAATACACCCTCAGCGGCTCTCAAGACCTCAATGTTAAGAGCTATCCAAACTTTTCTACTCATCTCCACTCCACTTTCTGTCCGTTCTTGATGTCCACTCTAATGCGATAGATACAGCACTGCCAGACAGGTCCTTCTGCACCAAACACACATTATTTTGTTGCTCCTAACATATGAGCACTTTTGGATGATCAGATGTGGGTTTGTTTTCTATTTGCCCCATTTGTGTTTATTACTTATTTAATTCACAGTGTTAAAACTAATGCTGAGGGTTTTTACAATCTCATGATAGCTTTTGCATGGTTTTTGCAGTAATACTACCTGGTCATGTTGACACTAAAAGCTCCTGCTTTTGCCCCATACTAACTGAACTGCCATGCTGCACTGCAGCGCAATGATGACTGAGGAATAGACAACGCGTTCTGCAGGCAAAGCAACCTGACCTCGTGCATAAAGTGATTAATAAATCACAAAGACAGTATATCAGTCCTGTATGAAAAATTTCATGGCTGTTTGATCTGCAGTTTGAATTTATCATGCAGAACATTTTACATTATTATAACCATTCTCTTAAACAACATATACACATTTTGAATTAACACCGCAAGTATTTGTCTGTAATACAACACCATCAAATTCAGTGGATGTACAGATACTTTTGCACCCACTGTATCCCTCCATTCTGCTCCTCAGTTGTTAAAAATAACTAGTTGTTTAACACGTTTGAGTCACAAAAGTTATGGAGCAATAACTGTGACATTGTTAAGTACATGAGTGTCCCGTCGCCGCTATGTATGAGGCTCTGAACTGGTGCACAAAGTTTTTGTCGTACAAAACTAACTTTTGGTCTTTGATATGTGACCCTATAATTTGATTGGTGGAACAGTTACTGCAAATTGCTTAATATAAGCAAAAGTACAGAGTTCAACATAGTGCGGAAATTTGAGAAAGAAGACAGAATTTAGTAAATGGCATAAAAAGGTTAACCTGAAAAGTTGTGTGCATGCGACAGACAAGCTTAGTGATTCTCAAGATGAAGCAGAATCAAAAACAAGTGCACCAAAACTAACAGCACAATTTTGGGAAGAAACAGGTAAGTAGGTATATCCTGAAACTATTCAATGTGCGTTAAGGAAAGAAGGGTACAGTGGAACAATAGCTAGGAGAAAACCTTTCATTAGTAAGGTGAAAAAGTGTAAGAGGCTTGTATTCTCAAACTTGCGCCTTCATAAGCCAGTACGTTTGGTGGCAAGATGTGGTATTTGCAGATGAATCGAAGTTCAACCTATATGGGTCTGATGGGAAAGTTGTAGTGTGTTGATGGGCACATATGGAGCTTGTTATTCAGAACCTTCAGCCCACTGTAAAACATGGTAGTGGTAATGTGATGGCATAGGGGTACATGTCCTCTGCAGGTGTTGGTGAACTGGTGTTTATTAATCGGATAATGATGGCGGTTTATCTGAATATTCTCGAAGGACTGTTACCCAAAAGTTCAGAAAAACTAGGGATCAGAGATACTTCCAAGTTTTACCAAGATGATTATCCCAAGAACAAAGCCAGTGTTGTAATGGATGGCTCCTATATAGTTGTCCCAATGTACTTGAAACCCCTCCTCAGTATCCCAATTTGAATCCCATTAAGAACCTATGGGATAAACTGGACGACAAAGTGCGCACTTTGCCTGTAAAATCCAAATATGATTTTAAAAAAGGCACTACAGACAGCATATAGGGACATTTCTTTCCAATTATTTCAAATTCTTTCCTACTTGGCAATAATGTCGGGAGGAGCTGGATATTCCCAATCGACACTTGCCAGCCACAACTGTTGCATCAAATACTTCGCTAAGTGTGTCAATGGCAACAACCATCGCAGTGGATCAAAAACCCAGGCTATGTCCGAAAGGATTCCACGTTTTGTCAGAACCAGGGGGTCTCGGTTGAATGTAATAACAATGTCTGTGCTGTGCTGTGCTGTGCTGTGGTTCCATTGCAGCTCTAGAACCTTGACATATTGGTCTTCATCAAAAGCGTAGGAATTACTTGAAAGTTGCATTGCCTCTGGGCACAAGCCTTCCATGTCAGTACAGCATTTGCTGGTGAACTTGTGAAGCTGGAACCCACCTTGTGAGAGCAACTATTGCAGTTCCTGTCTCAGTTTTACAACAGAAGTGACACAGTTGGTCCCCATGACTATTTAATCTGTGTGTCAGACAACAAAACACTTGCAGCACTCACATAGACTTCCTTCTTTTCTTCTGTCGGCTGGTGAAGAGATTGGAAAGTGAGATGAGGCAGAGCTTATACAGTATGTGACATTGTTAAGATGGTACATTTCAAGAAGTTGATTTTCATACTCTCTTCAAAGAATGCGCTGGTAATCTCTACACATATCAGTGACCAGAATTTGGTATTGTATTTGTCTTATATCGCCTGTAAATACAATCACTGGAATTTGAAACTGAAGCAACACTTTTACTATGTCCCTTTGAAGCGTACGTCCCGTCAACAATATATAATTCAAAGACAAACTATAACTGATCTTCGAGGATTCATCGAATCTTGCATAAATGAAACATAACATCCCTTTATCTTGATGGCTTTTAAAACGATGCTCAATTGAATGGAAACGATGAAATACATTAGAGTAGGAGTTTCCTAGGTCAGGGTCAGGACTCTTGGTGGGAAGTACTACACTGTAGCAACCATTTTCATCATGAGCATGTCCTTCTGTGTATAACTTTTCACAGAGGAGATTGTCTAGTGATGGTGTTGGTTTATCAGCAGACAATTCTCCCAGTCTCCAAAGACATTCCACAACATCCAGCGATGGGCTTAAACTGGAAACCACAAAGAATGACTAAATATGTGTTTACTGCATGGAAGGCAAACTACTGTTGACCTTTCACATTATGATCTAGTGGAAGTACACGTCCAGAGCTACTGGAGTACTAGGCAGCCCTTCACGTTTGCTTCCTTTCAATCGGTAAGGGAAAAACTCGGCACCCAGTAGCATGTAAATTGCCCCTGGAATCTCAAAGTCTGGGTTTGCCAACTGAAGATAGGCAAGATGGCTCCAGGCTTGGGGGTCCACCGGTGCAGATGGGAGGTGTCCTGTTATGCGAGGTAACAAAGCATCTTTTGGAAATAATGCTTCTGTCTGGCCACAAGGATTTAACACACAAGATGACGGACCATGAACAGTGTTGAGAGATTCCCTGAAGTAGTTTAGCTCTCTTCCTATGAGATACCCAAGCAAACTAGGAAGTTTTTAGAGATGAAATTGGTTTGACTGCCAGAATACAGTAACACACTGATGGGTTGGAAGGCCCCTGACACATCGTGCACATCAGTTAACAGGCGTTGATAGTATAATCATGCCACTGTTTAGTGTCCTTGGAAATGAGCAGCACCCAGTGACATTGGAAATTGTACCACCCTCGAGCTGCTATCTGGTGCCTCTATGGATTGTTCAGATTCATCTGAGATGATATCCACTTGAATGGATGGTTCTGGGAAGTGCAGCAGTGAGTGGTGCTGTGACTTGAAGTGACAACACGAGACTGCTGAGTAACAGTTTTTCACTGACTTGAGGGCTGCAAACAGTCCAAACATAGTTTGAGTCCCTTAAGTGAAAATCTTTCCTTGTGTGGCTTCTGTTGAAACTGGAGACATTTGTACAGCAAATGTGCAGTTTTGGACAGACTGCAGAGGGGTACATATCATCATAAAGATATTTGATGAAGGGCAACCTTTAAGGTCTGGTCACATATCAGGGGCAGTTCAGGACTGGCTCAGGGCCGGGCAACGGTCTGCGCCCAGCCCTGAGCCATTCCTGACCTGGCCCTGAACTGTAGGTGCCACACTGTTCAGGATCACAACCAGGCCGGGCATGGAATTTAGAGAGCAGTCTGCATCAACGTGTCGATGCGTAAAGTCATGTTGCTTTTTGCACACCGGATGTAAGGAGATGTTTGCAAATTTTAAAAATGGTGACTTGGGACTCATAGCACTAGATCAGGAGGAAGATCATAGAAGAGTTGAAATGGCAACGAAAAGACTGTGGGTTCTCAATGCTTGGAAAAGTAGGCTAGAGGAAGGGGAGTTTGTAACTTTGTTCCCTCATCTGATGGATGACGAAACAAAATTTTACGAATATTTCAAAATGACTCTGTCCACATTTCAGATGTTATTCTTGTTGCTGGAGAATTATTTGGAAAGAAAAAGTACATTTTGGAGGCTTCCCATTTCACCAAAACAGCACCTAGCTGTATTGCTGTGACCTGTCCTGAGGATGAATCAGGCCACACAAGGAAGGGGGATGTCTGTAACTAGATGATGGAGCACTCTCGTATAAAATACAGTCTTTTATTCACTTACAGCTTTACAATAAATACTATACAATCTGCACTTCTCTTTACGTTACTTTAATCAATTACTTTACTCTGCCAATTGCTATTACTTCAGTAGGTCCAGCCGACCTGTTAGCAACGAAGTATAGGTTAAGTGCTCTCGACATAAAAAGTCTTAATAGTTAGGACGAGGACCCTAACACAGCACAACCTCTGGCGCCCTACTGGGATTATATCTACCCCTTGCTGTCCCGTCGGCGTCGTCAAGCGAGACCACCTCGACAGTGGAAGTGCTGGGCATCAAAGTGGGGACCACGGCCTGGTGGTCCTCCTCGCTGGTGTCTGGTCGGCCCCTTGGGAGCAAGATGGCAGCGAGCCGCCATCGTTCCAACCTTCTATACTACTCCGCCTAGCCTTTCGACCTTCCTTGGCGGAGGATTGTTTTAATAACAGCCAGGCTGGCTCGTCATGATCGCACCGACCCAGGTGCTAGAGCTTCGCTTGCCAGCCCCGGCTAACACTGTTTGCAGTAAGGCCCCCTTTCTCCATGAAATCTGTGCATCCTCGCATGATTAGGGTCCCCAAGTGAAGTGTGGAAGGCAGAGAGTAGAGGCTAGGCCGGAGAAGGGTTGGGTGACTCAATAGAGGCTGTTGAAGTTGGACTCTTCAATCAAGTTAAAAGGTCTGCCACTGGAAGACGTCTCTCTTCGCTGGGTTGACAGCTGAGAGGGTTTTTACATAAGTAGTGTCCTTTGCGCACTTTTATTAACTTCTCCAAGGGCGCTGTCAATCGTGAGGTTAGGGTCTCGTTTACATTTTCATAAAAGGAGCACGTAGTTATACCATATTTGAAACTTATAATATTTGACATTTTGAATTTAAAAAGAAAAACATGTATACCAATTTGTCTTTGTACTGGGTTTCAGTATCTTAGTAGTTAGAAAATTATCAATTACGTTTGCCATATTTTTAATGACTTCAATAAAACAGTTTTTCTGACTCTTTAGTATGTATTTACATCCATGTGGTGCCATTTCTCTGTATACTCCTTGCTTCCGCTAAGTAATGACCTTTACAAGAACGACCTCTAGATATTTTATTATGTTAGTTAACATCTTCGAAACAGTTGTATGTTTTTTTTGTATAAAAATTTATAACTACTTTATCACTTTTATATCAACTTCTTAATACGTGTGTGTGTGTGTGTGTGTGTGTATATATATATATATATATATATTAGTACAATGAACATAATCTGTTAGATTGTGCCAGCACCGTTCTCATGTAGCCACTATGGTTTCATGTCATCAGTGGAAGGGTAGGAGATTGCGTTCGGCGCCGTAACTAATTTAATTTACCCCTTAAAATGAAACAAAACAAATACTTCCTCAGTGCCATTGACTAAGGGAGTTGGGAGAAAGTTTACGTGCACAATTTGAATGATACATTCCGGCAGTGCTATAGAAAATCTCAACCTATTCTTAGACATTTTTAATTTTTCAATGTGACAATTATTGTTGGTTTCAGTCTCATTAGTACCTCAAAATTTATTCCCATAATCTAACAATTGAACCACGCAAATAATTTTGCAGGTGCAAGATCAGTGAATGATATTTACATTTTTACACAGGCCTATTAATCTTAACTATAAAACGTGATGTGAAAACTATTCTTGTGGTGCTTTGCCGCCTTGCTGCGCTCTAGTGCTTAACTGTGTACTAAATTGCAACAGTCCATACTACTGGTCACACCTAGTGTGCAACATGTCAAAGTATGCTAAATGTTTATGACTCGGTGAACAGAAAATGCTGTTGGCGCGACTGTATACATATGGTCAACCGACTTTTGCGCAGCCCAAGTATTTGTCTCACAATCTGCTGTGCTATGTGACATTATCACTTTTCCTATACACCTAACAGAGTTCTTTATTATTTAGTCTTCATTAAACTCCTGATTTTTCTTACGCGTACAACTTATTTGTATACGTGAACTGATATTTCAGTTGTTGCTGTGCAGTGAAACAGCTTTTTCCAGTAATGTAGACACCCTTATCAGTTTGTAATATAACAATCCTATAGATGTTACTAACACAAGAATAATTGATGAGCTTGCATAATTAAAATGATCTTGTGATGTAATGGAAAACACACAATCATGCCTGAGATTATTTGTGTTTTTGACATATACTTAACGTCTGGTAAGCTTGCATGCAATATTTTCCAGTCATTATTAACTGAGCCGTTAACTGAAGAGAAAGCTATTCCTTCATTTAGGGTCAACTTAGTAGCCTCAAAATTATTTTAAGTGAGCCATTTAATAGGCAATACTGTCAGTGCTACAGTAGTGACTGGGCTTTTGATGTCGCAGATATGTGTGGCTTCTATAATAGTTACCTTATCTATTGTTACTCTACAGCCACGTGGAACTTGTAATTCAACTTGCCTTGTTGGACTCTGTGATATGTTTCGATATCGGGTACATGCCTCGAAGTTGGTTTCTTTCATCGGCTACAGCCATAGTGACGTGCGTAAGCATGTCGATTGCTATAATACCTTTAGGTATTGCAATGTTACACAATTCATTTTTGTAAAAATATGCAGTTGGAACTGCTTTGAAAAATTGCCATTGAAATTGTGCATTTTGCAAAGGAACTTTAACCTTAATCGTAAGCTTAGCAGGATAGAGAGTGCATTCCGTTATACAAACAGTATAGTAATTTATGATATTTCTAATGGTAATACTTAACTTTAAATTCATTTTTGTGACTTTCGACTTTAGTGTTGCTAATTCCCTAGTTAAAAGAGACTTAGAGACTGCTTGCAGTGGCAATAAATTGTTTTGGCAAACCTGGATGTAAGTATTTAAGCTTATATCTAATAGGATGTTATTGATCAAATCAAGTACTATTTCAATCATCATCTGACTTGAAACCTGTGAGCTCTGAATAATAATTTCTTGGGACGTGAAGTCGTGTGGCAAAGATTGAATTCGAGTGACATAGAATTAATCATAAATTGCACTTGTTCTTTGATTTCAGCTACAGTGTTTACAGTTAAATTAAGATCCTTAATGGATGATTTTATGTTTGTTTCAATCTCTGAAGTCTGGACAGCCTGTAAAGTGGCGTGTAGTCAGGATATCACAACACCACATTGCTGCGTCACCTAGAAAGGTTAGGGAACGTTTATTTTGTGTGGGAAGGTACACTAACCAGTTTACTACATTGACATATGTTGAATTAAAAATACATTTCAGTTTCTCACAATTTCGACAGACAGTGGAGTTTCGAATGGCACAAGCACTGTGAAACCATTCGTCGGCGTTGTTCTGGAGTGTGAGGTTCTTGCAACGGCAGCGTGAACAGCAGTGGCACCATTTCCTCATAGTGAATTTGCGGTGTCAGCTGACTGAAGTACACACTGTGGTGCATCCTGTAGAGCGGTTCAGCGGATGCCGTCGCTGCTAGGCTCAGTACTTGTAGCAAGGCGCAGCAGGTCGCATGGTACATAGTGGAATTGTACTGTCCTGGGTTCACAAGGCAATTATTTCTGTTCCTGTAACATAAGGGCGGGTGTTAATGACCGACATTAGCCAGCTTCACATTCCTAGTACTGATTGTTTATATTTATAACATATGACACTGCGATCATATACATATACATACACTCGCAATTAGGCTACCGCCTGGTGGCGGGCTCTCTCAACTCTCCTTCACCCAACCAACTCCTTTTCCACTCCCTTCCTGAATTTACCAACTCCTCTCACAGATACCAACCCCTCTCACAGATACCAATTCCTCCCTCAACACAGTCCACTCCCTCACAGACCTCACAAGCATGGACTGTACCTCACAGACCTCACAAGCATGGACTGCCTACCCCACTCCGTTCTCCACACCCTCTGAAGCTTCTCACTGTTGTTTCCTCTTCCTCTAAACACCCCCTTACTTAGCTTGCAGTGTAGCCCTCCCCATACTCTATTTTCATTCACCACCCTGTACATGCTGACTAACCGTTCAACTTTCCTCCTGTCCTTTAATGAGCTCCACCCCATTTCTTTCATCATCACTGATGGCCTATAGTTCCTGTCTTCCTCACCACCTTGCCGCTGCCTCTCTACCTACACTTCACCCATCTTGCTGCCTTCCTCTGCACCTTTTCCAGTTTTCGCACCTCCACCTCCACATACGGGTCCCATACTACTGCAGCATATTCTAACATTAGCCGTACCATTGTGCCATACGCCTTCTCCTTCACTTCACAGCTGACTCCATTCAGCACCCTTCCCAGCATACCCAGAGCCCTTCTTCCCTTTGCAACCACCCTCTCTACCTGTTTTTTCCACTTGTCTCCCTGCAGTACAATCCCTAGATACTTATATTCTGCTGCTTCTTCTATCTCTTGTCCCTCCCATCTGCATATGTCCCTGCTTATCATCTTCTTCCTTGTGAACCTCACTACCTTAGTTTTTCTTACATTTATCTTCATTTTATTTTTTCTAGTCCACAACCATATCTTATCAATGTCCGCCTGCAAATTTCCGCCCCTCTCTCCCATCTCCGCAGACTTGTAGACGGCCCTAGAATTTTTACTATTTCGTAAGGATCTTGGTACTTGGATGGAAATACTTTTTGTCTTTTGTGTATTTTTATCCAGACCAACTGTCCTACTTTTAGGTCGTTCGGCCGGTGTGAACTGTCAAAAATAAGTTATTTTTTTTTTTGCAATTGCGATGCAATCTGGTTAACGTGAGCTTGTTCCTGAAGCTGCTTAAGTTTTTCGCACCAGTCATTTGTGCAGGGGGAATATGTGTGACGTATAATGTGTGACGGTTGGGTGGCCTCAACCCCATGCATGAGGAAAACAGGTGTGAATTTAGTACTATGGTTGACAGTTGTGTTGTAATTAAAAATTGTATATTTTAAGTACTTGTCCCAGTGCTGTGCTAAAATCTTATCCACTTATTCCGTTAAACCGTTACAAGCGGGATTGTACGCCGTAGTTTGGAGTTTTTTATTTACAGCTTATGAAATAAATCCGCAATGAGCTCATTGCTGAATGAGGTTCCTCTGTCCGTGAGGATCGATTTAGGGCTACCAAAAGCTAAGGTAAAATCTTTAATGAAATTAGCACATGTAGGAGTATCAATAGATTTTACCGGTCGTGCAACGGCTTATCGTGTTGCAAATTGTCATTACTAACAAGTATTTGTTGCAGTGTGCTGACGTCGGGAGCGGCCCTTTTGTGTCAAGACCCCCAAGACTCGAGAAGAGGGGTTGGTGTTATTGGAGTCATTTGGCGTATCAGTTTTTGTTTGGTGCTTTAATTTTCTGACCTGTGGGACAGTTCTTAACATATTCCTGAACATCTTTGTTCATGGTATCCTAGTAATATGCGTTCTTAATTTCTTCTAGCGTTTTGAACTTTCCAAAGTGGCCGCCATTTAACAGCGTCGTGGTGGGCAGTTATAATTTCTCGGACATAATATTTCGGAACAAGAGTTAATTTCCGCTCTGCTGGTGGTGTGTGCAGTTTCATATAAAATTTCCCCATTACCAGAAATAGCGTACTGTCTGGCGATGCGACAGTGTTTAGGGGTGGATTTGTCCGGATCTGTTGAAGCTAATTTCAACTAATGTATGTAGGTCGTTAGCATATTCCACTAGAAATTGTGACGTAGAGTGATCAATAAGAGGTAATAAAAGTTGAGCATCGTCATCTACTTTAATGTACTCCTGTTCGTGAATGTATTCAGGGAGATAAAATATATTTGATTGTTTTCAACCTTTATTAGAATACGACAGTTCAAACGTGGGTGTAGACATGTAGTCGTTACTTTAAGTGAACTATTGTCGCTAATGATCTCCATGTTGACGTTGAAAATGATGGAAGTGGTTATGGCATTTGCGTGCATTGGCAAGTATTCTTGTATAATGGCTTTTGCAACTCCCGCTTTATATCTTGAGTGAAAGTCTGATTTAATTAATGGTTTAATATCGAGTAGATATATAAGGCCGATTCTAGTGCAACTCAACTTTCATCTAAAAATCGTGGTTTTTTTGCTCCAGAATCAAGTTTTTGTGTTTTAAAATCATGGTTTGAAAATTAAGAAATTAAGCATTCTAAAAAACAAGCAAATTTACTCCAAAATAAAGCATTTTTACAGAAAAATCAAGTAAATTTACCACTTTTTCAAAAATGCCCCAGCAGGATTTTCAATTTAACAAAAACAATTTTCATCAGAAACCAAGTAATTTTACCACAAAATCGAGCAATTTCACCCCAAAATCAACCCTTTTTTTGTCGAATTTCAGCCTCCAAAAAATCCTGCATGAATAGTGAACACAAAATTTTTACCCAAATTTCATGATTTTTCCTTGAATTTCAAGTAATTTCACCCCAAAATCAAGCAAATTTCTTACTTCTCAAGCATTTTTTCAAGTTTTCTAAAAATAGCAATTTTGCAAGTGAGCAATCAATCAAATTTAAGATAAAATCAAATGAAAATATTAAAAAGATTCAAATCCATATAAATTTATATATTTTATTCAACAAAATTATAACACCAATAAGACTTTTTAAAACTTAAAAATAAAGAAAAAGAAAATTTTTTAAATCTTAAATCATTTTGATCGATTTTTAAAACAATTTTGAAATGAACAAGGTCCAATTTTTTATTAGTTAAAGTTTCTGTTTTTATAATTTCATATCCAATATGCCAAAGTTCTAAAAGATCTATCATTTGATCCATTTATAATATTTAAAAATTTATATATCTTTAAAAAAAAGTGATACTATGAGAAAATTTTAACTAGAAAAATTATTTTTTATTTTTTATTTGATCAAAAATCTGTAAAAAAAAATTTATTAAAAAATAATAAATAAATAATAAAAATTGTATTAAAATATCGAAACAATTTCTTGTTTATGTAATATCGTTTACATTATCCATTTAATAAAATTAAAAATTTAATATCTTGTTATATTTTCCTTCAAATAATCATAAGTCAAATTTCGTTGGCTAATCAAAACATTACAAATTCTATTAGCTTGAAGAACTTTTTAAAATATACACTAATTTTTATATTTGTTTTATCATTAACTACTACAGTCAACAACATATAAATGTCTTCGTCTCCAAAAATAATAATAATTGATATCGCCATGATTATTTCTAGTTAGCTTATAATACAGTTAATTATTTCTGTATATAGTACTTAATTTTGTTCTAGAATTTCTAAAATCATTAAAAGTAAGAAACATTTTAGGACACAGATCGTTTTCGATATCTGGATTCCATTTTTCCTTTTGGAAAATTTCATTTCTACCATTTTTAACAAAAATATTTCTTACATTACAATGATCAAACATTGACGCATGCTCATATTGCTCAGCGCGATTTTTCCATTAGTTTGGAAACCCACAATTACAAAATCAGGCATGTCAAGTTGCAAATTATTACATTGATCTTTTATAACAAAGTTAAAACAGTTGTCCCAGCAGGAAATTCTTTTTCTTAAAATTGCCAATATGTAAAACCAATATGAATTTTAGGATTTTCGTATATTTTTTCTTTAATTGCAATTGATGTGTTAGCTGCATATTGAACAATAGACCACAAAATTTATAATTTTCAATAACAATTTTACCTGGATCAGCATAAGTTTTAGCAACCGAACCGTATGTTTTTTTAGTTTCTTATACAAATACACAATTATCAGATGAATTAGTAAAAAAAGTGATTTTGTAACTACCTTTCCAGTAAACATCACTATTATTGCGAATATAGCCAAACAAAAATCTTAATGGATACATTATTTCATTTATTCTATCACTACGAACATATTTTACTCGAAATTTACTATCAACACCAGTAGACTCGAAATAATTTTGTTCACCTGGTGATCTCAGCAAAATATTCATCATTGTGGAAGTTATTCATGGATTATCAATAGCCTCAACAATAGGTCCATGTTTTGAAATTTGTACTCTTTAAAACTGAAATGGAAAAAAAATCAGAACTAACATCAATATTATCTAATTTTTCGTAATTTGCCTCATCTCCAGTTTTATATCTTTTTAGTAGGCGATATTCTTCCAAAACATAAACATCGTTTAGAAAAGAAGTGCCATCTCCTATGGGGATATCAAACTCGATTATATTTTTGTAAATATTTAAATCCCCCTAATCTGTTAATTTGGGGGAAAAGTTTGTCTTTCAAAACTCTCGATGCTTTTATAACTCTTTTATAATTACAAAAAATGGATTCAGAGGGAGTACATAGTGAAATTCCTCATCGAGAAGTATAGAAATTATAAAAAGAACCTTGAGGTAGAATATGGGGGGGGGGGGGGGGAAACATACCATTAATTCCTAAATTACAAAATATTGGCAAAAAAGTAGAACAAGTGAAGAAAATAACATTTTAATAATAACAGTACTAGTACCTGTTGCAAATAATTTAGATTATCCACCAACACCAGAAGAAATATCATTTGAAACAGAATTATTCCGAGAATCACTAATGTGTGTTAATCCATTAAAAAATTTGCCACCTATAGCAGGTGTTTTACTATAAATCTCGGAAAATGTATTTCTAAAAATATTAATATTATTAATGATAAATTTGGTTTACGAGGAGATGGACAAGGTTTTAAAATTGGAGATACGAAATTAAAAATGGATGGCGATTTTCTATTTGTTAAAGATAAAAAATATGAACTAACAATAGGTCTCCCTAATTTGTTAACAAAAAAGTAAAAAAAGATGATCTTGTACATAAATCCACTGGTGAAGATAAATTCACTGAGGACTATAAAAATTATGCAGAAATTGTTTTATTAACAAATATGGCATATCAAAATTATGATCCAACTATGAGCGTAACTTCGAGCATCGGTTGGAAGTATAATCAAATAATTAAACCAATTTTTCTTGAATATATAAAGAATTCTCCTAAATTTGGTAAAGGTAGAAAAAGTGCAATAGTTTGCCAAAAGAACATTTTTGGATGGATGGTGTTAGAAAATTAATCGATAGATTAATTTATCATGGTGAAGAAAATGCTTGAAATAACAATTATTACAATGAAAAAGTAAGTATAATGAATATGTTAATACATTTTCTGATTTTGTTGATAATAATCTGAAAGGAATTCCGTATCTAACATGAGTTGATAGGAATTTCATATCTAACACGAGTTTTAAATGTAATTCCACACACATTTTGGAATTCTGAACACCATTGAAAAGGTGTGATAAATTGGGCATTAAACAATTTAAATTTGCCTGGAATGCATTTGCCAGGTTATAATTATTGTGGACCATTTACAAAGTTATACGAAAGAATAGAAAAAGGAGGAATAAATAAATTAGACAAAGCTTGTAAATTTCATGATATTGCTTATAGAGATCATAAAGATTTAGAATCCAGACATGAAGCTGATAAAATTTTACAATAAGAAGCAAAAGAAATCATGTTAGGTAAAAATACTCCAATCTGTGAAATAATTGCTTCTGCAGCTGTTGCCTCAACAATGTTCACAAAAAGAAAATTAGATTGGGGAATTAAAATGTTTTAGTGTGTGTGTGTGTGTGTGTCTTTCTGTCTGTCTGTCTGTCTGCCTGCCTGTCTGTCTGCCTGCCTCTGCCTGCCTGCCTCTCTCTGCCTGCCTGCCTGCCTCTCTCTGCCTCTCTCTGCCTGCCTGCCTGCCTCTCTCTGCCTGCCTCTCTCTGCCTGCTGCCTGCCTCTCTCTGCCCGCCTGCACCTGCCTGCCTCTCTCTCTTTGCCTGCCTGCCTGCCTGCCTCTGCCTGTCTCTCTCTACCTGCCTCTGCCTGTCTATCTCTGCCCGTCTGCCTCTCTCTGCCTGCCTGCCTGCCTCTCTCGCTCTCTGCCTGCCTGCCTCTGCCTGCATGCCTGCCTCTGCCTGCCTGTTTCTCCCTGCCTGCCTGCCTGCCTCTCTCTGCCTCTCCCTGCCTGCCTGCCTGCCTGCCTCTCTCTGCCTGCCTGCCTGCCTCTCTCTGCATGCCTCTCTCTGCCTGCCTGCCTCTGCCTGCATGCCTCTCTGCCTGCCTGCCTCTCTCTGCCTGCCTGTTTCTCTCTGCCTGCCTGCCTGCCTGCCTGCCTGCCTGCCTGCTTCTCTCTGCCTCTCTCTCTGCCTGCCTCTCTCTCTCTGCCTCTCTGCCTCTCTCTCTCTGCCTGCCTGCCTGCCTCTCTCTCTCTCTCTCTCTGCCTGCCTGCCTGCCTCTCTCTGCCTGCCTGCCTTTGCCTGCCTGCCTCTATATATATATGAAGATAAAAAGCTTAACTTTCGATATACCCATGATCAATTAAGAGATTTGGGTATAGATAATTTTTTAACAGAAGATCAACTTGAGTGAAGAAATAAAAAATTAAAAGAAGGCGAAGGTTTCTTGCTAACCTTGGCATTGTCAATACTAAAAAAAAATATTAAAAGAAAAAACCGGGGATGGTTTACATCATCATGGAGGAATTATTCCTCTCCTAGTTGCTGCTTTAACTGTCCTTGGTGCTTTAGCAGGAGTAGCTACATCAATATATAATTCTGTTGAACAAACTAGCAAAAATAAAAAAATTAGAACAAAAAATGCATAATTTAGCAATGGAAAATAAAGCAGGAAGTGGTGTAGTTGTGAAAAAAAGAGGAAGACCTAAAAAAATATAAATTAGCTCCAATATCGATAATGAAAAATATGTAAAAATATTAATTATAAAAAATTTCTGAAATGTTCATATGATTGTCAACTACCAAAAAACATACTAAAAAATGAATGTGCACTGGTTAATGTTTATTATTTTGATTCATTTGGAGGCAATATTCCTAATAATTTAATTAATTATTTCAAAAACAATAATGTTTATTATAATAATGATCAAATTGAGAATTTTGATTCAGTTATATGTGGACATTTATAATTAATTCTTTTACACCTTTTTTTCGAGAGAATTTAAGTGTAGTGATATCATTTCTATGCTATTAAATGACAGATATATTTGGGAAACCATTAATCGAATCTTTAAATAAAAACTGATAATATTGCTTGTTTCTGATTTAATAACATATGTAAATTCAAAATATTACACCATTGTTTCTGCTTTACGAGATCAAATTAGTAATGTTTTTGTTTATACAACAGACTGTGTTTCTATTCAAAATCACAGAATTAATAATATGGCTAATCCTTTTGATGGCAAATATGTCATCAATAAAAGATCTCACAATAAAGAAATAACCGATATTGCAAGATTTCAACAAAGTAATTTTGAATTATTGCATACACTTTTGATTTGAAAGTTGAAAAAATCCAAGAAGATTGTGATAAAAAATTGCATGTTAAATTACAAAATTTAAACCAATCTCATATATTTTACTTGTATGCAGGGTGGAATAAAATGACTAATGATGTTTTTCACCTACATAATGATCAAATTTTCTTTACTTTTTTGATGGATTGTACTGTTTATAAAACAGTTATGTGTATTCTCATGTTTAATAATAATTTGACCATTTTCAAGAGCAATACAAAAATAGATCACAGTGAGCTCTTTGATGTTAACAAAGGAATATTCGTGAAAGATAAAGATAAAATATATATTTATTATTAAGTAGAGAACGAACGCATGGTACTTGAAGTGCAAGAAAGTTACAAAAAAGAATATATAAAATGAGAATACAACAAATGGGTGATTAGTCCAGAAAAGTATATGCTCGCTGTGCAATTCTAAAAGGTCAACATATATATATAAAAAAAAAAGTTTTGCTCTGTGGGAGAAGGAAAAATGAATGAAATATATAAACCTCTACGGAAAGATTTTCCAAGAAGAAAAGTTATTTTGTATGGTATTGATGATTTGTAGCAAATTGATGTTGTAGAAATGGGTACTGGAAATTTAATTGGTATATATCGCATAAATAAAGGCTATAAATATATTATGACAATTATTGATGTATTTTCGAAGTATCCATTTGCTTTACCAATCAAAAATGTAGCAAATGCTTTAGAAAATATTTTGATGAAAAGAAAACCAAATAATTTACAAAGCGACAATGGCTCAGAATTTTATAATAAAATATTTCAAGAACTTATGAAAAGCAAAATATAAATAATTTTTTTCATTTTCTGAATTAAAAGTTAGAATTGTTGAAAGATTTAATCGAACTTTAAAAAATATAGTCTGGAAAAATTTGCTTCGAATGGCAATTATAAATGGATAAATATATTGGCATAAAACCAATTGAAATTAATAAAAATATGAAAAAGCAACAGCTAAAGCTGCCTATGCTATGCAAAATTCACTGCATACAAATTTTATGCTTACTAAACCAAAATATAAAGTTGAAGATATTGTTTGTGTGTGGAAAAAAAAAATACTGCTAATTGGTCAACAGAATTGTTTACTGTTTGTAAAGTTTTGAATTTTGATATACCAACTTACAAATTAAGATATTAATGGAGAAGAAATAATGGGTAGTTTTCATGAATATGAAATTATGAAAACTAACTATCCTGATGAATATTTGGTTGAAAAAGTTTTAAAAACTAAGGGTGAAAAAATATTTGGAAAAAGGGTTAAGATCTGATAACTCGCATAGTTCATGGATTAATAAAACAGATGTTTTATAAATAAAAATAAAAATTAGTTTCTTACTCATTTTGATAAAGATAAGTAATATATTTAATTAATTGTTGTTGACTATAGTTATTTCTATCAATGTTAAAATAGTTGCGAAAACCCTCAATGTTGCCATTCATGGTTTCTTTCATTCTTTGATATAAATTGATAGTATTTGGAATATATTCAAATCTCAATATTTCACAATTTGTAAGTATATCTGCCATTCTTTGCAACTGTTTTCGAAGATTTCTTCTTTGCGTTCTAATCACAAAATAATCATGTCAACAATCATCATCAAACATTTTTAAAAGAATAAAAGTTGGATTTAAATTTGGATCTTGTGTTTGCTGTACAACATGAGGGGCAATATCTCTAATTACCTCATTTCTGCGATTTTTTTCCATCTACAGCTCTATGAACTGTTTGTTGAATTTTCAGTTTTTTAATCTTTAATTTTATTTATTTTCAACGTGATCATATTTAATTTTATTTATATCTTTTAAATGATAAACTTTAATTTCTTGCATTTTTAAAAATGTTTTCTATTTGACCTTTGAATAATTGCATTACATCTTTTTGAATCTTATATTTGCCATGTTTTCGAATTGATGGTAAAACTTCTTTAGTCAATCATTTAGTAAATTTTTCAGCTAGAGGCATATTTTATCTAAATATTATTTTATACAGAGCTGATTCATTGATAAATAAAGCATTTGGTTGCATATTTTAGGGATGCCCCGGAGTTCAGAAAATATCTTATCATTATCAATTTCTTATCTTATCAGTCTAGAATCGACTCCATGTTTATATGCGAAACTATACGTAAGTGAAATTAGCGAGTTGTAATATGTATTTTTATTATTTAATATTCTTTTTTATGAAGACAATGAATAATTGAAAAAAATAATTTTATAAAATGTAGACCATATTCATTGATAAATATTCTGTGTGGTTGCATATTTGAAGGGGTGAATGATTCGTTCACCCCTATATTTTCATAAAAATTAATACATTTTCAAAAATTATATAGCTCTTATGGAGCTTATATATTGCCAATGATTTTCTAAATCATTGGCAATATGTTTAATTTTATTTATAATTTCATTATAGGATTCGTACTTTATACCAGACAATGAAATGCTATTTTTGCCAACTCTTGAATTTTTTTTTTTGTAAATACGTAATATTTCATGAAAGTTTCATTACTAAAAAATACAGTAAACCATTTGTATATCTAAAAGCTGAGCCTATCATATGTAAATTAGAAAATTTCTCACTAATTAGACCATCCTTTTTTATCTGGAAACTATGTTCATCTATTTCTGCATAATACAACTTTTCATAAAACATAAAAGTTTTCCACGAATATGAATTAAAAACTGCATTTATTTTTTATTCATCTCTTAATCCAAATAAAGCATTTTTTTTTGGATACCACCAATAAGATTATAACTAGGATAATCAACCATATAAATTTTTTCGTCAACAAACAGGACTAACTCGCCTGATGGTCTTTGGAATATTAAAAAAACTATTGAAATTGGTTGGTGGAAACCGAAACCAATTTCTTATCGAAAATGGCTAATTGATTATTTTCTTATCTCCCAAACTTTTTGTCCAAACATATTTATTGTAAAAAATATACAATTCACCATCAATAATTAAAAATGTTTTTATATATTCGTCTTTGCATAAATAAATTGGTTTATTTTCATTAAAATTACTGTGTAGTGGTGGCCCATAAAAGTTTTGAATATTTTGAATATCATCTGGTTGCAAATCAACCAAATCATTGTTGAGAATTGGGTACATGATTGCATTTTAATCATTTGTATGTTGAAGATCTAATGCTTGGCCAGTTTCATGGATCAAAACCTCTAGTAAATTAATTTCATTTTCAGGAGTATTTTTACCATCATTTTACCAATATTCCTGCTTATTGGTGTGAATTTCAACGAGGCTGATTTGTTTATTTGGAAAATATGCATGAGCCAGTGCACTACCAAATGGATATAATGTGTAAGGACAAACTCTGCACAACCTATAATTTTTATATATAAGCCTTGTTTATATGATATAAGTATATCTGAAGAATTTGTATCGTAAGCAAATTTCAAATTTGTGTGTTTTTGCCATGTGTTAAAAGCCTCTTTTGCTAAATTCGTAATTGATTTATTTGCATATGCAAAATTCCATTTTAATGAGATTTTTGTCCATTTTACTGTTGATGAAAGATCCACAATTATCTCATCTTTAACACCACATCTTGGCTTGTTGATTAAATTAAGTGTTTCTTCATTGAGTTTACCATCAAATGAAGAGAGGTTGTGATATTCTTGAAATATTCTTAAAGAAGTTTCGTACTTTTCAGTATAAATTTTTGAAAGCAGATTTTACATAACTTTATAGAGAACCATATTTATTAAAAAAGTTAACACATTTTGTCTGATTATAGTTTTTGGATAGTGCAAAAATTATATTTGTCATAGCAAGAATAATTACATAAGTCTTCATTTATATACAAAAAGTTTTAAAAAATAATAAACTCTTAATTTTATTACTGTACTTACCATCAATAATTTTTCTATTCATATCTATTGTAATAAAATGATAATCTTCGTCTCAACATTTTGCACAAATTTCTTTAAATTTTTCATGAGGCATATGTCTACAAACAAAATCATTAAAAATATGCTTTAAGTTAGTATCATTTTGTCTAAATATACACATAAAATTTTGTATGTCTCTTACCAATTGTTTAGGCACTCTGGTATAAGTTTGAGCCAGCTAGAAAATATCAATATTTTTGTGTTGTCCTCTTGTAAGATATTCTTTAATCATATCTTGATTATCTAAAATGATATAGTCAAATACAATTAGAGATTTGTTTTCGCATTGATCTAAAGGATTCATTTCCTTAGTATTATTTTTTAAAATGTACCATTTGTTCATTAATTTTTTTGGATATCACTTCAATATCATCTTGTAATTGAATATATTTTGGTTGATTCAAACTTTTAGAGCAAACAAGTAATTTATTAAAATTTAACCACCCCATACTATAAATAAAATTTACACTATTCCACTGTTACTATGACCAACTATCATACCTCATATTATCAGGCAAAAGTTCACCATTTTTCTTATTCTTAGAAGATTCTTCAGAAATTAATAACTGGATAATACGACTTTGTCTCGAGAGCTTGAGCTGGCAAATAAAGTTTTCAAGTTAACAAACAGTTATATTCTTAAGAAGAAACTTCACTATGATATAATTCATAAAGATAAATCGATAGCATTAGTCAATTTTCATACATATTTTTTATAACTTAATATAGACAGTAATATTATATCTACAATAGAAAAATGAAGTTATAACCATTCCCAAAGGCCAATACGGTGTTGAATCTCATTAAAGAAAACTATAAACTATGTTTGGTTTTTGAGATTATGAGCCTTATTATCCAATTTTTAGTAGAATGAATAATGGACATTTTAATTATATTGTCTTAGAAATTAGAGACGAAAATGGAAATTTAATTGATTTTGATGGTTCTGATATTGATGTTTTGCATATTATAAAGAAGTTTAAAATATAATAATATAAAAATGAATTTAAAATGATTTTTTTAAATATCCATATGGTAGTGTATCAATTTTATTTTCTAGTATAATTCTCTTATCACAAGGACTTAATGCGATTTTATTAATTTCTACTCTATGTATTTTGTTTCTCACTCCTTATTAAATTCATTGTTCTATATTGAATTTTCTCATAAAACAAGCAATTCTTATAGTCTTCGAATGTAATTCTCTTATTAACAACACATTTTTTCACACATTCAGAATTTTTTCTTTATTGCCAACTATATTTGAAATAAATTTTTGCTCGTAAGCCAACAAATTCTTTCATTATTTTCCCATTTCTCCTAAAACTTTTTTATTTGTTTATGGGTTGTTATAGATATGGTCTTTTGGATAATCACTTGTATCAAATTTTTCTATCATCAACTCCATGTCTTTGTAGAAATCTTTTGTTATTATGTTACAGATATATATCTCTTGATAACATAATTCAATTTTATCACCATATTTTGGTTTCATTACTTATAAAGTGAAATCACACATTAATTCTTTCGATATGTCCAAAATTGACATGCCCACATAAAGAGGCTTATTAAATTTTGCATTTGTTTTATTAATATGAATAGCTGCAGGATTTTCATTATGTGAAGTACTTCTTTTGAAATTTGTTTTTGCTACTAATATTTCAAATTTTTTAGCATCTGATACTAGTTTTATATAAACTCTGTTTCTAATATTTTCCATAGTTTTACCAAACACCGAGTTATTCATGAGCTTATAAAAATCTTTTTTGAAATCATTTTTTGCATTAGTTTTCATCTCTATATTCAAATCAATATATTTCTTAAACCAATAAGACTCATCAAACATCAATATTAAATGTATTTTAGTGAGTTTTAATCCATTATTTAGACACTGTTTCAAGTTGGGATAGTGAATTGCTTACTTTTGTTTGTTAATTGTAGTTGTTAATAATTTAGATTGATTTGTTTTTGGAACTACCTTATTTTCAGGACAAAAAGGTAGATTTTTATGTAAATTATGTAGTTCTTGTGGATATTCTAAATCAACTTCTCGTATATAACCTTATTCAGAATCATTCTCCAAATCTAATATTTTTTCACTTCAGTACTTTAAATAATTTAATGTATAATAAACCCATTCAAAATCGCCATCTAGATAGGGTAAATAATTTGATTCTTAATTTGAGTTAAAATTTTCCAAATATTTATTTGCTTTAACATATTACTTACAACATTGTGAAATATCACCTCAAATTCCTTTTCCAATCATTAAAATCATATCATAGTTATGTAACAAATCTAGTGGTTGTTTAGTCATTTTTAACATTGCATCCCACAATAAACCTGGTGCTGTAAAATATCATGCGGGGTCTAACTCATATGAATTTATACACGTGTTTCTAAAATTTTCGATAATATCTGCTAACAATAATACATCACTTCTTAAATATAAATCATTGTATTCACCAAAATTTTTTATATTAAATTGATTAATATATATTTTTTGCATGTTCGTATTCATCATCAGATATACAATTTTCATTTAATTTGTAATAAAATTCACTCTTTGGTGGAAGTTCAGTTTCTTCCAATTTCTTCCAACTATCCATATAATCATATGGGTAAAAACCTTTCCTAATAACTAAATCAATTTGATCCTCTGGAAAATGTTTTTGCGTATTTCATTTGATTGTTAGTTAAATTAGACGATAATTTATCTAAACTACTAGCCATAAATTCGAATGTGTGTATAAATTTCATTTTTAAATTTTCTGTTTTTTCCCAAAATATACAACTGGTGGCTTATACTCACCATAATTAGATACAATATAATAGCAAAAACCAGATGCTTCATGTAATTGATATTTCATTGTATATGATTTGTCATTCAATTTTAAATCAGTGTTATTTATTTGATCATTAGTAAGATTATATCTTTGAGTACCACCTTGTAAAGGTCATTATCAATATCATCTTCTGTTAAAACTGGATATTTTTTGATAAGGTTAAATTTATAAATTTCTTTTGGATTTAGTTTAGTTGTTGATATTTTATTTAGAATTGATTCGAAATCTGCATATATTGTGAATTGGACTTTCATTGTATGTTTAATATTTTTAAAATTAATTTGTTGGCCTTTAAATGGTAATGTTATTTTTATAACTCATTTTTCGAGCAATCTTCAGTACGTTTATTTAATTTTTCTCGAGATTAAAAGAATTGAAGACACATCACATATATAAGCTTTACATTTATGATTACCTTGTTGAATTGAAAGCAGTTTTCATAAATCTTTTATTTAACAATAATGCAAATTTTTAACATCTTTGAAATAAAGTAAATTTATATGTTTTACTTTTTATTTTTTGTAAGTTTTAGTGGATATGCCATGGATTTCTTACCTTCATCTTCAATAGAGTATGCATTTATGGATATGTCTATTTATTTTCGATTTTTAGTATATCATCAATTTTAATTGGATATTCAAATTTATCTATTACTTCATCAATATTAGACCCCACATTTTTATATTTAGATACTGCCTAAATTTTTTTCTACTGGAAACAATGCATATTTTATTGCCCAAAGAAAACCTTTTTGAACATCATGCTTCACATTTATGCATGCATGGTTTTTTTTTTTCCTTTTAGTTCAGTATATGATAATCCTTTTAATGGATTATGTTTATTTATTTTTCATTGTATCCCCATTATTCTATCTAAAGTCCACCCCAAACCTCTTTTGTGGAATTCAAAAAAATTTGTAATTCTTTCTTGTATTATTCATTTATAAATTCTTTTAATATCTCCATCACTCAATATTGTTTAATTTGGTGATTGAGATGTAAATAATTCAACTTGATTATTTTCTTGCTTATGACAGTTGATATATTATTTAATACTGGTTTTCAACCCTCTAAATGTTTTAAGATTATTGTGTATTATCTCAAATACCTTATTGTTTACCTTAAAAAGATGTTAGGCTCTACTAAATTAAAGTTATTTTCAATGTTATATGTTGATATTCTACGTTTAAAAGCTTTATTAACTAAGTAATTGTTATTGATTCTTCTACTTCTTTTGTTAACAAATAAATTATTATAAATTGGAAAAATTTCTATTAATTCTTTTTTATCTTTAGGATATAATTAATTGATATTTGCATCAGCTAAAGGTAAATTTGTAAAAATATTCTATTTTATCCCTTCTTTTACCCACTGGCATTTATTTATAGGTTGTATAAATAGATAATTAGAGAATGGAAATATTTTTTTAGTTTTTCTATAATTTATATTGTTGCCTGAAAAAGGTAAATTTGTAAAATTATTCTTTGTTTGTTCATTTCTAATAAATGAATAATAGTTGTAAGTAAATTATCTTTCCTTAAATTAGATGTATTTCTTATACCAAAGCTTTTAGCTTAAGTTCTTAATTTTGCAACTGTTAAATCATTTAGATTCTCTATAGGATCTTTAAATTTATATTCTCTTGCTTTAATAATACTTATATAAGATCATCTTTATGTAATTTATATAATTTTTGTATTTTTATTCTTTAGCTATAGTTCTCAAATCCCTCCTCTCCTATTGATCAACTCAACTGCTAGATTGTTTGTCACCATTTTTATTCTATTTATAAGCAAAACAAATTATTGAAGACCTTAAAAATTATATATAGAATGAAGAGCTAAAAAAATAGTAAATGCATTGAAAAATGAAGTCTATTTAGGGGTCTAAGTTCAACGAATTTCTTCTCAAGATGATAATTTCTAATTATATTCACTAATACATTTGTTACATGTTCGAAGTTTGTCCTTATTTCTTTTATGAACTGAAAATAATTTTATGTTTATTCTCTTTACATGATCTACATGTTTTAGTTGGGTAGTTATTGTGTTGAATTTCAGTTAGAATATCTACAAACACATTGTGTGATTTCGTATTTTTATGCTCTTTGAGGGATGCAACACCAATATATTTCCCACATTTGCATAGTATGTTCTTTTTTAACTCATAATGACGCCTAGCATATTCAGCTCATTTTTTACAAGTTTTAATATGCTTGTCTTTTGTGTGTTTATGTGGTGAAAAACATTTTGTTTAATACTTCGCCACACTTTTAAATTGCTTTTCTTGATTTTACATTTTTTTTATTTAATAAGAAAATTAATTTTTTGAGAGAAAAAAAAAAAGTTGTCTTCACTGTGCATAGCCTGATTTTGGCTTAAATTTTCTTGATTTGGATTACTGGCTTGTAAATTGACATTCCTAGAAAATTTGAAAAATTTGCCTGTTTTTGGGGAAAAATTGCTTGTTTTTTAATCAGCACAAATCCTGTATAGCCATTTTTTTTAAAGACTGATTAAATTGCTTGATTTTGGGGTAAATTTGCTTGTTTTTTAGAATGTGCAAATTCTTTTCAAACCATGGTTTTGGAGTAAAAAAACCTTGATTTTGACCTCAAATTGTGTGATTTTTTGATGAGAATGTGGAGTGAGCCAGGATCCCCATCTACTGTATCGGGCCAGTTGTTAGTGATGTATTTTGCGATTGATATTATTTCTGCATCCTTCTGTGGCTTCTGGAAGTCTTTCAGCTAATGCTGTGTTAAATGATGTACAGTTTGTGAACTGGTGTTTGATTTGGTATTGTGTTGAGTTTACAGTAACAGGTATTTTTAGCTGTCCCTACTGCTGGTATGCTACTTAGGGCATCTGCTAGAGTATTTAATTTGCCCTTTACAATTTTGGCTTTGAAATCGTATTCAGCTAACGCAATGTCCAATTTCTGAATATGTATGTTATGTTCGGCCATGGACTTCAAATATCGGAGGCTGGCATGTTCAGCCTCTATGACGAACTTTCGGCCATAAAGAAACTGTTTAAAATAAATTTTGAAGTATTTTATTGCTGATAGTTCCCTCTCCATAGCTGACAATTTCCTCTCATTCAGCGATAGTTTCTTTGAAATGAAGGCTATGTTATGATGTTCTTTGTACGTGGGATTTTCCTGTAGTAACATGGCCCCGATTGCAGTTTGCAACGAGTCACAAGCTAATATAGTTGGCCTATTCTCTTCAAATTTTGCTAGAATGGGCGGGTTACTGAGTGCCATTTTTAATTTTTGAAAAGCTGTTTCTTTCTTATTGCCCCATTTTAAAGGTGTGGTTTCCTTCTTGAGCTCAGTTAAGGGTTTTGCTATGCTATTTGAGCATAATTCAGTATATATCTCCTTAAATAGGATGTAAGTCCGAGCAATGTTCTAGTTTGTTTTACATTTTGGGGGCACCATCTGTTAGATGGTCTGCATCTTTTCTGGATCTGTTTGGATACCTCGAGGCATTACGTAATGACCTAGGATTTTGATTTCATGGTGAGCAAAATTACATTTCCTACTGTTTATTTGGACATTAAATTTCCTTAATCTCTCCTTAAGCTTCCGAATGTTGTGTTCCTCGAACGTGTTACCAATGTTAAAGATATCATCTGTATAAGCCAATGCCATGTTCCATCGAAGCAGACCTAGCATAATATCAACGAAATTCTGAAAATATTTAGGACTAGTGGCGAGCCCCATCAGCATACGAGCATACTTATAAAGTCCAATTCCATCCACACTAAAAGCTAATTTATGCCTATCTTCCTCATGGACAGGAATGGCGTAGAACCCGCTAAATGTGTCATAGGTGTTATGTATTTAGAATTTTGTGAAGTTGTAATTATATCTTCTTTTTGTGGAAATGGGTATTGGACTGTTGTGAGATGCTGGTTTAATAAGTGGAAATCCGTAAGAAACCTAATGCCACCTTGGCATTTGGGATAACTAACGATGGTGAGGGCGTACGCAGAATCGGAAGGAGTGATAATCTTGGAATCAAGCATTTGTTGTATTTGTGCTAAAACTTCCTCTCATAATTTGAGATTTATGCAATAAGGTCGCGTATCTATGGGTTTATCCATATTTAGTCCAGTTTTATTTTGTATGTGTTTGTTTCTGTTCTGTTAACTCCTGAATGGAATTGGCGAATTGATCAACATATTCATTCAGTAATGTTTGAAACTCTGTTTTCTGTTTACTTGTAAGCTCAGAATTTATATTACCTAATGGAGTGTGTTCTTAACTGTCTTCCATAGAGGTAATTTTATTGATGATAAATTCAATGCAATTGCTGCTATTATATTCAATAGAATTTGTATTAATTTGTATCTCAATAATTTCATTGTTGTTTGATGTATGGATAAACATGATATATTTATTTTATATAGGTACGACATCGTATATTTTCATAAAGTCGACATCTAGTATGTCGAGTTTTAAATTATCTACTAACAAGAACTCTTGCAAAAAGTTATATCCATGTATATTAATATTCTCTTTAGTTTTAAACTGTGGAATCTCAATGTATTCCATTTCCCCTGCCATAGAGAAGATTTTTTTCACTGACTGATGCTTCTCTTTGCTAATTAAAGTTGTCGCCATGCAAGAATGAGAGCAGCCTGTATCCAATAACGCAGTGTAGGTTTTCCCGACCAGTTGCACAAGGACATGCGGTGTTGATACTCTCACATAACCTTCGCTGCACTCGTCCTTGGTGACAGACCTGGTTTCCTCATGCAATGCCTCAATCAACGGCCGGTGGTTCAGGTTTCGCTGACCTCTCATCATTGCCAACCGGTACCGTGTTATTGTTTACAGCCCCATTCGTTCCCGCACATAGCAACTTGATTCTAGTTGCGCCAATTCCGAACCTTTGTTTAAATTTCTGGAAGCACGCCGCAATGTTGGTTTGAAATGGAGTAGCTGGATTGGGGAACAAAGGATAGTTTTCGGCGTGATGCAATGTGTACACCGTGCATGTTGATACTATTTCCGTCCTCGGCCCGAGGGAATGTTGGCCTTGGTGCCTTGACGTCACGTTTCTGCTGTGTCGTACAGTCCTGCGGGGTTGCCGACTGAACAGGGGCCGCCGCTTCCTTGTTTTTCTTGTGGGTCGCGTTTCATGGTCGGCTCACGTTGTTTGAAAATTCTCTTGGCCTTGTCGCTCACCTGCGCTTCCGCAATACGCGGGGTCTCGTGTGTCCCGGGCGATGTTATCTGTTTAACTCCTTTCTTGGCCTTGTAATTACTTAGCGAGTAGATTGTATTATGCGCTGGCCTTCTTTTTGGGTTGTGGAATTCAATGTAAGAAGTTCCTCCATTACATTTTTCTTTTTTTTTTGTCTGAGATTTATGTTCTGTTGTCTGTTGTTGCGGGGGAATTGGAACTTTTTGGCTACAAGAATTAAAAGTTGTTATTTACCCGTAAGTGTGGTGAGTGACTCGTTTGGCGAATAATGCTTGACATGCATTAATAACTCGGCGTACTTTGGTTTCCAGTGGGACTTGTCTGTGTGAGGCATTGATATGGCCGTTTTTGCACTCCTGGCATTCCTGTTTTCCACGCGGTTGTTAGGGACCCTGCCTGGTTTTTGCACGTTTAACCGTGCCTTTGCCTTTCCTCTTTCTGCTGCTGTTTTATGCTGACTGGTTGTGCCCTTAAGGGGCCTGACTGCCTGTGAGGTGTTTGATAATGTTGCACCATGTTGTATTGGTTGAAAGTTTGTTGAAAGTGGTTGTGGTTGTAGTAGTGTGGTGGTCTTTGTTTTGCTATCGCCATATTCACGATTTCTTCCTTCAAATTTGTAGTTTTTGCTCTTAATGAGCTGCTTCGGATAGTGTTTGGTGGCCTGTAATTGTTTCGTTGTACCTGAACAAGCCAAGTTCTGCATGCTGGACATTTGTAATAATATCCTCTAACGTATCATTTTTCAGTGCCGCAATTTTGTCAGCTAAGGATGGTAATAAGGAGCACCGCACAATGGTTATGAAATCGCTGTCCGTGATTGTCGGGTTGTATTTCCTGCGGTAGTACGTCAGTGTGTGTATTTGTTGCGCTTTCATGTGGTTTTTGTTTTGTAGTCTAAAAGAGCTGCTAAAATTGTTCTTCTGTTGTGGGTGTTGAGAATGTGGCTTTGAATTTATTAACATTACCCTGTCATGTTATCTCTCCTGCCTGTGTATGTAGGAAGTTATCTACAGTGTGTTGAGCAGGTCCCTTTAAATAATACTTGACCTTTTTACATTTATCTTCAATAGTCCAATTGTTATTCTCAGCTGCCTGGTTAAATTGTTCTACAAAATCTACCCATTTCTCTGTCTCGTCCTCTGAAAATGTGGGTATCGGCATTGGGTGTGCTACAACATTGGTGCACGGTGGTTGTGTTTCAGGGGGTGGAGGTAAATGTGGCACGTCTGTATTTTCATTAGTGTTGGGTGGCAGAGGGGTGTGTGTCATTTCATTGCCGGCATTTTTATAGTGTTCTGAGTATTCATCAGTGTAAACATGTTCGGTGGGCGGGATTGAAATTACAAGTGGCTGTGTTGTCTGGAGTGATTGTAGTGGGTGGGGTCGCAGATACCTGCTTGTACTGGTTTGGTATAATGTGTATTCACTTGTGTCTGAGTACGAATAATCAAGTACCGACCCTTGTTGTGTAGATACTGTGTGTAAATTTTTCGGTAGCATTCTAAATTGTGTAAATTTGGATTGTTGTGCTTCTAATGCACGCTTGGCTTCAATTGTACTAATTGTTACTGTTTTAATTAATTTAACTTTTTGGAAGTAGATTTGCTTTGTTTGCTCATGGCTGCATGTTAAGAGTATTGTAGTGTAGTGTAGGACTTAATATGTAATATGCACATTCATAAGCTGGCTTTAAGATATAATTTCTACTTTGCAACACACTTGTGGGATTTGCTTTAGCAATAGTCAATTCAGTCCGAAAAACGGCAGAGATGTTTCATGCATTAAGATTTACAAGCATACGCACACACACACTTACTATACTACTATGGGTGCCTTGGCGTTCTGACGAAACTGCAATTGTGCTGTTACCGGCCGTGTGCCCTGGCACAGCGGGAATTTGCTGGGCTTGGTGGAAGTTTGTCTGCATTTTTCTAATTGTCATGAGACTAGTCCCTTATAATAAGTGTTAGCTTCCACCAATTTATTTACGCTGTGAGTGCACTAAAAGGGGAGGTCGGAAGCTTCTGCTGCCTCCACCATTTGCTGTGACCTGTCCTGAGGATGAATCAGGCTATGCAAGGAAAGGGGGTGTCTGTAATTAGATGATGGAGCACTCTCATATAAAATACAGTCTTTTATTCACTCATATCTTTACAATAAATATTATAAAATTTGCACTTCTCTTTACGTTAATTTAATAAATTACTTTACTCCGCTAATTGAAATTATTTTAGTACGTCCAGCCGACCTGTTAGCAACAAAGTATAGGATAAGTGCTCAACTTGAGGAGTCTTAGTAGTTAGGATGAGGACCCTAACACAGCACAATCTCTGGCGCCCTACTGGGATTATATTTACCGCTTGCTGTCCCATCTGTGTCGTCAAGCGAGACCACCTCGACAGTGGCAGTGTTGGGCATCGACGTGGGGACCACGGCGTGGTGGTCCTCCTCGCTGGTCGGTCCCTTGGAAGCAAGATCGCAGAGAGCCGCCATTGTTCCAACCTTATATACTACTGCGCCTAGTCTCTCGACCTTCCTTGGCAGGGGATTGTTTTAATAATAGCCAGGCTGGTTCGTCATGATTGGACCGACCCAGGTGCTAGAGTATCACTTGCCAGCCCTGGCTAGCACTGCTTGCAGCAGTATGTTTGAGGTGAGTAATTCCCTTGACTATCTTTCGCCACCTCATTGAGCGTCAAACAGGTTTATGTTTTATCGTAAGTTGGTTAGAATTCAATAGTTTCCAACTTTAATATCTTTTGTATGCCTAACGTACAAAAATGCTTAAATTTGTTTCGATAAATTGCTTTGCCCTGTTCCCTTGAACTGTATGCATTAAGATTAACATTGGTGCACAGAACTGGGTCTTGTATTGAAACGTAGCTAAGTCATCTAAAATTAACAGACATTCCATATGTAAGATAAGTTTCAATAACATCTGTGTTCAATATTCCTTTCTAAATATGTCTTATGTCAGTGCAGGGAAAAGTGTAAGTTTTGTAATTTTGTGTCACATTAACCTTTCAAGTAAGTAAAAACCATAAAAAAAAGAGAATGTAACAGTTATAGTTATTATTTTATAAATTACACAAATGTAAATTAGAATATACTAAGGTTAGGTGAACTCCAGTATTGTCTCATCTGTGGCAAAAAAAGAAGTATTCTTATTGCTCATTTTGTCACTCACTAGTGATTTAATTAAATGCTTAACATCACAACAAATCCATAAAAGTTCTTAATTTTCAATTTTATATTCACTTTTTTCAAAGTTTTCAATTAAAGATCATTGATACAAATAACAATGACATAAATACAGAAATTATTTTCACTTAAAACCAGTGTGTATTGTTGGCCATGTCCTGACTCGGGTTCCCCAATGTTTGTGGTTGTAATGCTTGGTCGAAGGCACTGTTCACACACTCTGAGGTAGGGGGTTATGGAGGTGAATTATAAGTTGATGCATGAAACCTGAAGATATCTGATGCAGACGGCGATGGCTGATTTGAATGGACAGTTAGTGTCTGAGGATGATTCACTATTGTTGATGAAAATTGGTCACCCATGATTTTCTTCAGTTCCATCTCTTGAACAATAGAAAAGATTTTGGTTTTTGTTTGGTTTAAAAGAACAGGATTCAGTGTTTTTAAGGTATGGGAAATACTAGCCAGAAAAGCATCCACAGCATTAATCTGTTTAGGCTGCAGTTCGGTCTCCTTCACCATTTGCTTTTCTGCTGTCTTTTCTTCTAAGATGAATTTCATCAATTTACCGGAAGCACTTTCACTGTAAATTTCTTTTTCTTTATTTGTGATGGCTTCACGAATCCCTCTTTTGCCCTCTGACGTATCTTAAGGTGGCTGCTTTCCAATGTATTATTATGGTCATTGTTTGGATTTTCCAGTGTCCCCTGTTTTCCCCCAGTTTCGAACTCTGAGATCCTGCTTGTTAGCATGTTTCTTCTTGGGTATCAATTTCGCTATATTTTTCTTCTTGCCATTGTCTCCTTCTTGTGAACGGGTTATGTTTGTGAGTGCATCACTTTCTGTCATGAGGCACCAGAAACTGTAGTCTCTCTTCATATTTATATTTTCTGATGTTTGTTGCAGCCATTCCTAAAGTAGTCTTCCTTTTCTTCAGAGTCTTCCGGAATTGGTTCTAAACATGAGTCGACTTTACCTTACAGGCTGATGGTCCACCTAAAACAAAACAAACATATATATATAGATTTTATGATTTGGTGGTTCAATTAATTTTGTATTTAAGAAGTTTAACGTGTGTCTTAATTGTGTGAAACGCCAGACAAGCAGCTGTATTAATTGTTTACATGTATTTTGGAATATTTTTCAGTGTAGCCATTGCACTTAATACTTTTCTAAGAAACATTTTTCAGGGTACGTGATAGTTATGTTTTATTTGTTTTGACTCAATTTTTGTTAGTCTAGTTTTGTTTTCGAGTGATACGAATTTCGAAACTTAAACCATATGTGAATATATTAATGGAATAAAGGAATATAAAGGCATTGTATTAATTAATCTGAATGTACAATTTAATGATTTACTGGACAAAAATTGTGGAGGAGTTATGTATTGAACAGATACATTTTATCAAGTTGTAACAGTTCCAGTAATGTAATTTTTGCAAATATTAAATTAATCGGAGTAAGCTATCTTTTGAGTCTTTCCGATATAATTTGTTGCGTTATTATTTATATGACAGAGAAGAGGCAAAACTGTAATAAAGATATATTTGGAGAAAATTGAGGCGACGAAAAAACGTAAATGTCATTAAAATTAGTTTACTTAAAATATGTACAAACTGTACAGTAATTTATAAAAGTAATTTATTGTCAAATATTTGGCTATGTACACTTAATTGTGTATTTATTTGGATTTGTTTAGATCTTATACCATTGTTATTTGTATGAATTCAGTTAGAAAAGTGTCATTAAGTCTTAAGTAAACATTTTATGGTATAATAATGTTTTATAGTACCAAGCAAAGTGGCGCAATGGTAACAGTTGGACTCTCATTCGGGAGGACACTGGTTTGATTCAGCCATCTTGATTTACTTTTCCATGGTGGTTAGAGATCACTCCAGGCAAATGATGGGATGGTTCCATAATGAAGGTCATGGCCGTTTCTTACTCTGGTTCCTGTACATTAGTAGAGTTTTACGTAACCATCTCTAATGACCATGCCATCGTCAAGGCATAAAGCCCACTAAAAAAAAAGTCTAACTGTAGCAATTTTTCTAACTTTTTACCAATATTATGTGCATATACACACACGGGAATATTTCATGATTAGGCTGTAACAATTTCATTTGATTTTGCAGGTATCTTGCAACAGGAGACTCCTTCAAGATAATCTCATTCAGCTACAGGTTGGGTCGATCAACCGTTGCGGCTATTGTCCATGACACGTGCAAATGTAATTGTAGAAGTTCTTTTGGAAGATATTTTGCCTGTACGTACAGAAAACCAGTGGAATGATTCCTATTGCTGATGGTTTTTGGGAAAGGTGGCACTTCCCGAATTGCATTGGAGCGTTGGATGGCAAACACTGTGACATACAAGCTCCTAAGAACAGTGGAAGTTTGTACTGGAACTATAAAAAAGACATTTTCTATTGTGCTTCTAGCTCTGGTAGGTTCTTTTTGCAACTTCATTATAGTTTACGTGGGGGCCTACGGAAAGAATTCAGATGAGGGAACACTTCCTAATTCAAACCTTGGAAGACAATTCACTGAATATTCCAAGAGGCAGGAATCTTATTGGTACTGATATTAAACTACCCATGGTAATTGTTGATGAAGCATTCCTTCTTTAAGATATATTTAATGAGACCGTACCTGGGGAGAAACCTGAATGATGATGACGCAGTCCACAACTATCACTTAAATAGAGCAAGGAGAGTATCAGAGAATGCATTTGGAACTCAGAAGTTTCGTATATACAAATTCAAGGCACGCCTGAAAACTACCACTGCTGTAAACCTGTGTTTGGCACTTTATAAGGAAGAATGAAAGTAATTTTCTACCCTATCAAGCAGTTGGATGTAACACAAGTGGACAAAATGCAAGATCAGTAAATATACAGAGATTACAGCCTGTTCGAGGAAGAGCAACTTATGCAGCATTTTAAGTTTGAAAGAAACTAAAATCCTTCTTTGATTCTCTAGCTGGCCGGGTCAATTGGCAAGAAAGATCAGCATTGCGTATCTGAAAGTGTGTATGTACTGTTTCCGTTTCAAATGTTTTCAATATGTTAACAAAATCCGGACTACACCTTGCTTAGTGCAACTGAGGTATTTCGGGTGTGTAGTAGCCTAATTGAAGAAGACATAAATTATTTTTGTATGAAAATTAATTTCACTTACCTTCGACATTTAAGTCTCGCGAAATTTCTTTCCAGATCTTTTCCTTGTACTCAGCAATTCTGTACTTATAACTTTGATCATACAGTGCTGAGTAACTCCGAACTGCTTCAATAATTTCCTCCATACCCATGTTCTCAGACCTTTCTCAACCTGCAAATAATAATACACACTATAGTATAAATAGTGTGTACGAAATAATTTTATTATGATTTCAACAATGGCTTCAACAATGATGTTTCTTATGTTATCTGATAATTTTCCATTTGTAAATAATAACTACAATATAAATAGTGTGTACCAAATATTTTTATTATGATTTTAACAACGGTTCTAACAATGACGTTTCTTTTAACTAAGAAACAAACTTTCCAACGTTTTCAATACATGACTTTCCTCCGTTCACATACGTGTAAACACATACAGACACATGTGAACATGCCAGTTTTGGAAAGTATTGAAAGTGACTAAACGTTTTGTAAAAAATATTTGACATATAATAGCATAAAAAATTCTTAAGTATCATATTTTAGAAGAAGGAAAATATATATTGACCTAAAGGTAAGTTTTACCTGAAACTCGGTGGCCAATGCTCTCGCAAGAATGTCCCACCACTCCGAAATTTGTTGCAGCACTGATCAGGGTCAGGGCCATATCAGGGAAAAAGTAAACAAAATTACTTTTCCCAATCCCGGATCCGGTGCCCTGACGTGATCCTGACTCAGCACTGACACGGTCCTGACATGCCGGAGAAGTGTGGACAGGCGCATTAATTTACATAGTGCAAGTTGGATCAGGGCGCCGTCCGTCGCCCGGACGTGGTCTGACCCTGACACGGCCCTGAACTGTCCCTGATATGTGTGGCCAGACCTTTAGTCAGTTTACAATCTACTGAAACCTGCACAGGTCTGGTCTTTGAGGTGCCGGCCTATGATGCAACTGCTTTCATAGTACCACAATATTTTACTAAAAACTGCACAAAGGACTTGCAAGTGGGGAACCCAGTGTCTGTCGAGGCCATCTCCCACTGTGGTTGGAGTGGGGCATCCAGTTTCCTGCATTGGATGGGCAGCAAGGTTGTGAAAATTGTCGTCAGACATAGGCAATGCGTAAATCATATTTAATGGCTCACTATTAAGTGAAAACTTTTAAGTAAAACAACATTTCTACTAGAGTTAGGTTGAGGCAATCAGCTACAAGTGCGCTGAACAAGTTCAAGAAGTTCACCCAGTCATTCACACTTCCACTGAACTGTAACAAGGAGATCTTGGGAAGTGATACATTTACCTTCCTTGTGCTGGTAGCTACTAACCGCGCAGCCTCAGACTTTCTTGCAAGAGATACTACCATTGCTATAATATCACAGTACTGATATTCAAAGTTTAGCATGCCAACTGCATGTATCTCTTTACTGAAGCTTGCTAGCTAATCAGCTGCAATTTCTACAGTAATGTAATCTGTTGAAAGTTCTATATCTGGCAAATCTCGCACTGTTGCATGGAATAAATTATAAACTGAGATTCACAACTCAAGAGTGGCAGGTTTCATATACATGGCATAATGAGGAGCCGACCTCCCATGGCACAGTCGGTTAGTGTGCCACCGATATGGGGTGTGGGAGGCTCCGGGTTCGAATCCCGGATACTGCATGGGTATTAATTTAAGTTAGTTTCTAGAACAGTGATTGTCACACACATCTTCTAACTGAAAATGTACCATTCCTGTTATGATTGAAATACAAAGAAAGAAATAAACCACATAAGCAAATCCGGGACAAAGGGACTGGTGAAGCCAAAGTAATGCATTCAACAAACAAAGAAAATGACCTTCACACACACACACACACACACACACACACACTCTGTCACCAAGTCAAACACAGATATAACATTCATTGTTTGTCATGCTAAACAACTTGAATTCTGAGTTGAATAAGTTCATGGCCAGTAACCACACTTTTTTATCATGCACATGCTTGCTAAGCAAAGTAAAATCACAACCAATGTAAAAGTTCACAATAAACATAACAAATATTGATCACACTCACTGACATGAATCCAGCCTTGAGGATCAAAATTTCTGGGCTCAATAACAATTGTGGACTGTATTTTAACATTTGCAAATTGCGACTTCTCATAAGTGAACAAAGCCGAACTGGGGTTGTACATTCAGGCAATGCTGCTCCAGTGCAGATGGTGCCACCATTGACAGTGTTGTCAACATGTGGCAGGAAATTTAAACAAGTTAGAATGGACTAAACACAGTGCCATCCAGCAATGATGTGGTTCAACACCATGTCAGTAGAACTTATCTGCAGGTAGCCACATGTAATAATGCACATAATTACCGTATTCAACCCTCCATCACCATTTTATAGTCAGGGTGGTGCGCGAGTGATGGACATCTAACACATCGTAGGATCACATTGGGTGTTGTTTCAGACACTTTCTTGGAGGTAATGTAGTGCAACTGCAAGGTGGGACATGCAACATAAACATATGAAAATGTCTATTAGCCTCATTCCTGTGCCTAGAGTTTTGCAAGTGTATGTGTAGGAATGAACATATCATGATTGGTTTTCAGAAATGTCTCCATCTTGTTTTCTGGCAGAACAAGCAAAAATTCTGGATTGCTAACAATGATTTTCATATTCAGCAGTGTCAAATACCTTAACACTTACTAGCAACTTGTTACATGAATTACTTTTGACAGTGACATTTAGGTAAATTTTTTTCTTTGTGTAAAATATATAAAATTATGACTCTTGCAGTGCACAATTAAAAACCACCACCAGTGTAACTATATGTGTGTGTAATCCTACAGGTTGTTTATGAAATGGATATACTGAGACACTTTTCATGTGTTCGAATGTATACTTTATTTTAGTAGAAATTTACATGTACTCATGAGACCAAAAAAATGTTTCAACATGTGAAATTTATTTATATTAGTTTTATTATATGATAGAGCACAGCACCTCCATATTTTTGTTCTGTTACAAATCCAAGTGTTAATGCATAAGTTATGTTAATGCATGTTTGGTTGTTCAGATGTTTGGGATAACCCAAGCAGGTTTACACTAGTTTGCAAAATAAATTGATCACCATGAACAAATAGCACGAGTACTAGGAAGGTTGCTACACAGTATCATCATAGTCTAACATGTGTCCCATTTGCATTTAATGTGGTTTGCTTGTGCAGATGTGCCACTAGGAGGTATACATACGTCTCCACCATTCATAGCTGCAAGACACTAAAACTAAATAAGGCCTTAGTAGCAGTGGGAGACAGGTTGAACATTTTGGCATATTGCTCACCACTTGAATTGGTCGTCTTCAGTAGTGGGTCTCACCCCCTTGCACTGTGATACATGCTGCAACACTCTTTGGCATGGAGTCCAGCAGACACCAGATGTCGGGGCAGGCAGGCCCACAATTGTTGGACAGTGAGTTACAAATCTCAGATATGGTAGCATGGCAGTAGCTGGCATTCCATCTGTTCCCACGCATGCTTGATTCGGGACATGCCAGGGGAGCAAGCAGGCCATGGTAGTGTTTGGACATTACAGAGACGGTGCTGGATGTGCCATGCGAAGTCGGGTATTATTGTGCTGTAATATAGCACCCAGAATTCTGGCCAGAAATGGAAGAAGATGAAGCAGTAGGATCTCATCCACATACCATTGAGCTGTCAATATTCTACGTAACAAGATGAGAGCGGATTGGATATGGCTCCCCGGACCATATTGCCTGCCATGGGGGAAGTGTGCAGCTCGATAGCGATAATTATGGCATTCGCCATGGGCCCTCCACATTCGGGTGTGATTATCATTTGTGCCCATAATTAAGTGGCACTCATCACAACACCACACATCGTCAGTGTGGCGTTTTACATTGCTGTGGCCTGGCATCACTGCAAAGAGAATAATCACTCTTGCAGAGTTAATGGCAGCACACTTAGGGTACTGGCATCGCAAATTTGCCCCTGAAAGACATAGGGAAATGGTTCGTGGACACACAGGAGCCCTGACACTGACTAGTATCGTGGACTGGTTTGCCATGGTATCCCTCCACACCTGGTGCACAATCTGTTGATTCACTCGACTGGTAGTTGACCCGTACATCCTGAGCTGGTCCTCCATGTGTGGGTGCCTTCATGTGGCTGCTGCTCCCAACAGCATTTGACAGTGTGGTCTGAACAATCCATGTGGTGGGCTATATGGTGATCCAACCACCCTGTGATTTTCAGCCCAATTAAGAGATCTCTTTCAAAGTCCATAAGCTGTGTTAAGCAATGTCTTTGGACTCTTCCCGACATTCTTCTTCACTCTGTACTGTTGCTTGGTATTGTCTGGTATTTTTTGCCGTAATGTGGCTTCTACAGCACTGTAGTGTCTATGATGCTGGTCGGTGCTTGCAGCCCCATTGCCAGGTGTGCAGTCAAATGCAAATGCACCAATGTGGGATCATGCATACCAGTCGTACTCTAGTGGTAGTTGCATGTTTTATTCATAGTGCGCATTCATTATTCGGCGGTGTATTTTTACAAGCTTTTGTTTAACTTGTCTTGTTAGTTTATTTGTACGTTCAGGTGAAATATTGCAAGTGAATTTTGACTCACTTCTAGGTATTCAATTGAGCTGAAACTTGGTACACATATTCAAACCCAATGACAATGAAATAATATGGTGACAGCGACCTGGTGCTGCAGCCAGGATCATCTCCTCACGATGGAACTCCTCAACAGTTAATAGTATTGATTTGAGTTTGGGCTCATTTGATTGCCCTTGATGAGACCTTTAGAGGTAGATGGTCAGTAAGGCCTGATGATGGATTTGGAAGGTGGTCATAGGAACTTCACCAAAGCTAAACGTGGAATGTTTGAGTTTGGGCTCATTTGACTAGGCAAGTTGACAGTTTATTTCTCTGATACTCGTGGGTACACCAATGAAAACATATAACAAAATCAAAGAAACTGCAACACAATGAATAAGACCTTTAGAGAAGGCGAAGTTAACACTCAGCAGAAACTCGCTAATGAAGATAAAGAAGAAAAACATTAGAGGCTAAAAAAGAACAGACAGCTCAACAGTGCATTGAACGAGCAAATGCTAGCTTTCATATGTTCCATTTAACATGTTCTCTCACTCCTGAGCAACACAAACTTGACTTACAAAATGATATACAACGTATAACAGAAGTGAGAGCATCTGAAAGACCAGAGCAATGCGATGCTTGTTTAGAGAAGGCAAGGCAATATCGATCTAAAAAAAGCCATGTGAAACGCCAGAGCAACATGATGCTAGGTTGGCTAGCGCTCGACAACATATGTCAATTACGAGAACAACAATAAACGCTGACACTGACCATTTTGAAAAACAACTAACATATTTTGTGATAAATGTTGTGAAATTTGCATTAAAAGATGTTACCCCAACCAAATTACGAATAAGTTATTTTAACCACTGTACTGTACTTGCCAGATGAACTGGCCCAAAAAATAACATTAACTCTTTGCCGTTGCTGCAATAGCTATGTCACCAGTAACAAAACAGTACCGCCGACAAAGGCTTACTGGAATAGCTTGGACCCTGGTGCTATACCTGAGGTGACTGAAACATAACACAGCCTGAAAAATGCATTCTGTCTAGAATCCTATCTTTTGTTAAGATTGATTATTAAATTTGATGGACTATTCGGACAGTATGGATTTCGTGGGCAGGCATTTTTGTTTTCTCAGGATATTTTTGAAGTAACTGAAAAACTCCCCAACATGTTACAGTGGTTTGTTGATAGTATTGGCATGATAATTGTTACTGAACACCTAATGTATCACAAGAATTCTCTATTACACGCGTAAAAGATTATAACGCTTTACATTGGCTTATCACAAATAATCCAGTGTATAATAGTGTTACACTTCAGTATGGAGTATAAATTCATAAATATCATGATGCATGGTAAATGATAGTGCACATATTCTGCGATTATAGTACTAATATTCTACTTCTGTTGTAGCACAGTGTTTTTTTTTTGTTGCAGAGGATGTCCTGACTGAAGACAAGGGAGAATGTGTTATCTGCTTCGAAGATCTCCAACAAGGTGATACCATAGCAAGGCTACCTTGCCTTTGTATTTATCACAAAAGGTAAAATAGTTTGAAGCTCTTCAGATTATAAAAACTTTATTTATTAAAACTGATTGCCAGTGCTGGATCTAGGCAGTTTTGTTGGGAGGGCAAAGTTGGCTCCTGTTGCCCCCTCCACCTCCTTAGCTTATTTTAAATTCTAAGCAAGGTTCTTATAAGTGTTTATACCAGAACATGAATGTAAAGCTTTGGAGACTTGTTTTCATGTGTTGTATGTGCTGGAAATGATGAGTAAAATTATTACATAGATATTTGTTAGTGGAAAACCAAATCCGAAAATGGAATAGATTTTACAGAACTAATAGTATATATTATCAGAAAGTTTTTTGAAGTGCTAAAAATTGCCTTATTAAAGTATCTGCAAAAACTGGTATTTCATATCTTCCTTAAAATGGCACATACCGATTTATTCCATGATAACTACTTATAGTCTTGGCTTTCCGAAACACATGTTACCAAAATTGTATTTTCACGTAATGACAGTTTCTACTTACCAAAAATGGTGAATGAAGACAGTTTAGTAGTATACTGTTTGTATGCAATGTAGAACATTTGACACACAATTAAATAAACAAAAACTCTGTTGCTGCGGCACGGCGTACCTACTCAATTCATACATTATCCACAAGCTTATGTTATCAGATTGTGTTTGGGTTGACCATTGTACATACAAGATGCATCAAGTCTTTCCCCCTGATGAATCTGGATCACTTTTCGTGCCAATCAGCCCCATTCCCTTTTTCCTACCCACACAAAACTAATAGGTGATGCACAAAGGTGGTTTATTTCAGTTTTTTTCCAGTCATGAATAAACCAAATTAGTTAGCAGAACTAGAGCATGTTTCAATAGTAAAAAAAATATTTGGCGAAACATCAACTAAATAAGAAAAGGATTAACAGACTTACAAAGTGACATGAAACAAGTGTCAACACAACTGGCACACATTCCACAAGTATATTTGTACAGTTCAAGAAGTCTGTTGTGTAAAATTGTTTAATACCACTGTGCTGCAAATACTTTGGGATGGTAGCATGAAATCCAGTTCAATTATAGTTGTACTTTTAATTTGTCTTAACTAATTTAATTGTTTTGTACCTGGGTATTGCTCAAAGCATTTGGCATTTTCACGACCATTCATATTCAACAATTCACTCAAAATGAATTTGTAGATACATGGGTAAAAAAGAGGCCATGTTTGGTTTACACCACTTATCTTCATAATACAAAAGTCAGCCTCCGACCCTCCTGTGTGGTATTGCCGAATTAAATTTGTTGTGGCCTTCCACTACAGACAGCTGTGCTACTGCTAGGGTTGTGCGAATATTAGGTATACCAAAATGAAACAGTAATATAAAAGTTTCATTTTCGTTTCAGTAAGAAATTTAGTTGACAAAAGTTGTAACAAAAATTATAATCCTATATTTCAATGAATATTCAGGTTTTTCATGAATGTTCATTTAGTGCACCAGCAAAACAAATATTTGTTTGTAAATTGTGTTTTTCATTATTTTATAACTAAAATTGCTATATAAAATGAAAATGTAGGCAAGAACCCCTGTGGTACATTCTCCATATCCTTCCCTTTTTTTGTCGATTTTTCAATAAATTTGGTATAATGAGTATAAAAGTGTTACAAAATTTGTTTAGCAAAGTAGTTACAAAAAATGTTTAAATTTTGTTTCAGTTTCAAAAACGTTCTTAACATATTTCATTTCAGTTTAATCGGGGGAAAAAGACACATTCGCACAACTCTAGCTACTGCCTTAAGATTTAAATTTGGGAACAGATTAAATACTAGCAAATCACAGTAATCATTTCTGTAAATCTTCAATTAAAAAGTGTTATTTGATGAATTAAGTGATTTATGTAAAGAAATGCACAAGTTTTATTGTTAGGATAAATAACATTAGTACTTTGTAAGCACTCTCTTTCTGACCATTTTTTGTGTGTGTATTCCCTAGAGACAGTTTTGCACACACACACTTCTTTGACAATTAACTGTCTGAAAATCTTTCAACTGCATTTTAACAGTTCTTTACTTGTGTGTGTTTGTGTTTTCAGCTGCATTGACAGGTGGTTTGAGGTAAATCGGTCCTGCCCAGAGCACCCAGGGGATTAGCCTAGTGCTGGTGTTGCTGCCTTTTGTGCAACTGGCCATGTGCACACATGCCCCCCAGCACTGTCGACTGGCCACAACGAAATTATTACGCTTCACAACAGAGACCCAACCATTGAGCTCATTGCCGCAGCTGGTTCTCGTCACCAGTCGGCACTTCTCGTAGCAAGTGTGGTGCATGTTGGAGCTGCACTTGTAATGTGCTGGAACTGTTTCACTAATGTTTAGTTACTCTTCACCATGTATTATTTACCTTTAGTAGAGCTAGTTTATCATCAGTTCCAAAAAGTATAATTTTTAAGTAGGCAAAAGTAAAAAAAAAGAAAATAAATTTATTTGTATAATAAAACTCATTTAATAAAATGACTAATCTGTCAAATTATGTAAAATGGTGAAAAATGTTGAGTAATTTTGATAATTGCTGTTGTTTTTAACACACAGATTTATTTGTTGTATTTTCTTCATGCAGGAGCTGTTAGAAGAGACTGCTTATATGTGTGCAGCAGTTTTCAGTCTTTCACAATATGTAGGGTTCATATTTTTGATAACTCAATAGTGGTGAAGTTTGTTTGCCTGTTGAACGTTAGAAAACCAAAGATTAAGAGGTTTTTGAGTTTGAAGGATCTGTTTGATGGTGCACTGCTGTTAACCCAGTGTTTGTTTTTAAGTATGCATTTCTCTCGTGGAGTTTATAGGTTAGATTGTGGTTTATAAGTGCCATATCATTGATAATTTGCAAGTGCTTGTTGTTCACTTAACATATTAGCACTTTGTAAGTCCCGATCAAGAGTGAGCATGTTGAATTATAATTATGTGGTGGTTTGGTTATTCCGAGAAGTGCTAAAGAATGGCTGTTAAAAGCATCGGAATAGCCATGTCCTCATTTGTTGTGAAAGCAGGTGAATTTTGTTCCCAATCCAGCAGCTATTATTTTATGTGAAGATATGCTGCAAACAATTGGTTGTTGCTAGAGGGGACCAAATCCTGTCATACTTGCCAGAATAACATACAGTACTAAAAGCTTAGTACTATTTCTTTGAAATTTGTAATTCTTGAATTCATTGTGATTGTAACTTGTGGAAGTTATTTTGTGTTTGAAGAAAGATTTTAAATAGCAGGGAACATTGTAAATTGTCAGTAAATTTTAATTTTTGGAGTGTTCTTTTTCGATGTTTGTGTTAATTTTAATGAAAATTTCAAGATTTAGTTCCTATTCAGTTTACTTCAGTTCATTGCTGCTGACACTTTGTTACCCAAGTTTGTTCGTGCTATGGTTCTAACAGCAAGTGTATTATTTATGCGTTTTCAAGCAAAGGTTATGTTTCTGTCTTTATAATATCACTTCACAGAAGTCTGATATCCACAGGAAATCAGATTCCTTGTGACAATAACGTCATCATAGGAGCATCAGATTGTCTGTTCATAGAACACTACTATACTGACATGGGAACCTGTCTACATTTGGTGCTAAATGTTTCCTGATTTGTTTTAGTATAAGTGGAGGTAATTAATTGCCATGTTCTGTAAGTGTTTAATGTTTGTTGGTTGCAACTAAGTAATCATCTTGTGAGTGGAATAGCGTGTTGCAAATTCTTGTGCCTTTCCTAGCCTTTTACTTTGACTTTTTGATCTGTACTTTCCTTTAATGGCTCACAGTCATCCTATCTTTTATTTACTGACATAAAAATGTAACAAATTATTAGCCAGTATTGTGAAGAAATCTTACAACCTTCATACATCTCAGTACTTGCAGTGCAACCCAACATGCGAAAATAAAAACTATAATTCAGGAAAATAATTTATTTTAATGCTTCATATTTAGTTACCATGTGTAGGGAATCTTTCTACAATGGATGTTATCTAGACATGTTAAAAATTAAAATATATAAATTTGTTTGACCTTGATATGTTATTATTTAGAAAATAATCCTCCTTTCTTCCCAACAAGAGTAGTTTATGCAGTCATTTTTTCCACATACATAGACCTTGAAAATGTTCATGATGTTATTGTAAATAATTTGATTTACTTAACAATCGTAGGAAAAAATTCATAAAGTTCTGTGATTCAGAAACCCAGCCATTGTTCGGTGATGATACTGTTTATTACATGGCTGAATCAGCACCATAACTTGCTGCTCTCAGAATGTGATGGGTGAGAATTGCGAAAAATATTTAAGTCCTTGCAATCTTGATTGCAGTACTCTCTTTATAGAATTGATCACATCTTTTTGTATTCTATATTTTTTATTTGTATTCTATATCATAATACTGGGGAAGAAAGGCCGAAGTGCAAAAGTGCACTTTGAGAAAAATGCAATTTAGTTTTAAAAGCATTTGAAGCCAATATTTCTTACTATAAAAGTTATTTCTATTTTGTAAAGGCCAGTTATGAACCCTTTTTCCAAGTAATTAGGTTAAGTTAGTAAGTCAACACTAGACCATGAATACAAAACACATTATTTTAAGTGCAATATTAAATTATTTTTACTATCTATATTTTACTTGGCATGTCTCTTTTCTGCAACTTTGCTATTAGTAAGTGATCTAGATTTAAATCTTCACACTCAGGTGAATGTCATTGCAAAGTGACAAGTGTTATTAACCACTATCAACTTCTGATTGATTTATATTTGGCCTGCCACTTTCCTTTTGTGATGGTGGTTCCAAATGGTAATCCACTTGATACCGGGGACAGAGGAGCCGTTAACACTTGTACTTTTTTTTCTCCAAATAACTATGTAATGAAATCTCTTGAACTTTTCACTAATATACTTTGATAATGCTTAGGATTATATGGTACACTTTCTAAGTTGACTTTTATCTCTCTCTCTCTCTTTGTTTTGTTGTGGAAAATTACCACTAATGTCCGTTTTCTTGTTTACCATTTGTTAGAGGCTTTCTCACAGAAAGGACTCTTTTTTACATCTTGCCATTTTAATTCATAACCTGTGATCACACTTTACATAACGATTTACAAAGACACTATGGTATTTACATATTAAAGTTATTTAATTATTTGACTTGCATACAAAAAATCATTCCTTAATATCAGATGGTTTCAGTGTAATAATATAAAGTTCATTATTTCAACCCCATCTTCACAAGGGTTTCCTGCCCCTAGGAATGGTTTCCTAGCATTCATTGTTACACATTTTTAACTGACGTATTGCAAGGAACAGCCTCACAAAGTAGGTCGCAAAGGTGATGACTCATCCTGTGTGTGTTTGTGTGTGAGAGAGAATGAGTGCTTGGGGGGGGGGGGGGGGGGGGGTTCAGATTATCAAAATACAAGCTTTCAGACCTATGTTGCCCATAGTGACTCTTTGTGGGGTGTAGTTTTCAGGTGAGAAATAGCTATGTTGCACACATTTGCATCAATTTTATGAGGCCTGTTAGTATAAGAACCTCATTTTTGTTCAAAGCTTTCATGTGCAGTCGCCTACTTTGAAATGACACTGATTCTCTTTGCAGATATCTGGAGCAACTATAAAATTAATTTTCTGCAGACACTTTAACACCACCACCTGTACTCATGTGCTCTTGCTTGACCTTAGGGTCAGAAGTATGTTTCTTTTTGTGTAATCCTTTACTTTCTTACAGCTGGCAGATAAAGAATCTGTCAGACTTTTACTTTCACATTTAAGGAATGCAAAAAAGTCACCTTGTTCACTTGCATCTGCTTTTTCATGTCAGCTTCTTATTGCTGCATTTAATAACAACCAACATACAACATAAAATGTTGTAGCAGGAACATCATTATTACTAGTGTTTGAATTATTTTTTTATATTATTATTATTATTATTATTATTATTATTATTCTGGCTGTCTTTTAAAACATCTGGACCTCCATAAAGGTTATTTGACAACATATTTAAACACTTGATAAACCAGTAGCATCAGTATACACAGATTCTCCTTACTTCAACAGCAATACAGCAAACACAACTACTGTTCTGTCTAGGAGGACTCCATAGATAATTGGAAACACAGTCTTGGTAAAATAAATATCCTTCAACCTGATGTTAAAATATTGAACCAATTTTGGTGCACTTTTAGAAGACATAAAGGTGGTTCATTTAAAACATTCTGTAAAAAGAACGTCTCGTAGCACTGTAGGCCTATCTTTCCCAGAACTCCTCTATTGTAAATCCACAATATCATTGAAATAAAAAAGCCACTTAAGCTAAATATCATTCATTATAAAGGAAAAATTGATATAGTGTCAGTTGGTATCTGTAAGTTGCTGGAAGTTTTTTCCCCATAACATGGATCTTGTAACCATATGTTTTTTGTGAAATCAGGTTTCCTTGCATGTTGGTGGTTTATTGACATGTCTGCAGTGCCTGTTAATTAATAACACTGACAACTGTCTGCTTTGATGGCATGGCTACTGACCACACGCATTCTTCGACAATTGAAAGCATACTTGCAAAAGTGGTACCTGTGGTCCCTTAAATCTTGCTTCAGAATGTGTGTATTGAGGGGGAATGTCATCTTGATATTTGTTCTACTTTCAAAGTAATTCCTGAAAGGTAACTGAACAGGTTAATTTATATTTTTAATGGTGAAATACTGAAGTATGTACCATAAGCAAATTTATATGTAAGAATTATTACTTTTGGTTACTTATTGTGTTTAACAAACTTTTTAGTTGAAGGAAAAACAGGATTTTGTTTTTTAATGGCAATAGTAAACTGGAGACACTGCATATTAAATAAAAAATTAATGGATTGGCAAACTAAGGAAATGTATTAGTACACAAAGTTAAAAATTCAATGATGCTGTAAAATTTTGCCTTTTCGTTTGTATATTTACAGAGATATTTTCTTTGCATTGTGTTTGTGCCATCATAGTTTATTATATATCTAATCCTGTGCTGTTGGCCAACTATAGTGGTGAACATCTGTTATGTTTGTAGGTGTTTTTATGTGCTAAGAGTTTAAAAAAGTGGAACATGTCAGAATTAAGAGAAAACAAACTTATCACACACATCCTTTCTCTTTTTCTCGCTGCTTGCAGAGTGCGTTTCTTGTCTGTTGTTTTTTCACTCTTGGATATCTTCTCTTTGTGCTGCAGTTGAATTTTTCTGTCTATTTATGAAGCACTTGTACGTTGTGAGTTTATTGTATTTCCATAAAATGGATGCTCTAAATGACTTCGTGTTAGATGTATGGGTGATTTACAAAATACATAGTAGCAGCATGATCAGTAGTGTCGCATAATACAGTTCTGTATTAGATCAAGTGACCTTACTACCTGTCACTGTTCTTTATTAACTATAGAAAATGTTAATTTGAAATGTGTGTACCAAGAGGGGATTTTTTTTAAATATATTAGCATGAACTTGATTGTGCTCTTATAAAATGGAAATGAAAAATTCAAAATTATTGTAGTAAACATTCACTGTTTATCAGTTTTCATTAGAACAACCAAGTTATGAAAATAGTTAAAGGTTTTCAGTAAAATTAAACTTGAATTACAAATTTATATAAAATCTATATATATCTACATGCCTGTTAATATGCATGGTGTATGGGGACAAGATAGTAGAGATTTTTTTTTAAAAGTTATTTTATCAGGTAGTTTATTTTAAATGTTACATGAAAATTATGTTTTAATATATCTTGTCCATAATCAAATGGTATGGTGAATTTTAGTTACCTTTTTACTTGTAAATTTGAATGAATAACTTGGATTGTGCATTTTCATTTTCTTGTACACAATTTACCGATCATGCAAATTATGCAATTGGTTGTGCCTTTCACACTTTCCGTTTCTTAGCTGTTCATATTTGTAGGGAATTTGGTAAATGCAGGTGGTAAAAAGTCTGTAGGTACTTGTGAACCTGAATCTGTACTACGGTGTACAGGTTTGCTATACTCTTAACAAATATGTACTGCTGAATATCAAAATTTCTTTCTGCATGGACATAAATTATGTGTGATCAGAAAGAAGTGCAAAACGTTGTTGTGATTACATTCAATAGTGCATAAATCAAGAATTGAAGATTTAAAAAAATGAGTGTAAAATAAACTTTTACTTGTCACTGGCAAAACAGCCACGTATATTAACTATGACTCAAAAACAAGTACTGTTTCTTACTGCACCAATCAGGTGCTGTAGTGTTCTAGGGGTTATGTGATATACTGTAAATGTACATTAACTGTGTTACAGGAAACTAGTTCTTGTGATGATATTGCAGGAAATACAGAATCTAACATACCACAAGCATATAGCATTTGTTGTCATTGAAAATTGTTTGCCAGCTCCTTTTTTTTTTCTTTTCTTTTTTTTATTGCTGTCTGAAAGTATAGTGGCATTATGTCAGTTTTGAATCTTCCTAAGAAGAAAGCAATGTAGTAGATTATTTTATTGTAATTGTGTTACCCGTAGATACTAACATTGCATAGTTTCAAATTAAATGTAACATTCTAAGATGGCAGCCATTATGCTTTGGCAAAATTTATGTTTGTCATCTCGACTATTTTAGTTTTATAAATTTATATTACTCCATTCATAAAAAATTACATTTGAATCTTTATAAATGTTTTGTCGTAACTAATTTTCAACTGTGTTCTTATCAGTACTAATAATAAATCCACAACTGATGTTGTGCAATACACATTTTAAAAAAATGCAAATAAGTGTAGTTTAACATTTTTTTGTGTAAAGTTTGTTATTTTGAAATTACGTAAGAAGTTAAGAATTATTGTTTTAGTTAGTAGATGTTTGATCATTCAGTTTGTTGTACATTGACTACATAATGTTTTGTATCAGCAAGCAGTATTATTCTCTAAAGAGTAGATTAATGATGACAGCATTTAAAATTAACTCAGTTTCACTGCAGCTGCAGATAAGAATACTCGAAGCCAGCCCCCTCTATTTCAGCACACTTGAATGGTTTGCCAAGGCAGCACATTTCTTGTCCACCATCACTGGAATGCACCTTTATTGACAAAGTTGTCAAAAGATTTAGTTTTGTGCATGTAATTGCGTATTTGTAATACTGTCATATAAACAAATTGTTTCATGGTTAATTAATTTGTTGCACTGAAATTAATCATGCTCCAACTAGCCCAATATATATAACTTCCAACAAATCATGTATGTTGCAAGAAGTATTTAAAACCCTTAACATAGCGATAAATCAAATTATTTTGTTGTATCCTAGAACATTCAGTATTTAAATATCTGTGAAACTTGTAAAAAGACTATTGAAATCTGCTACGAATCCCAAAGCTGAGAAGTGTGGGAGCACCAAGAGCAACCAGATGCATTATCACTAGAGGGGTGAAAAATCGTAAAATCTATATTGGCACCAATAGATGCAACACAAAAATCTCATTTTCTAGGGAATTGGCATGAAAAACATCTCAAATCTATTTCACCACATAAAAAACAGACCACGCCATATTGTTGTAACTCATTACGTCAACAAACAAGACAAGGTAAATATGGCCACATTCTCTCGGTAGGATAATTAAGTAGAATGATCAATATATCGATCGTTGACCACAGTGGCGGCTCGTGCCTTTTGTAAGTAGGGGTTCACACTTATAATTTTCTTGAGTATAATATTTTTAAGCAAATGTTATTACTGCAATATAACATTTTAAATTCAAATTAAACATGAGACAATACCATAAAAATAAAAGCACATATAAAACTGAACACAGTTTGATAGTAAAAAATCTTAGCCCTGAATATAGAACAAAACAAAAATGTGGTATTTTCAATAGCATCAAAATAATTTAATTCAGATTTTAGATTACATTTCTTTTACACACCACATCGTCAACTTGAAAATGAGAGGATATTTACAATGTTATCAAAATGCTTAAGTGCATTTCTTATAAACTAAATCTCTCCTGTCTTTTTTAGAAGAAAACAAGTCGATGACACTGCCATTAAAATTGAGTATTTTGTTTACCATGTCTTTTTCTATAGAAAGTATGGCTAGGGTACTCTCTCTACCTTCGCTCATTGTACTTCTTAAGAATTTTTTTATCCTCTTCAAGGTTGAAAAACATCCTTCAGCTGTAGTCATGGGAGCTGTAGAAACAGTAACAGTTTGTGTGTCTCTGTAAACGTGGTTTGCAAGTTGTTTTTCACGACAAACTGGTAGGTGTTTGGCTGATCCACTCATATTTCGGAAGTCTTGTCATTTGTAGATTACTCCCAGCTGTTTTCAGACTAGTCTTATCTAAAAAAAAAAAAGGGTATGTTTTAGTTGTACACTATCTATCAAAAAGTAAGTGAGCACCCGTGAAGATAGGTAATTCAGTACGTCAGTTGACTTGTGTTTCACGGCCTTAGCTGTAAGACGGCTGGCGTTTGTCCGTGGTAGCATGAACACAAAGGCCTATTGTAACATTCTGGCTAATGAAATGCTCCCAACATTGCGGCGTTTGTATGGAATGGACCAGTGTTACTTCCAGGATGACAATGCCAGGTGCAATGTTTCAAGGGCTACTATTCAGTGGTACGCCAACAACAATGTTCGCCAATTGGACTGGCCTGCCCGCTCAACTTGTGGAATGGTTGCAAGAGGAATGGCGACGAATCCCCATGGATGTCCTGTAAACACTTTTAGAGAGCATGCCAGACAGTGTGGCTGCTGTTATAGCAGCAAAACGTGGCTCTCTGAGATTCTAATGAGGCGACGACCACTGAGCAAACATTGTGGACAGGTGCCCAATTACTTTTTGGTAGATTGTGTATGTTCAAGCAGATGAATCGGAAACTTCTTATATTCCTGGAAATGTTCGGCATCAAAAATATATACAGCAGAATAGTATGTGGTAAAAGAAAATAATTCCTTTACTTGATTATTAGCAATCACATAACACACTCCTTGGGGTGCAACAGTTCTATTTACATGGATATCTCCCACTTTTTTTTTTAAATTTTTCACTGGCACTAATATTTTTCTTCAATTTTCACCTCCATATTTCCTCTTTTTCTCAACTGAATAACTGTCAACAGGTTTTCTGATTTTATCTGCATCAATACTCTTTTTTTTGTAGCGCATTATATAAAACGTCCACATGAGGCATAATACTGTGAAAAACTGTGAGCCAAAATACAAATACTGGATCATCCAACATGCGCCGAATAGCTGCGGCTTGTTTACTGCTTATGTGATGACTCAATTTTGTTCATGCATCCAGTCAGTTGTTTTCTGTACTCTTACACTGTGTTAACTGTTCGACTCTTAAATTCCACCTTGTAGAGGAAGCGTGAGCAATTCTCGTATCAACATAGTCAAAAACAGCAATCCGTTGTGGTTACTAAAAAAGTACATTATATCACTTAAGTTGGAAAAAAAAATACGCGGACTTGTTGATTTTGATTAATAGGTTGTGCTACAGTTAAATTCAACTGGTGTGCATAACAATGCACATAATGTGCATTTATATATTGTTGCTGAATAATATTATGTATCTTAGGACAACATAGTGAGGTCTCGTTTTCAGACTCAACTCAGTACTTACTGTATATGGGAACTTGTGCTGCTTTGAAGACAATTATAGATAAAAAAAACTTATTCACTTTCAATGCTGGGCACATAGAACTAGTTGCATTGGTGACTGGTACCTCAAGGAATTTGAGAAACTGAACACACTGGTTACAAAAATAAAAATTGGTATCTCTTCATTATAGAAAAATATAAAATTCATATTTATATTTGGAAGAATATGATCCAGAGTTTCCTGCAGTCTGGATTGTAACACCTGTACTAACAAAGTGGAATTCTTGGTTTTTACAGATAGCTATATGGAAATACGTGGGATAGTGAGAGCTACCCTGTGAATCTCATGGCTATAATAAGGGAGGTGATGTCTATTTTGTTACTTTTCAGTTCAAGGCAGATTTTACATTTTTAAAATATATGATTGTATAATTTTCCGTATGTTACAGCCAATGTGTGTGTCGGCTGCTGATTGATCTTCATACAGTCTACTCTCGATGCATCGTTATCGCATGTACTGATAAATTGCATCCACCAACAATTTTTGTGGTCCTGGCAAAAGTCCTATTTAAATTATGTTAACATAACTCGCTTTTATCGTTTATGGCATGTTGCGAAAATCAAAGTATATTTCGGGTCCCATCGCCTAAAGATTTCCCACAACTATCATAAGCTGGTTGTTTATGCTGATACGTGACATACCGGAAACTTGTACTCACATGGGTCAGGTGACTCCAAGTGGCAACAGTTAATTTTTGGCAAAGAGATGGCCAGTCACATTAAAGTGGGTTCAGCTCTGCCGGTATACAAAACTGGCATGAAATCTTTACTTATCAAAGTAAGTTTACGTTTGGCAGGTATGGCAGCTGTAAGGCTACCTGCGCAAAGTTTCAACAAAATGGAAGTGTTCTGGGGTGCAGGTGTACATGGTGTTGATGGTGCAGTTTGAATTTAGTGAGGTATGTAGGTAGATGATGGAAGAAGCACAATTGATGTTAGGTGCGCAATCGCAGGAGTAGGTGGCAAGTCTGGACTTTTCGAAATACTCGACGTTGCACTCTAGGTATGCTGCAGGTCCGGAGCATGTAGGTGTAAACAGATGCAGAGGCTCAGGAACTACTCTTTGCTTTTGCAAATGTCAGAGAGCTAGTTGCCTGTTCTCTGGGTGGAAGGCTAGCTATCTGTTTAACTAGAGGGAGTTGAAATTCGTGAGCTCGACCCAATGCAACAAGTTTTTCCCTGATCTTCTCCATCAGTTCCCTCCTTTTGGCAAAAGGCGTGAGGATGTTGGAAATCACCCCACCAAGTTGTATTGCACCTTCAGGTATTCGCTTGTATGAAAGCTAAGTTTGTCACCACTAGGGCGCGTGGCTTGGTAGCAGTCTGACCACTTTGGGGTTTACAGGTCCCCAGCAGATTCCGCTCCGGGAAGAAGTAATCGCTAAACTAGAACTGCGTTTTCACAGACAGTGTACCTGTGAAGGATCTTCCGTTCCCACGATCCAGGAATGGTGGAAGGGAAGGATAGTTCTACTGTGTTAGTTCAGTTATTTGTTCACTCGTTCATTAACAAAATAACCATCGTGCACATGTAAAATGTTATCATGTTGAGGAGCTCGGCCATATGTGTCATACATGAGAAAATAATTTCTCTGCTTTACAAGAGAGAAATAGCTTACGTAGGTTGCACGCCCACCGTGGCTTTACAAGTAGTGATAAAAAATAATTTTTTGTAACATGTTGCCATGGTTTTGCTTTCTCAAGTCCTGTTACAATCTGTGGAATAGTAATTGCGCAATGTATATTCGTAAACATTACAACATAACACAACTTTTCTGTTACAATTGTTTTGTAGGGGAGAAATTGAGTCGGAAGAATTGTGATTTATCAATATTTACAAGAATACGAAAATTTAGTGCGGCCTATACTTGAAATAATAACTATTCCTAATTTTTCATGAAAAACTTCTCGTGCGGCATATACACTCCAAAATATGGTAATTATGGTGGACAAGTGAAAAATAAAAATTGCAAGGTATGCAGTACAATATCACTTTTTAACGTAATAATTTTAAGCTTCAAACTCCGTGTAAAATACCCAAGGGATGGAACAGTCCTTAAAAACTATATCTCAAAAAGTGTCATGCGTCAATTAACCCGCTCTCTGCTGCGACTGAAGCTCATCCTCGAGGTCTGGGAAGCCTAGTATCCGTAGAGTACTAGCACATTCCTATATGGCCTTCACCTGTGCAGATGAGAGATGGAAGACGATTTGACAGAGAAAGCTACTCTACTTTGCTCAGCAGTCTTCACTACAGAGGGATATAGGAGCCCACCAACCATTTTAAGAGAAGTGTACCGGTGCTTGCAGGCAAGCCTGTCTTACGATTCACTGGCACTTCACCAACGTAGGGCAGGTTAGAGAACCTTCTTCTTGGAGAGTTAGAGCGCATCTTCTCTACTAGTATTCATATCAGTGGCTCTACCTAACATCCTTGTGCCTAATCAGAAAATATTCCCTTTCCTGAGATAATAAAGACAGTGAAGCAAGACTAGTATTCTGCCTAACTTTTGCTGATTTTCATCCTGATGCAAAAGTGCATTTCCAGGTCTAATTAACTTTTGTCTCAGACCATCACCTTCAGAGGGATGCAATGATAAAGCATAAATTTCTTTGTAGAAATGCGGCGCTGTTTCTACTGCAAGAGAAATTTTCTCTACTTTGCTTCTTTATTACACACTGTTCTGTGCACAGTGACACCAGGTCGCTTCTCCTCGTTCGTGAACTTGACCTTGCTCCTATCAGCTTGGGAGGTGGGATAAAGGTCGTTCACTTCACATCACATCTGGAATCATAGAACACCTGTTACATGCCCACCGCAAAAATCACAAACCTTAAAAAAGGTATACACGTACTGTCTCGCTCAGACCCATACTCTGCTAGCTCACACTCTCACAGGAAGAAATTGCTTTTTCCCAGGCTGGCATCATGCGCGTGCCATCGTGTTTTTGTTTCTTACTTTACAACAGGGATCCCAGGAGTGTCCTGTGGCCTCTGTTTATTACACATGCAATCACATTTAATGTTTATTTTCAAACTGCAGTGACTCAAAGCACGAGATTTGTACACAGCAATATTTGACTGGCATAGGATACACCATAATTGTATCGTCACCATTGCTAAACACTTCATGCTCTACACTTGATTATTCCTTGCAGCAATGCTGTAGCCGGCTACATGGAAGATTTGCAAATCCTATTGTCGCACTGCTTGCTTACTTTACATTTTGCTACTTCACACAATACATGGGGTGACAAGATACAAGCGCTTTGACTTGTATCTTGTAAGGGCTTATTCAAAGAGTGAAGTAACTGGGGAATATTTATATTCATAGAGCGCTATGACCACTACATTAGCATAATTTAGGCACGCGCACACACACACACACACACACACACTCTAATCCCACCCCCATTGTAGTGATCCTTTGTTTGCTAGGTACATCATTTCAACTGTGCTTTTCTTCTTGCAGCTGTCTGCGAGTTTAATGCACATACTGGAAAAAACCTATTATCTTTTTCTCTGTTTTTTCTCCTGCTGGAGCTTATCTTTGGCAGTTAATTCCCTAGCTAACTAAGAGTGTCTTTTTTGTTATGCAGCTTTAGCTTTCGAAAATGTCTTTCACCTGTAAGAGAAACATAACTCTTGAAATATAAATACAATGCTGAATATTACATGTCTTCTTCTCGCAACTGCTTTCATTATACTGCAAGTCTATGGTTGCTCTTGGCCTCTTCTATTCATTTTTAAACTTACTTTAACATCACATTCTTTCAGTAAACAAAATTATAAAGCTAAAATATTGTTTATGCACAGGTTGACCTAGGGTGTGGAGAGTGCCTACTGTTTTTACCACTCCCTGTAGTAACGTGACACACCAATCTGTATAAAAACATTGCATGTGAGAGTTCGTTGATGTTACATAGCACTTTGCATGTGGGGAGCACTACCACTGATATGATGTAGACGGCCTCTAGGGCGTCTCTTTGTAGTGACTTGATGCGAAGTGGGCTTGGCAGGCACCTGCAGGCTGTACATGTGTAGGTGGCCTGTGGTCTGTGCTGTTGCTGTCTTTCAGTTGAGTTGTGGTCTGCAGAGGTCAGTACCCAAATGACAGGTCACACTAGTGGCTGCGGACTGTAGTGTGTGGGTGGCTCTGTCTGAAGGAGGAGTGGCCTGTACCACTATACTGGGCTGAGTTGGCTTGCTGCAGGGCGTGACCAATAAAGTCCCACCAGCTGACGTCAGGCTCTCAGTGATGGCAGAGTCAGCGGTCTCCTCTCTGGATGCAGCTGTAGGCTGCGTTGCAGGCTAGCCTGCTGTAGCTGCAGGCTCAGGCTCTCTGACCATGCTTGTAGGTTATCGACTGCAGGTCTGGAGGAGGGAGGTGGCACGTCCTCCGACAGAGTCCTTATGATGCTCGTCACAGCTGAATTCCTTGAATCTGTCTGAACTACACAAACTACAGTTATCAACAAGTACATTTTGACTAACTACAGGAACATTGATAACAAAATCCCCAGAAGTTTCTCCCCCTCGGGTTTACCTGATTTTACCCATGGAATGATAGAGTACCCGGAGCTGCCACCGGTAGATGTTAACAGTACAGCTTCTAGGTGCGGACGGTGAGCAGGCCCATCAAAGACAGCAGGTCCTCGTGGGCGCTGGCTGCTCTGGATATCGTGACTGGGACGTCGCTGAAGATTCTTTGTAGGCGGTGGTTACTGGTGCTGGTGTAGAAGTTTGTTGTGATGCAACCGTGGCTGTTGATCGGGCGGATCTTGCTAGCACAGAGTTCTTGGTGCCGGTGGTTGATTGGAGTCGCTGCTGGTTGGCCTTCCTATTTTCCAGACTTCTAAGATACTTCTGTTTTCTGTCCGTAAGGTGAACAAACTTCCTACAAAACTTGGACGTGGACGGTACAGTCGGTATCGAGGTTCTTCCTCATATCACACAATGAGTTGCCCTATTCCCAATTGATTTCTGTGGAGTAGTCCTGGGTTACCTTGGGTTCATCGACAACTATACTGACTGCAGGGGATTGAGGTTCATCATAACCAGTAGCCATATCAGATTCTCCCTTATCGGCTTCAGAGGCTTCTGAATGTAACTCAGGTGGTGTATCCTAAGTGAAGACCGGGGTGTTATCGGGGTAAAGACATAATTGGTCTTGGGTGGCTTTCCTTATTCTTCCTCGTGCATCTCCGACCCAATACACGTTTCCTTGACGTCAAATGACTTTTATATGGGCCATACCACTTGTCCGCCAATCCTCTGAACTTATTTTCGCCTTTGCTCAGTAGATGGCTTCGTAGCAGGACTGTTTTTCCCCATTGTAAAAACTTGTAAGCTGGCAGAAGGGGGTGGATATTTCCGTTTAACGTAGGCATCCTGTACCTCCCTTGCCTTGTTGAAGTGTCTTTCGGTGGCTGGCGTACTTCCGCCAATGTTGGCATTGCGGTGGGGGAGTGCTCCCATGCCGTTACCTTGGCAGTTTTAACATGTGTCCAAAAAGCAACTGACTCGGGCTGGAAGTGGTAGCCTCATTGGTTCTATAGGGTAAAGAGTATCTTTGACAGATGGCAGTCCCAGTAGAAGTGGTCCTCTTCAAGATGGAGAAGCAGACAATTATTGAGTTCCTACGCTCTGTAGGAATGGTGTGCAGGGGGTAGGGTGGCATCGTCCAGGTTTCTACTTCCCAATCTTGATGGGCTATGTATCATGAGGTGCTTGTGAACTAAGTTCCATTGTCGGTTATACTCTGCGGGTATCCCCAACATGGAAATATCTCGTGTTTGAACTTATTGAGTGTGTGATATCTTGACTTGCGATCGGAAAGGCTTCGACCCAGCGAGAAAACTCATCCGTGATGACGAGCAGGTACCGGTTCCCTCGAGTATTTCTGGGATATAAGACTCATTTATTCGACTGCGATTTGGTTCCATGGTGCATAAGATTGCGTGGTTTTGCCATGTTTCGCAGAACTGGATAACTCCTGTGTTGACAACACTTAGGGTATTTGCTCACATATCGACGAACGTCACGACTCATTCCATCCCAGACGTATCTCACGCTTATGTCTGCTAAGGTCTCTCGGATTCCTGGATGTCCTGCATCAGGGTGACCATGATAATGACTGTACACGTCAGATCGTAGTGCTTGTGGGATCCAGATTTTCCAGGGCACGTTGGGCTGGAGATTCCTAGACCATCTTGTATCGCTGTGGGCATTCTTTCAGTAGCATCTGGATTTTTGGGCTGAGCTGTTGTGCCTTTCTATCTGATGGCGCGTCCGTTGCTGCTGAAAAAGGCACACTTGCTCTTCTGTTCGGTACACTAGAGGACTCGGGAGGAAATATCGGCTCAATTTCCTCATCTGGCTACGCCTCTTCTTGTCGATTTGGTTGGCAAGATAGGGCATCTGGCATGTCTTTCTGCGTTTGTGGGCAGTGTTGGAATTCAAAAAGTCAAATTCGAATGATAAATTGCAACGTCCTTGTTTGGCCTTGTTGTGTTTGGCTTCCCACAGCCAATCAGGACTGTCCGTGCGCAAGATAGTGTGGTTTCCTTCCAGATGGTAACTAAATTTCCTACCGCAAGCTTTGCTGATATATACAGCATCAATGCATGCTAGGTGCAATGGTGGTTAAGCTAAACTTATTAATGATTAAGATCAGTTCCGAGTAATGAGTACTGGAAAAGAAAACTGGTCTAGAGATGCAGGCCGTCTCAACTTATATACTCATCATGGGTTGGTTCCCATCGCTAAATGGCTGGTGCCACTAGGGTAAGGGGTGGTCACTGAGCGGGGGATGCGAATGCATGACTTACCTCTGCGATGTACTGGGGCTCTCTACTGACCATAGGCCCTAACATTCCTCTCCAAGAGCTTCTAGTTCTTAAACGACCACCCGTGGCTACCACCACCAATGACCAGGGGCTTTTACAACTTCATCCAGAAGCTCCCGAAGTCAACACCAGAAGCCTGCTAAACTACATTCCACTCTCTTTGCTGTTGACTCTCCTGAATAAGTGGCAACTACAACCACTGCCCTTCTGGTAGTGGCCCCTCGTTATTAGGTCTCTTCTAGACACCCCAGGTTAGTGTATCTGTGTCCGAGTTGTTTTGATAGCTATCGAGTTCATTCTATACTTGGTTAGTTTAGGAGCAGGTTACCTCTACCTGTTAAGCATAGCTTATTTCTGTCCTCACTCTGCTTGGTAGTAGGTACAAGTCATCAGTATTTATTATTTATATTAAATACTATTTTTAATCCAATACTATTTTTAATCCTACCTAGAGTAAATTTGTTTAGAGGTAAATCCTATCAGATACTAGGAACTCTACTTCTAGATGAAGCAAGTAAGCAACTGGGTGTAATAACAGTATACAAAACAAACATAGTGTAGGACTACTAAAGGTCCCCACCAGGTACCTGTACATCAGCACACACACCACTTTCGACGGCCACCTGTTACGTGCACCCAGGTGTCCAGAAGGGTAGAGCCCCAACCACTAGGAACATCTCCATCAAGAGCAGAGCAGGGCAGCCACCTCAGGTTGTATCGCTGACCGGAGTGCCGGGGGTGCTGGCAGGGATATTTGCCTGGGACTGGAGTGCCCAACTGTTGCTGGAACTCACCCTGAAAGTTGTAGGACAACCCACACGACCTACCTCTCTAGGCTTTTGCGCCAAGGCACGGATCCATTGGAGCACAAGCTTCGTGCCATCAACTGCTGTTGGACTTTACACTTGGTAGTGATATAGTCAATTGCTTGCACCAACGGAACATAAGTTAAGTGTCAATACTGCCTCTATACCCTTTGGGATAAGGCACGGTACTTAATGGGAGTAGGAGAAGGCATTCTTTACTGCTAAGCGTGTGGGCACCAATCGCCCATCCACACTTGGTGGCGATACCTCATGGGAACGTGCTCAGTCTACTAATCACCTGGAGAAGTAGTCCTCTCCAGTCAGCAACCCAGTTTATTTCCCCTCGCACACCAAATGTGGCACAGAGCCACATCCTGCAGTACGTGCCTTGGTCACTGGGAGTGACACCAGGTTGGACATAGCCAACTTGTTCTTCGGAAGTAGTGCAGTTGCCGCCTGGAGCCAGAGATACCTCTCCTCTCCGTACAGCATCTAGTCAGCCCGCTGCACCCAGTCTCCATGCACCTACGTTGGAACCTAGGAGATTGGCGAGTGAGTGCCCTGGTAAGTCCGCCCTACCTTTGAGGGCTAAAGTGGTACCCAATGTATCACAGTGCAAACTGTAGCTGACTTTGTGCCAAGTTGACAGTCAACCCGACCAATGTTGGTCTCCAGTAGGCAAACCACGCAGCCTAGGTAACTGGGTACGAGAGAACACCTGACAGTGCTCACCAAAGTAACTGTGACTAGTTTGAGCAACACGCGTCAACCGATATTTATGAACTGTTCAGATAACTGCTAAGCCTTCCTGTTCATTTATATGATAATGGTACTCTAGGTCTTTGAGCCTTGTGGTAGTATACGCTATCACTTGAGGTTGGCTGGCTGGGCCCTCTCGATAGAGAACAGCTTCTAGGTCGTTCTGGCAAGAGTCTGTTTGAAGTATCAGTGGACTCTTCCCTTGAGGCTGGTGGAGCTGCTTGGTATTCTGAAAGCTTGCTCTTAAGGCTTGGAAGCCGCGCAGTGTTCGGGCCCCCACTAACACTGCTTCCTTTTCAAGCAGTGGGTGCAATGGTGTTGTGGTTGGCTATATTTGGCTCAAAATCGTTGAGCCAATTACATATGCAGAGGAAGTGGCGCAAATGGTTTCTTGGTGGCCGGCTCTTCTGCTTCCTCAGTAGCCATTATTGAATTTGTCTGTGGGAAATCTTCTTAGGGGACCCAGATAATCAATTGAAAATTTCTTAAAGTATCTCTTGGCAAGGTTACATGTAATTCTATGCATTCCAGGACTCGTTCAAGGTGACAAGAGATGCTCTTCTGGGGAATGACTGGAAATAGTTTACCCCTCCGGGGTGGTGAAGGCAGTGCATTTTCTGCTGTTGGGATGTATCGTAATCTGCCATTACCCTGACTGCATTTCAAGGGTACTGCAGTTAGTGACTTCCCCTGTATCACGTAACGTGCGCGATAGGTTGATGGCTGATGGAGCAATAGGATGGGTTACATCGTTTAGAGCTTTGTAGTTAACACAGAATTTTAGATGGCCATTCTTCTTGGAGACCAAGACTACATGTGCATTATAGGGAGAGTCTGAAGCTTCTATAATTCCTTGTTGCTTCATTTCCTCAATTTGCTCCATGAATAGCCGGTGCCGTTTTTAGGATAACCTGTAGGGCCGATTACATATGGGCGTGTTTGTGGTCGACCATATTTCATGTTGGATTGTTCGGGTTTGACAAAGTGTTCTCCCATGTCTGAACACGCTGCCATGTTCATCTAGGATGTTCTTCAGTTCTTGCTAATGTGCTTCAGAGAGTTTGTGGTTGATATCCTCAGCTTTTATGGCCGGCAGGATGATGGCTTCGGAGCAATGTTCCCAACTAACAGTCACACTGTGTTTGTCACTCAGGTATAATTTACGTTGGCCATGATCCATTATACACTGCAGTTGGTGGAGCCAGGGGTGCCCAAGAATGCTGGCTTTGTGAATATCTGGTGACGAAGTCAGCTGGTTCCAAGCGTTTGTATAATTCGACGGCCGATGCCAACGAGCTATGTAGTAAACAGTGGCAGAAGCATTTCCAGACTGAGTCCACTTGAACCTCTGTCCGCCATTTTCATTTCAGTAAAAACAAAGGTCCGTCGTAGGGTGTAACAGTAAGGAATATCACTCATGCGTACCCAAAATATTCGACAAATAAAATACGATTGGACATTATCACGCACCTTTTGGCTGGAAATAAAGTGTAATTCGTGGATTTTGCTTTGCAAGGTTAAATATGGCATAAAACAAACCACTGGGAAGTTGTACAGCGTTGGGTTGTGAATTTTATTTTTTGTGAAGAATTATGTTAGTATCAAATCCATCTGTATGTTTGAGATTGCAGTGTATAAGCCTACACATGGGAGTAACCGAAACAACTCCACTGATTTAAATTTTCGCGAAACTTAAATTCACCACTTCAATATACATATAATTAATTTAATTATATAAACCCTTGCCACTCCAGTCACGGGAAAGCTACTTATATCGAAAAATTAACTTCATTTGGCTATTAACCTCCGCTTTTTATACCAAACTGTCACTAGCTCTCAGGGAGCTCGTGACAGTACTTCACAAGTCCTGAACTTTAAAATTCCGTGCTGATAAATTCAATTAACTTCACCACTCTCTTTTATCCCGTACAGGCAGGGAAAAAGAGTAAAATTCAGCTATGGAAACAGCTCCCAGGCGCTACCCTGGGAATCCTGTACAAGAATGCTAGCTTGTTGTAGCTTAAAATATGTTTGATTTTGAGGAGGGGGGGAGGGGGTTAACTTCTCCTCGCCACCGCAATCTAACGGAGAACCAACTGGGTGGCCAAGGTCCCTCACAAGGGACCGATCTACCCCCGTGCTGAGGGAGTAGCGTCCCAGTGATGTAAAATGGTGGTGTAAGCAATTTATGTATCCATTTGAGTGCTTGGAAATAGTAACGGTGCAATAGGCTGTGGTGTTTCGGCTCGAAACTGCAATGCAAATAATTTATACACTACATCAGTCTGGCATCAAACCACAAAGTTCGTGGATTGACCTCATAATCAAAATCATTATTTTCGTGTATTGAGACAGACATGGAAATTATATTTTGTCGGTGCTTACGGAAAGCAGGTTCCAGTAAATGTAAATATATCATCGAGGCAATGTAAAGTAGAGGAGCTTTTTAGAAAAAAAAAATCTGGAAGATGGTACCACTCTATTACTAAAGCAGAACACAGATTTTATGATGCACATAAATATTTCACCTGATGGGGTGGGCTATGAACTGTAGGAAAAACTGAGGGGTAAATGTTTATAATGACAATGTACATATTTTGTATTTTTTTTTTTACCCCACAATTTCCCTGATCTTAACTGTCTCCCACTTAAATTTAGGTGTTTGTATTGATTCGGTTATGTCTTTTTGGCACTTCATGTATTTTCATGTGTAAATATTATTATGAAGTACATATTTTCCACTCGTTTTACCACACAATTTCCCTGTTTAAAAAAATTGTCATAGGCCTATTTTAAAAACCATGCCGTACGAATATTCACAGTTTTCGGCCTCTCACTTTGTTTAGGTCAGCTTTATGACGTTTTAAAAAATGCCTGAATTGACAGTTATTACGGTTATTTTTAATTAACATATTTGTTTTTCACGGCATAGCACATTACACGTAATGCACTTCAATATTTCGCAGCGACTGTGTTTACCTCGCAGTTGTAACAGTGTTAAAGAACTGTAGTATTTATTCTTTTGTTATTGATATTTGTTGGGTCATATCTTTAAAAGGAATACCTCAGTTGGAATTAATAATAGAATGAAGGAACAACCAGTCAAATGAAAAAAAGGCACATTAAATTCAAGCATACATCTCGTATTCCTTTTTTATTGTCATACAAACTTAAAAGATAGCTGTGAACATGCACACAAATAAGCCTACTGTAACGTTTATTCCGCTCACATTTCTATGTATTGCTACTTACAATTTATTAGGTTTATTGAAATTTATCGGGCTGGGCCAAGTATTTTTTCTTCTGGGATTATGGCAAATTATGATATACAACTGTGTTTCAAACGCCTTGAGCAAAGGTATACCGTTGTGATAAAGACGTCGATGTAAATAATTAAATTCGTCATAAAAAAAAAAAAAAAAAAAACACGCACACTATGGCTTCTGCTAAGAGTGCTGTAATCAGTCACCCTCTCTGTGTTTGCTATATAGGTCGTTGGCCAGTGTAGGCAATCCTTGTTGAAATAATGCTCTGGGCAGAACCAGCATTTTGAAAGATTTGGTGGTGTAGGTGGGGAAGAATTCCCTCTTCACCTGGTCTTTTTGGGTTCTGTAGGCTTGTTGATTCTAGGCTGATCCAGTATGGCTTGCACCTTAAAATTTAGAGAGCAGCATGCATGCCACATGCTGCACACAGCTTTCTTTGCTTTCATCTGGGAAAATCCACTTAAACGTCTGGACTTTATGTCGGACAAATATCTCAGCTTCATCGTATGGAGTTTGGGTACGGCTACGAAAGTCTGTAGCGAGGTTGGCGAGCACCTCTTCGCTAGTGAATTGGGCAGCAAGTCTGCTACTTAGCTTTCTCCACTCAGTGATGAACTTGCCATATTCGAGGGCTTTTCCTTTGAGTTACACTTATGCCTGGCTTACCCATTGTTTTGGCAGAATTCCATTGTCGCAATATTCCGTTTCGCATTAAAGGCGAGCGGTTCCTGCAAATTTGGGGTTCCCCTGTGCACTGGGTGGTGACTGTGTTAGTGGCTGGCCCTGGGTTGCGTGGATGGTATTCTGAGCGCTCATACATAGCTCGCAATGGTATTGTTACATGCTGCAGCTGGCGCCGACTCAGCTGCCTCACGCCGTAATCGGAAACCCACCTCGCCCTCCCCTCTTCCTGGAACGATGCGCTCAAGGCCTCCTGATTACCCCTTCTGGGAATCCCGTGAATGCAGACAGCGGTGAGACTTGCTGGCGTCACGGAACTCCTCTTGCCTGCTAGTGTTTCCGATTTGTTTAGCGATGATGCAAGAATGTTCTGGTGAGACTGGCTGGTGCCTCAGTCTTCCGTGACGCATCACGCGAGTTGTGGAAGATTCTAGGTGGTGGTCTAAGAGACATATACATATTACCGCAACCCAGCGGCCGGCAGTCTTTGACGGAGGCCGCCTGGCAAGTGCGAGCGAAGTGAATTGAAGCGTGGACGATGAGAGGGTGTGAAACAGAGTGAAGCCTACTGCACGTGAGGGTGCTTGGAGGACTCTAGAACATTGCTATGGGACATGGACTGAACTGAGGTGGGACTGAATGGAAGAGTAATACAGATTTTATTGTAAATATTCAAACTGTCAAATATGGATGCATAAATTTTGAAATAATTGAATAGGTCGATACACTGTCTATTGGGACTGATCTTTAATTATTTAATTCCATTGATTTCTTTGCGGTAATTATAAATTTTCTTAATTGGTGTCAATCATGAACAGTTAGTGATATCCTTTTATTGTGAGAATTTTTGCTGTAGTAATTGTAAATAAAATTATAATTAATTCTTTTATTTAGTTAAGACCTCCATCCCGTAACGAACTTGGTATAGCCCACTTAATTTCTAGAGAGAGAAATTGTAAGAGTATTCTAAGCTGGGTCTGGTTATCCTCTCCCCTGGCCACCCAATACAACAGTGGTTGTAGGGTTCGGAACATATGATGCAGCAGACTACATTGAGCCCCTGACCTGGGCATGTCACCCAGCTGCAATATGCCGTCAGTCTAATGCGGCACTCCTTGCATCTAAATTCTAGCCCATCTGTGTATCCCATTTTGTTAGCCCATCCTAGGTAAGCGAAATGAAATTTTCGTTGGCAATGAGTGCACTCCATGCTATACATCTTGGTACTGGGACAATTTGGTTTGTAGCAACATTCAACAAAGGTGTCGGCCATATTTGCTTTAGCTTGCTAGGGATCATGCACTTCTGTGTCTGGCATGGTAGCAGTGTTTCTTGAGCGCCACTGGGTGTTTTCAGACTCCCCGAAGTCTAGGTTGTTGGTGATTCGCTCCCAGCTAAGTTACTTCGGCTCAGGGTTGCGCTGGCCTAGTACTGCTTAATTAACCTTGGTAATTAAGTCGCAAGGCCCCGCATTATGCGCCAGAAAACTTCTTGACACGTGACGTCCTATTGGTTAAGGAGGCATGTCAAGGCCCAAGTGTTTTGGGGTGTGAGGGCAGACACACCGGAGTGAGTTTGAACTCTACTTACGGCTCCGCACTGGAGCCTGACCAGTGTAGAGAACTGATCGTTTGGCTTTATGGCCGGGTACAAAGTCTGGGATGGCAAGAATAATTTTACGTCGAGGTGGAGTCGCTCACTTGTATACATGGGTGACTGGTGGCCTGTGGAGGCTGCTGGGGCATTGACAGTGATGAACTGGGCAGGTTGACGTCGGCAATGCTGGTCGTCCTGGCTGGTTTGGTGAACTGGTGTCCCCTTATCCAGGGGTTGGTGATGCCGAAGGGGACTTTCTGAAACACTGGGTAGATATTTCTGTCGGTCATGGTGGGTAGTTCAAATAAAACTAGCGAGGGGGCTGGAGAGACCGGCCTCTCCAGGCAACAGGAGCTCTCTCCCGGGGACTTAGACCATCAAGTACAGTTGGGTTGGGCTCTTGTTTGTTCTTAGGAGGAGGGATTAAAAAGGCTGGTATCGCCTCTTAACACCACTGCGGCGGGAGTAGGGCACGAGAATAAAGATCTCTACTAACAGCCCCCTCCCGAAGGTAGAGCAGGCAACATTTTAGTCCCTACTTGGGTGTACTTCCCTCTACCGCAATTGACAGAGACTGCCCCCTATTCCCCGTGTCCAGCACCAGAAGCATGGTGGATACTGGGTATCAAGTTTCACAATGGCTGACGATCACAATATGTGGGTGTGGTCCCAAAGGGGTCAGGCCCTCATACTCGCTCTGGCACCAGAAGCGTGGTGGATGGAGTATAACCTGTACCGATTGTCTAGCTGCCGAAAGGGTTAAATTCCTAGTGGTCAGGGCTTTACCGTTCTATACACTGGGGTGCATAGGATGGGTGGCCGTTTAATGGGTTTGTTTCAAACGTCGCAGTCCTGCACTAGGTTTGGAAAACGAATACGTGGAAAATATTCCATGGTATCCTGCTCTCCGTTGATGGACACTGATGTCTACTAGGAAAGGTACAAGCACCTCCTACCAAACAGGAGTTTCATGGAAGCTGGCTATGGTAGACAGGCGAAGGTGACCTGTTTCTAATCTGGCAAAGTAGGCTAGATAAATGGCTATGAAAACAACTCAATTTAACTAATGCTACATGTTGCCCTGAAGGGAACGAAAGTGTCAAGTGTTTTGACAACTTAAATGTTGGGACCTTCGGCACCAGGAGTGCGGTGAAGAAACAGGACAAACTGTGTTCCAAGAGCTGTGCACTGGTATTTATAATCTCCTGGCTCGCCCTTGTCTGGGTGGAGGGGGTAGTGGGGTGACATCTTGTGGGTGTGATGACGTGACCAGCCAGCTGAAGTTCCAGCTGCCACATAACTCGGCGATTAATACTAGTAGCGCCATCCCTCGGCATGGTATAGAACTTGGTGACCTTGAAGCATCGTCTTGGTGGCTCGACTGGTGAACAGTAAAATTTAATAGACTTCTGGAAGATTGTACTGTCGATCAAATGGCATTGGGGGAGTGTGTGTGTGTGCGCGCGCGCGCTTTATATTTTGCTAGACAACGTCCCCCTCTCCAGGGTGAGCATGGTTTGTGAAGGAAGGAACGCTGCTCAAAGAGACAGAAAGAAGAGGGGATGAGAGAGAGGATGCTAGGTCGCCACGCTTGTTGTATGGTTAACTTCCCCTCTTGTTAGGGGAAATAGCAAGGTAGTCTTGCACCACGCCTCACGGCCACATTGTCAACAGAAGTGGTGGGAAGGGACACTAGACAGTGTGCCACAGAGCAGTTATAAATGGTAGTGCGCGTGGCGTATTTCACATTTAGTTACTAGACATTTGCATAAACAACCAGCTTAAACACTATAATTGCGGGAAATATTAGGTGGAGGGACCCAAAATATTCTTTGATCAATCTCCAAGCGATAAACAATACAAGTGGTTTATGTTAATATTATTTACATATGAATTTCGCCGAGACCACAAAAAATAGATGGTGGATGTGATTTATTGACACATGCGATAAAGATACATGAAGAGTCGACTGTAGCACTATGCAAGGTTAATAAGTGCTCAAAGGAAATGCGTCCCAGTGTCCGGGTTGGTAATCAAACAAAAAGCTGCCTTCTTGTGGGTCTGTATTACTTTGATCAGGTAGTTCTCTTTCTATTTGGTATAGTTACTGTTTAAGATGGTTCTTTGTAGCCCATTTCAATGCTTTCGGCATGAGGCTGAACTAGTAATGTAATTCCAATAATATTTGAAATAGGCACACGAGAAAATGTACGTGCCGTGAAGCCAGTTTTAAGGAACGGTCCTACAGCGTATGCCCGGGCAAACGACTAGACCACGACATGTCTTGCAACGTAACCACATCTGGCTATTTGTAAGTCCAAAGGGTTATTCAGCATATCACGTGAGCAGCTGACGTATCAAGGTATATTGAGGTTCTAGTTAAGGGCTTCCCCAAAGATTGATCACTGCAATACCCTGAGTATTACCTTGGCCAAACTCTGAAAACCGCTGTTACTTGTGTTTGCAGTTTGACTGATCCAGTAGCCGGTGTTACGCCATGTACACAAATTAAGAATAAAGATATTCAAATGTAAAGTTAATTGAAAAATGACTCGTGGGTTACTTTGATTCATTACACGAGGGATACAGGGGTTACTACAGCTAGTAAGTAAAGGGCACTAAACTTCAATGGGAGCGTGGTTTTAATATATCCACGTAAGAAATCTCAGTAAAGCAAATATAATATTAAAATGGCAATTGTTTCTACCATAAGTTACTTTACTGTTAAATAGCATACAAATTAACTGTGGAAGTTGAAAGTACATATTTAATGCAAATCAGGCGAAGGCTACCTGTTACATTTACATTAAGTCAGTTGTCTGGTGAATTAATTAAATTTAAAGAAATTTAATTATTAGATAAACTAGCTTTGGAACCTAGCTTAACTATACGGGATATCCAGAAGGGACATTACACTATGTAACTGGGTTACTCTACTCAAGCAGTAGTGGCCTTGCTACGGCCTTAAGAGGACTACGTTGCCGTGACCTTCAGGTTACCTGGATGGTGCAGGGTTAAGGAGAGGTTAGGTCGACATAGGAGGTGCTAGAGATTGATGACGACTGGAGTTGCTGCTGAAGACATCCTTCAGGGGAAGATAACCTCTAAAAGAGCGTCATTGTCATGGTAGGCTTTGCGGGCATAGGACTGCTGGTCTTAAGTCAGATGCCCTCAGCCATCACAGCCTAGAGGACGATGCAAAACTATGTTACCGCCGTGGTATCCAACTCAGGCCTTCACAGACTCTTTAGGAGTGGATAAGTGACTCTGGCAAACTACTCCGAGCAACTGCTCTGGCATAAGCTGGCTAGCCTTTTATAGTCATCTCTAGCGATTATGGGTGCTTCAAGATGTGCGGGGGGCCTGTCTTCACCTCCAAGGGGTGGAGCTTGTGACGTCATATGCATGGGCTAGTGGATGCCTTATCTCGCCTCTACTCAGCACCTGGGGTGCAGAACTTCCAAGCTAAGGGTGCTAAAGTAGGCAGTGACCCTCTGTGATTGGGCCATGTATCTGGCGGCACCAATTTCAAACTGGTGCGCTCTTCTGCTGGCGAGAGGGCTGAAGTAAATAACTTCGGTGTGGGAAGGGTGATGATGTGACAGTTTTCTGCATATGGAGGGGACCAGTACAAGCTAGGAGCACGGGATTGAAGGTGTGTGTAGTCTGTGTCGTCGTGGAGTTCCCTGTGTCCTGCCTCCAGTACCGAGGGTAGACTTGGCCATGAAATCAAGATTCTGTAGTGCTTTCCATCTAGTGCGGATTTCTTTGCATCACTGAAAAGGAGCAGAGGGAAACAAGGCTTGCTGACAGTAAGCCTGATTTTTATTATATTCGGTGGGTGGTCTATTATTTTATCATAATAAAATGTGTTCTTTGAGATATTCTTAGGTGTTTGTCACAATAAAATTCCTCCAATGGTATCTGTTGGGGCATCAGAGTAAAGTTGTAATTGTATGCAATTAGGCCTTATTTCGTTCTCTATGGGTGCAAATAAATTTGCAAAGTTCTTAAAAGCTTAGATGATAGGTAGGCTTTGACATCTCATTGACAGCAATATCATTAGAGATGAAATCTGAAACATTACCACAATTAAAATATGAGTGACCCAGAATTAAAACTCAGAAAAATTCATAAAATTAAGTTAGCTTGTTAACTACATCACGGAGGTAGGATTTGCAGCATCAACTTTGGATGTGATTAGTCTAATATTTTGAATGATAGGATTCGCTATTCTGAAATATTTACACGGGCATCATTTTGAAAATAAAAGTCTGAGCCACTAAAAACACAGGCTTACCATAACGCCACTTCTGTGAAAAATTTGATGGAAACCCAATGATAGGCCTCAACTTTGATTGTAATTGTTAAACCAATGTGCCAACATATCAAAGTAGTTATATGGTCACCATTTTGAAAATCATTGTCTGAACTCATTTAATCATGTAACTTTACATTGCCTTCTGCAGGTGTGCAAAATTTGGTGGAAATTAGTTTAATTAGTCCAGAAATGTGGCAAAAAAATTCAATTTACTCACCTGACGCTACTTTGCAAAAAAATCCAGCATAAGAGAATCTCTGTATGCATAAATGATACTTCCAATTAATACTGTTTGTGCACAAATTTTGGTTGAATTTTCTTGAAACTATTCATAGATATAAGATATTTGAATTTATTTGTATAAACCCCCATTAAAAGATGCCTGCTGCACTTAACACGTGTTAATTCACATACTCTACTGTAGCAATACTTGCGTGAAATGTTGGTATGAATCGGTTGATTGGTCCTTGAGATATGGCATTAAACCTCAATTTCTCATCTGAAGATCTTCATAAATGGAAGACAAAAAATTTATGTATTAGCACATTGAATGATTGCCATAGATACAATATCCCAAGTTTAATTTAAATCTGTTCCATAGATTCGTAGATAAAGCATACTAAACTAAAATGTTTGTATAGGAGCTGTTCGGAAAATAAAACACACACTTAAAACATATGCATAAATTAAATGGCCTACCACAGTACAATAGCTTTGTCAAAATTCTTACGAAATTGGTTGGTTGTTCCCTTTTTTTTATATATATTAAAAAAAAAAACGCACTCCCCCCCCCCCCTCCCCAGTGTTATTTCTTGTCGCACTAATCATACTATCAGCGTATAGACTAAGTTGGAATCTGTAATCTGTTTCGCAGTTTCGTAAATAAAAAATTCTTAGCTAAAATAATTAAATGGCCACAATTTTGAAAACATGTGTGTTGTCCCTTTCAAAATTTATTAATTTACATGGCCTGCCATAGTGCTACTTGTTTGCAAATTTTTTTTAGGAATCTGTTGTTTATTCGGCGATATCATGCAATTTGAATTTGGCACATGATACTATTTTACAAACTAGTGGACAAAAGACATTTTGTGTGGACACATTACTATACTTTTGGTTATACTATGAAGTCGGCATACAAAGTTTCATTGGAATTAATTACATGGTTTCAATGATATAACATACATAACTAAAAAGGTTATATAGGCAAAATTTTGAAAATACAAGTCTGACACCCAAAACACATAAGTTGACGTAACCTACCACATTACTACTTGTTTGCCATATTTAGTAGGAATACGTCAATTGTTTCTCGAGATATGACATAAAAACTATATTTATTCACGTATCCATATCGTACAAAAGTAGGACAAAAGAGGCTCCACGTAGACACATTATGGTATACTGGGTCATGTTGTTTTGGTCACTATGACACCGTATTTTGCATATGTTTTGTGAATCCTTAATGTTAATTTCAACCCTCCTGTGCTTTACGTGTATTTAAATATTTTCTCACTTAACACAATTTAGGAACCACCATTCTTTTTATTTTATTAACGCTACTCTATGGTATGAGTATATGTTATTTTGAGTAATTTTTTACTTAACCTGATTAAGTTAATCAGTTGTTATTTATGAGCTTATATGCCTCAGAATTTTCTTTCTTTTGCAAGTTTAAAGTACATTTAATATTTTGGCTTTAGTTATGTAATTCTGACCGGAAATAGCTGAGATAAGTGAAGGAAGAAGCTGGAAGTACGAGGCTTCTAGGGAAGGACCTTAAGGGGTCTGGTCGGCAGTTTTATCACCGAGATTTTGACAATCAAAATTCCCACCATCGACCTAAGTTAGTCAGCTTAATTAGTCCCTAAGAGTGAGTACATTCTAGAGCTGACTTAGCAGAGTATAGAAGAGGGCTAAAGTTAAGCACGCCTAGCTTAACTTATTAGTGATCGCTGTCGCAGAAGACTCATCATGACATCAGGATCCCATCATGGAGGCAAGTGCAGCGAATATTATGTAAGGTGACGCCATCTGTATTATGGCCAATGGACTTGAGACAGTTATCTTTTTCTACAGTATTAAGATGATCCAGTGTGTTCGTATCAAGGATGTCACTCCAGATAAAGACTTAGCTGCATTTTTAAATTGCTAAATATTCCAGAGGTTTACAGAAGTAATTACTTAATATGTGGGAAAATAATCTGAACTTTGGCCATACTTTTATTAATGGAGCTCACGGCATACAAGATAAATATGAGGCACTTAACAGAAATGCATTAATTTTAAAAACAGTTTAATTGCACTTCACTTTTATTTAAATGGCAGTCAGCAGCATTTAAATATATTTTATTTTTCATTTTCATTTTATTGGTTTCTGTTAATCATGTTCTGTTCGAATGGTGGTAGCTTTTATTTTTCCAACCTACTTGCAGAATATAATTTCATTTAATTAATTAGACATAACCTAAAAGTTTCATCTAATTGCCAGTGTTGTGTATGCAAATTCCAGAGATCCAGCAACTACAGGTGCACAACAGGATTGTAAGTGTACTAAGGTATTGACACACAGGTATTACAGTGATATTTCCTAGCATAAGAGTATATTTACTGTTTTTCCTATTCTTACCTACCCAGTGTGTAAGTATACCAGTGCAAGTATCTTACATTGGGGTAAGTGGAGCCCTAACAAACTATTCAGTATTTATATTATCACACACCACAATATATATTCTTTACATTGTCACCCACGTGTGGTACTATGGGGATATAAAAGAGTATATATACCACGAGTAATTAGTCCGGTTCCAAATCAAAATTGTAGGGAAAAAATATTACAGTGGCGCCCAACGTGGTGCTAACAATAAATTTAGCAGTTTAACATGGATCCAAACGTTAGCAACACATATTTTTTGGGGAGTGCCAATATGGACTCTGGCAATCAGCCGAATACAGAGGGTAATGAACAGCTTGATATTGAACAGGGTTTGTTAGATGCAACATCTGTAGACATAGTAAACAATGGACATGATGATGTAGATGAGGACAGTACAGAACCTAATGTAAATGTAAGTGATATCACACATTCACCACCCAATATCCCTGAAAATGCAGTATTAACACCACAAATGCACATTGTAGCAAACATACAAATGAGTGACACCCAATATACCGTAGAACAGACAAATGGAGGCTTTACATAACTCAAAGCCGACTCTCAAAATAAATTTGAGCAACCGAAGGCCGACTCACAAAATAATTTTGAACAACTGAAGGCTGATTGACAACAGATTTCAAATGACCTGTTGGAGGTTAGGCAACAAATCGGTGGAATTCAGGAAATATTGGGGTCCCGTCTGGCGCAGCTAAAAGAAGTAGTGACACTACAAAATCAGAGTTTGGCAGAAAGTTTTAATAAACAGCTGGACAGTTTTCGTGAAGAAACCGACAAGGTTGCAACACATGGAGGAAACTTTGTATGGTATACCATCAGAAGGAGAAGCAAATTAAAGAAAGTGGTAGAGACAAGACTGATAACAGTAAATACAAGTGAACAAGCAGAGCTACTTAAAACAGTTAATGTTGTCTAGTCAGGAGAGAGAGGGAGGGAGGGGGGAGAGAGAGAGCGCGCACACACACTGAGCAACACACCCGGAAAAATGAAACAAACCAACTCAACACCATGCCACACAACGTGTCGCAGACAATACCCAAATTACAACTTCCAGTCATCAATTCTATTTTTAACCAACAGCAGCTTGTGTCTACTTACAGCAGCATTGTTACACCACCCTGCAAAACACTGGTTAGAAGGAATACCAAAATTCTCAGGTAAACAGAATGAGAATCACATTACCTATCTCAGAAAGCTGGAAGAATACGCAAATATTTTTGCCCACGATTCTGACATTCTACGCTGTATGAGCATGAGTCTACAGTCAAACGCTTACTTTTGGTGGGGTGGGAAGTGACCAAAGATAAAATTTCGATTTATTCATGCAACATTATTGGCTCAGCTCTAATTTAAAGTGTAACTAAACACGAGTAAATTTACTTATACAATGTCTTAAAATATAATTTATAATTATTTTTGATACATATACTGTGTTTGCACCAGTAACAGTTTTAATTTGTGTGACTTGAGACAGTTTTGGACACAATATAGGACTGAGACACTAGCGCTGTGAGTGGTGGAAAGCGGCAGTTATGCAAAGTAATGACAGTTTGTGATATTATTTTTGTGCGCCCTAACATTTTGGTCCTCCAGGGTCAGATTATAACGGGAAATTAATATTATCGGTGGACATCCATAGCGAGGGTGCTATTAACAAATTCGTAGCATGCATAAAAGAGAAAGTGAATGCCGCAAAGACACAAAAATTACCAGTTAAAAAATGGGATTTCTTACTTTTAAATATCTTCTTGGAGAAACTGAACACACCTCCAAAGCAGGCAATGATGTCAAACAAACAGGACCTCCTGTTCTACCACCAACTAATGAAGTTTTATTATCACAAGGCAAGAACAGCAGATTAAGTGCAGTTGGCAACAGTTGAAAAACAGAGAACTAGCCAATCCCAAAAGATTTCAGGCAGCTGGATTCCTGCTGTTACCAAGTAGCGGCCATTACACGAGGATGGCTAGCCTGCAACAAACCTCACAAAGACTACGCTGACGCGTGCCGCTTCTACACCTTTTATAATACTAATACGACTGACTCATCGCCTAGGAGTACTGCTTCCATCACTACAGACGTGAGCAACACGTTGCCTACCCCTACAGGCAACGGGAACTTCTGTGTTTTTCCTTCTCACCTGGAAGGCATGCATCATGGCAGGCACATCGCCCCCCTCCCCATGCTCAAAACCTAAAAACTGCCCAGACCTCGGGCACGGCCTAGCAGACCCCACGAGGCATGAAGCCAGAACCGCTGACGAGATAATTCTCACACCACCCAGGGCCGGAGGACGTCATGCCTTCCCCGCTCCCCGTGCCGGCAGCCTACAAGCACCACTATATAAGTCTCCAGCTGCAGCCAAGCTCTGGAGTCATTCTTTCACATCTCTTGCACTGGCCACACAGCACTCTTAGAGTTCTAGAGAAGTTCGAAGCCTACAAGTATGCCTTCACGGCAACCAACTATATACGTCGACGACCCGTCAACCCGGCAACATACAAACACAAACTTTCTTCTTTTAACTTTGTTTGTCTCCTCTAGACACCTTTAATTAGTAGTTTAACTGTAACTCTTATTTTTGTCTAGGCTCAGCTTTTCCAGTTTATTTAGAACTAGGTCACCTACATCTGGAACCACGCAGTTACCATAAGCTATCCTCAACTTGGTAGGAGGTAGCACAAGGTCACGTGTCTATTGAACTTTTAATAAACACACGTTGCTTTCTACTTTTCTACTTTTATTTCCAGGGTATATATCTGTATTCACAGTTGGAGGAAGATTACGCTGTGCACTGCGAACGGAATCCAAGGAAGTTATTAAACCGAACTAAGACATACACATTAGACGGCTACCTGTTTCTTCCCATCAAACACACAGTACTATTAGTGCTCCTGGAGAAGAAACAGTAACACCCCTCGCACTAGTAACACCTTCACACCAGGAGGCACGACACACTTGGTTGCTTCGCACCCCTCGCACTATTAGTGCGCGGTGACTGTGACCAGTGCTGCCGGGTCTTCACGATGGACGCACAACCAGTAGAGGCTTGGCCGATTCCGGCTCAACGTCCCTGATCAGTCCACCTACGGCGTGGGATCAGTAGGGACTCTTATAGAGCCGGCTGACAAGTCAGTATTGGGGTACACTGTTAGTATTTCCATTTCAGTGCACTGCGTGATTTATAGAACTGTTACCCTATGCCTCATGAGAGAAGGAGTGGTAGGAGATGTAGAGAGCAACACCTGGCTCACCCTGCTGCCTGGTCGAGGATAGTATCACCCTATCCTATGCAGGATAGACAGGCAGTACAGATACGTGCCACCGAACTCAGACGTCACGCAGTCACACTTGCACTGGTAATATTAATTGATTTTCCACTGTGTGTTCATACCAGCTACAAGTATCGCCCTGTTGTCTATGGCTTCTTAACCGGAGTGGAAATTTGGCTAGGTTGGGACAACTTGGTCTTCTGGACGAAAGATGCACAACTTTGGAACATTCGTGCAGGCATTCACCCCGCTTAAGACTAAACTTACCTCAACTACCTAATTAGAGGTGAGAGAGTATCAGAATTAGCCAACACTCCTCGCCTCATCCCCGCTACCGAAGTAGCTTTTGGTCTAGCGAGTAAAATCTGTAACTACTGTGTCCAGTCAGTCTAATCGGACACGTGTCAACGTTTGTATCCACGCACGACAAGTCACACAAGCTGAAGTGGTGTGTGTGCGCACACGAGGGGGTTCATGACCTACATAAATACCAGGTATTTATCGCAAGTCTGTTGAGAAGAGACTGATATGTGTGCAAATGCAGAGGCTGTGATTCAATTGTCTAAGATGACATGTGGCAGCACAGTGTAATTCCAAGTATCACTGACAGCTCTGCTAAGGTAGTCACCACACACTCCTCCATGTTGCAGATAGACACAAACCTAAGACTCCACCTGCAAGCTCAGACGAGGATGAATCAGAAGCCAGAGACGGCAATGTAGTTGTGATGTGTGCAGCAAAAGGAAGGCGAGTCGACACTCATCTTTCCACGGTCATGATTTGCCACACCCAGTGCAATAGACACGTTGCTATCTGCAGAGTTAGTTACTGAGGCGATGACAGGACCCAAGATCACTGGAAAGCCACATGCCTTCCATATTGGGGTTAGATGTGTTGGCAGGTAATGCACCATGCGTACAGGCTACTCAGCAAGCGTCATTACTAGTATATACTGATTGGTCCCATGATCTAGCCTTGAAAAAGTTTTGGGAAATTGAAGACTTATCTAGGAAAACCTTCATGTGTGTTGACCAACTGTGTGAGCAGCATTTCCAGGATACCCACATGAGTAACAGCAAGGGCAAGTATGTGTTCCTTTTTTAACCACAGATGTCACACTTGACAACTCTTACAGTAGTAATTTTAAGCAACTGTACGGACTGTAGCGAAGGTTACCAGAGTTACTTCAACAATAAAGGCAGTTCACGGATAGTACGAGAGCTTATGGCACATCACAAATTGGAATGTTAACAGTTGGTACCAATGGCAAGGCTGCCGTATCCTTAACCTCAGAGTTGCACACAGTCAGCCAGTATTCATCATCCCTCATCATACAGTCATCGAGGAGGAAAGTGTATCAACTAAGGTGCAAGTTGTGTTTGATGGCTCCTCACAGACTAGCAGTGGACCTTCTCTAAACAGTTTGCTCCTTTTGGGGTCTAAATTGCAAAAGGATGTGGGTGACATAGTGCTGAACTTCAGTACAGGACCAGTTGCTATAACAGCTGATGTGTGTAAAATGTACTACCAGTTTGTAATCGACCCTGTGGAACTGAAGTTCCAATGCATTCTTTGGCAAAACGTTGCTGGTAAACCAGTGAATATTTTTGAACTCAATACAGTGACACACAGCCTGGCATCTTCACCATTCCAGGTACTCCGAACGATGCAGCATCTGGCAATTGAGGAAGGTGCCAAGTATTACTTGGCTGATCCTTATTACATTGTGTGTTTGTGGATAACGTTGTGACTGGAACAGAGACTGTTTCTGAGACACTTGGAATTGAAGGCACGGTTAGTGGCATTGCCGAGAGCAGGTGATTTCCAGCTACACAAATGGTGTTCCAATCATAGCAGTGTAGTAAACAGCACTAACACAAGTGAAGGTGCTATAAATTTTGATAGCACAAGCTCAGTGAAGGTATTAGGAATACACTCGGACCAGTACAGGATCAGTTCTGCTACAAGGTAAAAATGCCAGCTGTAGCAACTACCAAACATGGTATCCTATCCCTGATTGTACAGTTGTAGATCCATGTGGCTGGCTAGCCCTTGCGGTGACTGCCAGTAAAATAATGCTCCAGATGCGGTTGACAAGAGGCCTTAGTTGGGAGTAGCAAGTAGGAGGGGATGTGTTATGTGGGAGACCTTTAAGGCTGCATTACCCTTGATATCTCTGGTGAAAATACAAATATTTATTCCAGTAAGAGAATTCCAGGTTCAATTCCATGGGGTTTGTGAAGCAAGTGACAAGGTCTACGCAGCAGCAGTTATGTATGCTCAGTTGTGTTAACGTGGCAGTTGTGTTAACGTGGTTAAGAACGTCGCCACACAACTGCAAAATCTTTTTGCACTGGACAACAAACAATGTTTTATCTCACTCGATATTAATAGAGCATCTCAGCATGATCACTCATCTGCAAGTTGGTAAATAACCGTGTTGACTGCTTTAGAGCCAAACCTCAGTCAATCAACCCTGTGATGTCTGTGCTGCCAAACTATAGGTTGAGTCAGATATGAGCCTTCCATTCAGTTGGGACTGATTTTGCAGGCCCATTCTATGCTATGCCAGCCGTAAGTTGCAAGAGGACTGTGCTAAAGATGTATGTATGTGTGTGTGTGTCAACCAAGATAAAGCACATTGAAATGGTGATGATCTGTCAGTGGCAGCATTTATAGTAGCTCTGAAGCATTCCGTTTCCATCAGAGGCTAGCCATCTGACATCTACTCGGACAATGGCACCAACATGGTGGGGACACGCAATTATTTGAAAGAGGGGCACCAAGAACTGTTCCAGGGTGCTAACACGCAGCAGATAGCAGACACTGCGACTGAACAAGGAATCAAATGGCATTTCAACTCGCCTGCCAGCCCTCACTTAAGCTGTACCTGGGAGGCCGCTACAAAAAGTATCAAACAGCACATGAAGCCAGCTGTAGACAACCAGCTACTGACCTACAAAGAGTTAGCAACACTTCTGGATCAGATATATGCAGTACTCAACTCACTACCTCTGTGCCCATTGTCAGCAAGTCCAGACAAGTTTGATGTACAGTTTAATGTGCTCACACCAGGACATGCCCTTATTGGGGAACCCCTTGTTGCTGTACCAGACAATGTTCTACTGGAATTGCCTCTTAATCGACTAAATAAGTGGTAAATGGTCACTCAGCTTCATCAGAGAATTTTGAAAAGAGGGAGTCTGGAGTATCTCAACACACTTCAGCAGAGAGCAAAGTGGACCAAACCCATTCCAAATGTCAGAGTGGATAAGCTGATCCTTTTGAAGGATCCAACACTGCCCCCATTGAAGTGGGAAACGGCACAAGTGGCTGCCGTACATCCAGGTCCTAATGGTGTGGTTCGAGTGGTTTTACTTCGGACAGCCAAGATTTGTTCCTTGCCAGTGGAGTAGAATAGCAGATGAAGAGCTCTAGTAATAAAAAAACATTTTTGTTTTGTGTTGTATGTGTGTACTCTTCTGTGATATTCTTCTTATAACTAGAAAATACTTATTTTTGCTGGGCGGAATGTTGACACCAGTAACATTTTTTAATTTGTCACACTTGGTTTTGCCCGCTGTATGTGACAGACACTAGCACTGCTTGTAGTGGAAAGCGGCAGTTAGGTCAAGTAATGGCGGACGGTTCGTGCAATTATTTTTGTGTGCTCAAACATAACAGAAAATTTAGAAAACAGAAGAAAATGTTCTGTGGAATTGGAGACCAATATTCTTAATTGGTGCTGGAATTGCAACTAGTATTGCCTAGCACCTGACCCAGCTCTTATATTTCTTGCATATAGTTTTTGTGCGTGTGCGCATGCGCATGTATGTGTGTGGGTACGCATATTTAATCACATATGCAAGCACATGCTCATGTGCACACACTCAGAATGTGAGTACTACCTGCACCAGAAATTTTGGATTGCTACAGACTGCTACTGATAACACAAGAGATAGTGTTTAATGGGTAGGGGGACAAACAAGAGCAGTAACACACAGTCATGATGCTCATGACAAAAGCAAGCTCCAATATCATAATTTTGAATTTCACAATTTAGCATTTCGTAACAGAAATCTGTGCAATCAGCATGTTGTGGCTTCCTTAGCTGTTGCTCTGAACAAGCAGTGTGTACCAGTACAATGCCAAGGCTAATGGAGATGGGAAGGCAGCTAGCTTAACCCCCCCCCCCCCCCCTTGACCAATCCTCCTGGCAGAGCTGTGCATGTACCTGGCCTGATCCATAGTGTTCTGCCTTACCACGCCAAGTGACCACAGCTCAGCGCTTGACATTGCCTTGCAAAATGTGCTTGTATCTGGTGTTGTCTGAATATTTTACCAGCAATAGTCGTATTTTTGTATTTTTCCTTAAGTATAGTTGATTGTATGTGCCTTTCAGGTCATCTTCTTCAGTGAAATGTGTACCTTGGCCTGGGGAACGATGGCTACGGGGGTGACAGTTCCGTCTGAGCAGGATGATCTCCCTCCGGGTCATACTCTGGCCAACAGGTGCCTAAATATTTGTATATGGGTGTCCAATCGTCTACAGGAATAAAAGGGGATATCTGCCTCGGTACTACTTCAGTTTCTGAAGGCAGATTCATGGGCTAGTTTTTACGTTAATTTTGACAGTAATATGTATGTCATATCTGCAGTTCTGAGAAATAATTTTGACAAAAACAAGTCTATGTTTTAAATTATTGATTCGTGAATGAATTAAGTATTATTTTATAGCAAACATCTCATAAGACACAGCTTCATAGATTCATGGTCCCAATTTTAGGCCAATTTTGATGGTAATATGTGTACAGGTCTACCATTTTGAGGTTACTCTGTACGTCAACCCTATCAGATGTAGGAAAAAAATCCAAATTTCCCTTCCTCCCTCTTGCTGTATAACACAAATTTTTTTGCTTCCAATTTTTATTATCTAATGATAAAACATTTAGTAACACCTTTGTGGCTATCAAAGGTAAAAATATTAGTTTCCTAACATCAAATTTTCAGAAAAGGACATTTAAGAATTAGTGTATAATGTTTTATTTGTAATACTGCACAAAGTTTTCGCTTTGCGTGTTGTCCTAATAACCTTCACATACAAAAAAAAACTATCTGGATATGAACTTGTGCAGTAATTAATCTGTTTGTCCAAAGCCTTTGTCTTACAAAGGGCAGTTTCCGGGCTAGGCAAAAGTGGTGTGTAACTTGAGTAACAGCATATGCGTGTCGATAAACATTGGCAACCTTTATGGAAGGGGTAACACTCATATGAAAGAAAAGCAACGAGTAAGAAATGATAAATTAGGTAAATTTTAAAATTTAAGTTAGCCACCATAAATGTTTTAATTCAATTTTTCCTGGGAGTACTTCATACCCTCTAATCTATTCATAGCTCCTCAAACTCCACTCCCTTTTCCCCATGAAAATTTGAATCCGCTAATTGTTTCCAACAGCGGCCCCTACCCATTCAGTCTGCTCCTGTTTGACAGCTGCAGGATAACAATGATCAACTAGGTAAAGATTAATTGAAACCTTATGAGCTGTGCAAGGGAATGTACTCTGACTGTTAAAATCATATTACTTCTAGATAATGAGTATTTCCTCATATTTACCATGTCACGAATCCATACAATTATTACACTTGTAAAGCACAACTTAATTCATAAGGTATTGCCAATTGAAATTATGAAAATTAACATTGTTATAAATTTTATCATTTAAAGGGCATAAAATAAATTTTCATATTTATTGCATTAAAAAAAACTTGTAACTATTTGTTACTTTTGAAAATTGATATTAAAAAAAAAAAAAAAAAAAAAAAGGTAATTCAAAATGGGTGATGAATAAATAAATTCCACTCTTTTAAAAAAAGTACGTGTGTAATCCATACATATACACTTTCATGCCATTTCACACAATACCTACTTGAAAACCATGTACAACACACTGCATCGAACCACGAGTGAGTTTAGCATAGCATCAAGTGGATGGACTACTAATAAACAATGACAACAACCGTGGACTGTTTGTCGAAGATTTTTCCGTCCAAGAAATTCTGAGCAATAGTTGGCTTTGTGCTGGAGGGAGTCAAATGCCTGAACCACATATCTGTCAAGAGTCTCCAAAAATATGGTGACCCTCATAAAAACAAACAGTAGAACAAAAAAATTTTTTGTTCTAAAAGTCAAGTGCCAAACACTATCTGTTCAGCAATTACATGAGCAAAAAATTGACTTTGTATGTTCTTACACGATAAATAGTTCTATACATTACATTCCAATAAAACAATAGTGGTTACGCCTTGGGCAAACAGTATCTAAAAGTTCACTTGTCTAACACAAAACCACAGCTTTGGAATGGCAATGGCAGAGAAGGGAGGCCGGTAACAGTGTTGGGACAGGAGATACATGTGAGAATGCTGCAATGTCACTTCCATGGGATAGAGTCTAGCAGGCAGTTTCAAAGATACGTGATTATGTATAAATATATTACAGGAAACATTCTAATTTGTTATAATCAAAAATAATCTTACAAGTGATACACATACTGGATAATAAGTTAACTGCATTATGTTACATGGAATTTATATAATCATGTAACATACTTACGTAAAAAAAGATATTTCATATATGTACCGTACATTTACAAGTCATATATTACATACAGTATAATGATATCGAGTTGTCTTAAGAGTAAAAACTACTATACATTTATTGAAATTTCTAGTATAAATGATTTCAATATCATTTATGGCACTGTTTGTGATGCAACGAAATGGTTGGAACACCCAACGATTTACTTCACGTAAACTGCAGACACAAATGGAAACACAAACCAAATTTTCCCAATCTGAAATTGCATTTAAAATGAGGTAAAGCAAAACTCACAGTAGTGGAACACAATATCACAGAATGTATCACGAGAAAATTGGACCAATACTGCAGCAGGGCTATGACAGTAACTAAGAGCTATCTCAATGCCACAAATGAGAGGAGCCAAGGGCTTACCTCAGATTATTTGGCAGCCAGGGTGGAAAGGTATTTTACACATAATGAAAAAACAATTAAAAAACACAAATTTTTAACCATTACATTATTGAATTAAGGATCCTGAGAATAATGTTAAACCAATGTACACAAAAATGCACTGAACAGTTAACACTGCATAAAATTTTATATACAAACAGGGAAACCAGTCACAATGCACAGCTTATTATTCACATTTACAGAAAATATGTCTAGCATATGTTTTAAGACTTAATTATGGAAACAGATACATTATAATGACACGTGATGCGTTCCTGCGCATTGAAAATGCGCACTCTACATGTGACTTTGCCCCATCATAGAGCACCAGCGCTCACATGGGCAAGTCTTACCCGCAGGAGTACAATAAATCACGTACTAACAGGGTCCAGCCATGCTACTAGACACGTGGTTACGAAAAATTGAACTGTTCACCATCAAAGCCATCATGCAGTCGCAAACTTCCCACCGCAGGATTTTACAGTTTGACAAGCCATCGACACCCTGCCCGTAGATAAGCAAGTTCCACGTGTTGCTGCAGGATGGCAACACCCAGCCCACAAGATGATCACAGCCTCCAGCCCCTCGCACCGGGGCGAAAGATATATCAACAGTAATCAACTGGGGAGATAAAAAAAAAAGGTGGCGAGGCCACCACACAAACAAACTACCCCTGTGGAGAGAGGCTAGGCTAGCCATCCCTGCACACCTCTGACAGCCACAAACTGGAAAATTTTGTATATAATGAGAAGCCAATCCCTTGCTCGAGGGAGTTGCTGGGCGCTCTAACTTGAGTAAAGCTGACGGCATCAGAAGGGGAAGTGGCAGCCATCCTGATCTCTCAGTCTGCGAGGACCCGAATTCATATGACCTAGGATTCTGACCACTAGTCCACTCGTGCTGAATTTGTTAAAGTAAGTCTCCAGGGTAAGCGGCTCAACTCTCAACTCTCCCAGTCTGTAAAGACCAGAGGCTATCTCAAGGGACTCTACCACTAGGCCTTTCGCGACGTGATACTGTCTTCGAAGACATCTGCTCTTCACCACCACCAGCCGCACCCCGAAGACACTGCCACTGCTGACTGCCAACATCCAGAGGTATCCACGATGTTCCTTCCTGACTTCCACCTAGAATCAACTTCCCCTCACCACCATGGTAGAAAGTCACGCCGATGTCCCTTTCTGGACTCCCCCCCAAAACCACATAATTGAATTCTGAAATATTTTTTTCTGATCGAAAATCATTAACTTTGTGTAGGTTACCTTCTTCTGTTATGATTGTAGCTTCCATCACAAAAGTTAGGAGTGAGCTACACATCCCGCTGTACTTCATAGCGTATTAATAAATAGGTAACTTTGCTAGAAATTGATGTACCCCCTTTTGTTAACTTTGGAAAATGTTTATTATAATTAACTTGGGTTAAATTGGGAAACCTTATTTTCATTTAATAATCTGCCTCCTAAAGGCAAATCTGGTACCTGCGACAATACCCTAACGATAATTACACATAACTTGAAAGGGAAGATCTAGGTCTGTCGCTGGGTAGATTGTTGGAGGACCCCACGGCACTAGGAACTCGATACCCCCTACGAGATATGACCAGCCCAGGTATTCGGTTCAAATCCCAGCCTGAACAAGGCCGGAGGAGGACCAGTAGAGTTCTGGCCTGATCAGCCTCTTGAAGGTCGCTCACCCTGTATTCAGGTATCTGTACCATTCTTCGGCACTCCCAGCCTGAATTAAGGCTGGATGGTGGGTACGAAGAGTGACATCCCTGAAGTACAGAACGTACACTGGTTAGGGACGTATTGAAGTACCAGATTCTCTTTCTGCAACACCTACTGTAAGTTACGAGAGAAACAGATGTCCTACAAATATTCCCAGCCTTAATAAGGGTAGAATAAAGTTATATTCCCAGTTTGAATAAAGCTGGAATATACTTTGCACATGCTGAATCAACTGACCTTCAGGATTCACCCCCAGGATCCCAGGCCATTCCATTATCCACCATCTCAGTCCCAGCTTGTACTAAGGCTGGGCTAGGAGAGACCGGATAATGCCTGGTGTTCTGGAGGTGCACTCTAGGCAAGGCTAAGTTCAATTTGCAGCCTTCAGCTGAGATGCCATATGCTACAAAAGACCAATTAAGTAAAATAAGGATATTAGCCCAACAGGCCTTACAAAGAGAGCTAGAATCACTAATTCCTGCAGACATATATCTTGCCAATAAAGATAATTTACTGACTAGTGTAGAGACTGTGCCTTTATTTGGCTTGTGGATAAAAGTAGGTGATGTAGATTTTCCAGGGTTCGAAGCAATAAGACAGGGTGAAGAATCAGTTCTCGGCATAGACTGGCCCTGGCACGAGATTGACTATCTCCCCAAACCAGCCCTCGGTATAACTGCGCCAGAATCAGCCGTCTCCTCTCAACCTGCCCTGCAAGCATGAGTCACAGTACCCACGTGAGCACGGCAACAGGAAAAGCCTTCACTCTTCACATCCAACCCAAGGTAACAAATCATCCGAAATTAGTGTGTGTATTCCCTTACTTTGTACCGACCCGCCAGCCGACTAGGCCGGCTCCATATAGGGAAAGGCCTAGTCCCGACCCTAAAAACTCTGCCCAGATCCAGAGTCACATACACCTCTAGTTTCCCTTTTCTCCTTTGTGAAACCTGGCATCATGCATTTTGGCAACCTTTACGGTACTTAAGATCAAAGTCTCCAGGAGGGAGACCTATTTGGTTAAACTTGCCTTGGGGTTTGACTCCCCTCCTATTAAAGTCACACAGTCAAAAGGGCCTAAATCCAACTTCCCCAAAGTCGAACAATCCCCGACCCAGCCTGGCAATTGAATTTCACGTCCTTTTGATGTACCAGGTGCTTATAGACAGCTTATTACCCATTAAGGAGAGTAGTTACTGCTCTAAAAACTAATTTCAAATCAATTACGAAGGAGAATTAGTGATGCGTCAATATAAAAAAAAAAGATTTTTTATAATCTAACCACACACAAACTTGGGCCTAATTCCTCAATCTCATTTAACTCATGTGAGCAAAAGAAATTAAATTCTAGTTTCCAGCATGAAAATAATTTCACATAAATCAGCAGATATCAAGATTAGAGAATAATCAGGAAAGCGGCAATAGCAATTTCACAGAAAACAGAAAAAGGTAGGCGAGTGTAAGATGAGTGTATGTCACAATCATTGTTATTACTTATAGTTTACAAGAATTGAACAATTACAAATAAACTTGAATTAATAGCACACATGACAAAGCCATCGCAGACCAAATAGGATCAAATACCAGAATTGAATATATATACCAAGTAGGAATTGCCTAGAACAAAGATGCAAATTTTATTGACAAAATTCCAACTACTGTTACAGAATGTGTTAAAGTTGTAACATGATTTGTGATTGCAACTGGCCAAGTAAAGATTGTAAATATTTGCACAAATTGCAAAGAAAGAGTCAGCAAAAAATAAAGTGAATAAGAGAAGTTAATTTTGTATGCTGCTCCATGATGTCACCTGAAACCAACTCAATGTACCCAAAGTTTTGAAACAATACATACGCAATGTATTTGAATAATACTTTAAAATCGGACAGTTCCTCCTGTAATTTTTCAACAGAATACCAAACATACCCAGATCATTAATCAGGAATCACAAATTTTCCAGTTTAAACTAATCCTACGTGACTGATGACAGCATGTGAAAAAGTATTTTCTCAATGTAAAGTAACTAACAAAAGAAATATTTTTTTTACTCCACAAGTGCATGCACAGTACTCTGTTATTACCACTGTGTAAATCTTTGTAATTTTAGGATGCATTTTTGGGCAATCTCTTGAAACCACATGAAAAATTAGCTTCCTTTAATACCCAATTTAATCTAAGCAGTCTTCAATTCTAAGCTGTTATGTTGTCTCTTTCTGGAAAGAAGTGTGCGGCAATTAGGCCACCATGTCAGTTGTGTGAGCATGATGTCTAGGAGAATATATTTTGTGTATAACAGCATGTGAATGTTACTGCAATGTTTGAGAATATAACCAGTGTACACTGAACATGGTGTTTATAATTATTTACAATGTAACATCTGGCGACGGAGGCATGATCCATATGGAATTGTTGGTTAAATGAGTGAGATTAATGTAAACAAATATATTATAGAGCTGGGCGGGATAGATTATTTGGGCTTGCGAAAATTCTGGGTGAGAAAAATAATTTCCCGTGGCGCGTCCTACGTTCGGGTAAGTGGTTAGAGCGCTGACTGCCCTCACTATGTTCAGCAGGTGATCCTAGCGCGGCGTTTTTGTTGCTACTCTAGCCCAGTGGGTCATGGTAGGTTCTATGGGAAGCCGCTTAAGGGGAGGATACCATCTGAGTGGAGGGGAATCAAACCCCAGAGTGAGTTGAACCGTGATCGTTTCCTGTCCGGGGCGAAAAATCTTCCTCACTGCTAGAGCTGCCAAGAAGCGGGATTCCAGCTATCCCGTGGTATGTGTCGGGAAGTGGATTAATTGATAATGATGATGGGGGTGGATGATCCTGCCAGACGGATTGGTGCTATCCGCAATAGCCACGTAGGCCGAAGGGTGGGAATATAATTCACGGGAGATGGAACTACTCAAGGTTTCGGGGTGACTTTCGGTGGCAGTCAAACCCTGACGATCCAGAAGCCAAGTGGATAGTGCATGTATTCTGAACATCCTTCCTTTGGTCAATCTTAGGTGGGGTTACGGCTACTGCGGGCGAAGGAGTCTCCAGCTGGGGGCGACTGACGAGTTACTATTCTAACCACGGCCAACAAGCACCTAGATAGGCATCAAGCTCCGACTCATGGGCAAGGGAAATAAACTGTGAAATGGGCTGAGGTCTAAATTCTGGCTCCGCGGGCAGGAGCGTATCCTTGCACTCAATGTCTGTGTACCTGGAAGTGAGTCAACCTCTGTAATGCTTGTCGCTCTTTGCCTCGGTTATGTCTCTGGATACCACCCTTCTTACTCCGCATCTAGACCAGCTTTCTGACCTTTCCGCAGATGTGGAGTCCTGGGGATGCGTCTTATTCAGTCGCACCCAAGACCCTGATGTATAGATGTGCAGTCCGGTATTAGGACACCATCGAGGTTAGGCGAGGGAGCACCAGAGGACCAGGAGCCACTGTATATCTTTTCGGACTCAAAGCCTTGTTCAAGCCCCGTCTCCTGTGGAGTTTAGTACGCCTCACTACTAATTCTCAGCAAGGTTTTGCCCAATGGCAAAACGTCGCGACGACCTGCTACAGCGGAGTCAAGGAATTTGACCAACGTAAAAGGGGTTGAAGGGTATGGGACATTGGGTTACCTCTGGAATGACATGCAGTCTTATGTTGCAAGAATAGGGTTGCGCCATTTGCAAGCTGCTCGAGAGGCTGGAGCCGTTGCAGGCTGTAGGAGAGGAGAGAGAGAGAGGTCTTGGTCAGACCCATGGAGTGCTCGCTGATCTATGTGGCCGGCGAGCCCGGTGTCTCTGGCAAGGGGTGTACTTGTGCCTCCTTATATAGCAGAAAATCCCTGGATCAGCGATCTTCAGGGGGTGCAGGGTATCATAGCCTTTCATCGTAGGGGTAGGTTTACCAGGGTTGCACCGCTGCCGCACATTTCTTATCTCCCTGCTCCAAGGTGACAACAAATTTACCACCTCGGCCCGAAGCTGGCGGGTGGTACGTCACAGGGCAGCAGAGGTGCTGCGATCCTGTGGTGTCTGTGGAACTTCCTTCTCAGATAATCTCAGGGTAGTGGTCCTTCGGGTAAAACAATCTTTAAAAGGGGTGGCGCTCACATGCCAGATTTTGTGCGGGCAGTACAATTCATAATTAAACACGTTAATTAATTCAGTGTCTGAAGTTGTCCAATGTGTGGAGTCTATTCAGTGGGCACGTGAAAAGTAGTTTGCCACTGTTTGTGACTTGCCCCGAGCTCTTACTTCCTCGTTGATGGGTCGAAGTCACCCGTAGTGTGCACAAGTGCGTTGCGCAGCTATGTAGCATGCATCACTACATATTTACTACTTTTGAAACACTCATACCTAATTCTAAACTGGTTTCCCCATCAAATGGACAAAAATTACGAAACTGTGAAACACACAGTCTACAGCAGATGCAATATGCTACCTTCTATAAATTTCAGAATTGAAATAAATTAATACATTAATACATATCCAAAAATATGCACTTGAATAAACCGAAAATAAACTGCCAACCATGAAGTAACATGTGTGTTTAAATGTTAAAAAAAGTATACATATACAAAGAAAAAATCTTTAATGCCAAATACAAAATTTCTAGATGAAATTGCTGCATTATTGTCACAGCTCTGCAACAGTACCATAATACATAAAAAAAAAGTACAACTGAATACAGTTAATATTCAGTTTCACACAAGTCACAACCTTCAACATCGCTCATTAGAGCTGCCAGTTGTAAAATCATACACTTGCTTGTTTTTCGAAGGAGGAATAAAAATAGAAGTAAGAGTAATTTAAAAATTAAAATAAACAACACTAATAGTATTTCAGAAAACTATTTAGTGTAAAAGTTTAGTAGTTTAGGATCACATTTAAATCACAAGAAAAAAAAATAAAGTTTTCACCCAACTTTTCTCACATATTCTCACTTCATTACATTCAAACTTCAGATACTAAACCAAACCTGTCCAGCACATAAAACAAAAGGGGACCTATTAAAAAAAAAGTCTGGCAGCTCTACAGCTAATAATAAAAATGGCCGGAAATCTTCCATCATCCAAAATTCCCTTCACTTATTTTCATATTTTTGTATGCTATACCTACGCAAAAATCCACTAGAACTACAGCCATTTAAATTAAAAATAGGTACTGCACTACAAGACCTTTAGAAATGGAATACTCTGATACTAGTAATTTTTACATGTAATTCTCTTACATGACTCCTCCACATAACATTACACTGGAGAGAGAGAGGAGGAAAAAAAAAAAAAAAAAAAAAAAAAAAAAAAAAAAAAAAAAAAAAAAAAAAAAAAAAAAAAAAAAAAAAAGAGACAACTAATGGAATTACTTTACTTACTTGCACATCGCAACACACACACATACATATAATTATAAGTTTCAGCCTTTAATTTGAACTTTGTGTGTGTACATGGAAGCTGTAGTCCAACTTTGTGGTGCCACTCTGGAACATTCCACAAAAATGTGGAGCTCCCATAATTACAGTTTCTTTGCATATGTATCATAATGTAATACTACTACGTTAACTCAGTACTACCTTACTGTCACTACAGCAGTTGTTCTGAGAACACCACATGCCAACTTCAAGTTTTCAATTACTTGTGCTGCAATCATGCAAGTAAATACAATACAATTGATCACTGTATAACACAAACTCATTTAACAAATTGTTAACCAATGTACTTTATCATTTCACTAACCACTAAAAATTATAAAAAGTAAAACTGCAGTACAATGTTGTAGCATTGCATTTACACACATTTTTATCGCTTTTATAATCGTTTTTCAGTTTCATTTTTAGTTAAAATCCCCAGTTTCAATTGTCAGTGAGTGTCATTGTCCAAATTGATATTTTCATGCCACACGTAGAAGGGCTTTATCAGTTTTAATGCGAGGCTGTATTTCAAGTGTTTTCTGTATTACGTGGCACTTTCAGATTCTCAGGCTTCAGAGCGAGGTGACGCAACTTTTGAGACTAGGTTTTTTTCACGTTTCCCATGCTATCAGCAGTTTTGTATTTTCAAGCTGCGCCGTGATGTAATGTTCACCCAATAGGAAGTTGTGAACCCCGGCCAATTGTGTATTTTTAGATATATTTTCTGGAAGGGTTGGGGGGTAGCTGCAAGTGCAGTAGCGAGCGCAATTAGCCCTGAGCTTATTCACATTTGTAATAACCTTTGAAGAGACAACATGCTGTTCGTGATTGTGACATTTTCATCCAGTATTGTAGCAGAACAACTGTAGAGACATGTACTGAAGAGAGTAGTGTGGGAGGCCGATAAGTGTCAAGCAGGAACGTTTCTTTTTCCTCCTCCTTGCTTTCTTAATTTTCCTCGCGAGTCGAGATGTATTATTTAACTTTGTATAGTCGCTATTGTGACTTAGGAACCTGAGAGAGTGTAACGAAAAGGAAGATGGGTAGTGTTATGTCATGCTGAGATAAATGCAAACTGTTTTCTACCTCAAAGAATAAATCGAGTATACTTCCGACATGGACATTTCCTGTTATTATTTCTACAAACCCAGGTGAACCAACTTTTGTGCTCTATTCGGCTGAGGCTAGCCGAACCCAACGTAAGTGCTGAAGATCTGTAACCTGCATTGTAGCATAGCAAGTTGTTGCTATGTTGCAATGTGATGTATTTAGTGTTCACAATTACGATTACGTTCTTGTGTGGTTGTCATAAGTAGACACATTCAATTGTATCAATATACTAAACTAAGGAGACAGTGAGATATGAATATACATACATGTATATGTGTATACATGTATATGTGTGTATATGTGTATACATGTGTATACGTGTGTGTGTATATATATATATATATATATATATATATATATATATATATATATATATATATATATATATATATATATATATATATATATATATATATATATATATATATATATATATATATATATATATACACACACACACACACACACACATATACATATACACATATATACACACACACACATATACATATATGTGTGTGTGTATACAGGTATATGTTTATTTCAACTCATAGTGTTTTTGTATCATTACAAGAATTTATTGTCTTAATAATGAAGAAAACCATCTTGCAATTTCCATCTCTTGTGGATAAATGGTTACATGTGCCATCTCTTCTCAGCAGATGGCAGTCTTTTACCATCTGCTGTAAAGATATTGCTATATTATTATTATCATTTCTTACAGTTTATTTTTCTGTTGAATCACTATAATTTTAGTCATGATAGTGACAAATATGTTGATAGCAATATATGCAGACAGTTTTTTCTTCAGGTACAAAAAAAAAAGGGAAAGACAAAGGTACTGCGTTTTCTAAATAAAGATTTTTTTTTTAAGTCCCCTCCGAGACTTGTCCAACAGCAATGAGAAATATGTCATGTTGGCAAAGGATGTAGTAAATACAAAACTTACAGAATAAGTTTGAGAACATTCCTTAGAATGTAATGGTTACAAGTTTACAGTCTATTCTTTTATAATGTGCACAGGTAATTCAGGAATTGCTATAGTTTGCTGGAGAAAGTACATAAAGTAATCATTAGCCTTACCACTGTGTTCCTCTGCTTATGCTTGTCCAAACACTACACATTCACACACACTGAAAACTGGGCCAAATAATAGAGTCGTCATTACTTACAACATACTGTTCTGAAAGGTTTGTTGGCAAACAATACAAAGTGGGTATGTATGAAATATGTAAAAAAAAGGTTGAATTACACAATGTGATTCACTAATGACAAGTATTGTAAAAGGAAATTAAATCTGGCATTTATAGTAAGAGGTTTGTTTCGCAAATACCACGAAGTAATGTTCATTTTTCGAGCAATTAATGAGCAATGAATTCATAACATGTATGTATTTTGCAAAATAAATATTGCAGAAACCTTACTTAATAGGGTGAAACTTTGCTTGAGGAAGTATAGTAGAACCCCATATTTTACATTTTCCAAGAGACCAAACAAGTAAATATTAACACAAATCAAAACTGCATACAGGAGTCCATAACACAATTTTTTTGGACAAAATAAGTACAGTAGAACCTTTTCAAATGAACCCTCATGGTGTTCACAAATTAGGTTATTATGTAAAGATCGCTATAAATATTTTGGGTAATTTTGGACTGATTTGACCCACTCAACCCCTGTATGTCAAAATTAGCAATTTTTTTGCTAGAAGTCCATGTTTAATCATATTTAACAAGGAAGTAACATTTTTAAAATTAAATATAAATTAATTATACTGGTAGAGGTCTCCTGACAAAAATTACACCCAAGAGGCATATAATTAGCCTCCCTTTGGCTTCCAAAAAATGAATAACATTGAGCGGCATAAGTATATACTGATCAGTCCATATTTAATCATCTCTGGTGCAAAATCAACAATTTTTGCATGGAAAATCAAAATTTAATATAATAGTCAGAAATGTTCTGAATAAAACGATACCGCAGATCCCCATTGTTGTTAAACAATTACAAAAACTGTAACATTGGACGATGTGTACTTTTTGCACCATTTTTACAAATGAAACCGAATCTTCATTGTTTATACCACACACAAGCGAAACTTAAATTACAAACCTCAGTTTAGAGGTACAGAAAAACTGTACTTTTTGCAATCTTTATACAGCACACAAACTCTATTTTCCGTAACCCAGCTTACCATCACCAAAACTCTGGTTCCAACTGATAGAATAAGTAAAAATGCACTCACGGAGGTCATAGTCACGTCTGTTTGTTGTAAATTCTGACGAACTCCACGGGATGTTTCAGATAAATGGGAAGGTGTTGAGTGGTGAGCAGAAGAGGGGAGGAGAAGGCTGGAAGTGAGGAAGTGAGAATGTGAGAATGTATCTGGCTCTTGTCACATGTAATGGACTGGTAGAGGTGAAGTGAGAGAGTGAAGAGATTTGGGTGGCTCTTAACAGAGAAGTCTTGAGAGCAGGTAGAGAGGTGAAAGCCACAAGAGAAAACTTGCCGCGGTTACAAGCCACCAGATGTGATAAAAACTCCTGCTGTTCAGGATTGTATTTGAGTGTCAATATGAACAGTCATCAACTAACAGTAATCAAAAGCATGGATTTCAGATGAAGGAGGGAAGGGGGAGGGAGACTCTTGCCCTACCCAGGAAATTGTATTTATTTTATGAAATGTGAAATAATTTTTATAACAAACAAATTGCTTATTAGCTATGTTACTTCAAAATGCAAGTCCCACCTAAGAGTAATAGTGTTCATGGTTTTCCAAAATTTTATTTTGATATTTGATTGGGCATCTGTACTGATTTTCCAGTAATTGAGATTCAATGACTTCCGCTCCATCCTTAGGTCAGTTTGCTTCAGAGTTGGAAGTTAACATTTTCATTTGTTCCGACGTAAGGTGAGATTGTACTCTCTACCATGTAGATTGTCTTATTCACTGGCGTAGCAATGCTTAGATGCAATGAGTTCTTTTATTCCCAGCTAGATAGCACTAGTAGGATTTTAGTTTCTCATTGCTTTTCTTTCTTTCCAGCTAGCCGGTGACGTCACAGCCATCAGTCAAGCTTTTGCTACCCCCCGCTCTGCTACCACCCCTCGCCCTAGTGGCACCAGCTAATCAGCAGCAGGCAGCAATCCGAATTGGTATAAAATGAGAAAAGAGAGACAGCCTGAGTCTCTTGGCCAGTCTTCATTCCCAGCACCCACCGCTCTGGAAGTAACCAGATTAACGCGAGTCTTCATTTCTAGCACCAGCCGCTCAGATTCTGACCAGATTGTTCCTTCTACGTTCCCAGCGCGAGTTGCTTGGGTTCTGACCTCTCAACCTTCAGTTACAATAGGGTTTGTTTCCAGCGCTTGCCACTCGGAAAGTCAAGTAGTTAGGGACTCTACCGAAGATTCGTACCTTGGTTACCCTTTCACTCCTATAATATATAGATGTATCTACAGGTTGACCTTTCCTTAAGTCCTTTTAAGGACTAATCCTGAACACACCCTGCTTAAGTTTACCTAATTTTGTGTCAGCCCAGAGTGTGACGTCATTACACACGTACTACACATCTCAACAATGCCAGAGAAGATTGTATAGAAGTTCTACACATCACAATCAGCATTGCCCCAGTGTATCACCGGTTGTCTTTACCGGCATTTAGTGAACTGTATACTAGCTTTCCTGCTGAGATTCATACCGTTGACCAGGAGCTAGAATGCCTTCACCACGTGTCTTTCCTTTATGGAAAATATACATTGGTCAGCTTTTAACTTGAGTTATATTCATGTAGATTTAGCACCTTTCTGTAGTTACCCGCATGTAACAATACTGCAGGTTATCCTCGGATATTTATTCAAACAAGCCAAAACAAAAGTTTTTACCACATGCACTGCTTGAACCAGCTTGTCAAGTCGGTGTCCGTTGGTCTCTCTACTACGGGATACCGCCAAGAGACAAACGTTCCTTGAACTGGGAAGACTCGGTCAAGCGCACACATTTGTGCATGACAGACAGGTGAGGCCTGAACCTCCGGCGTGTACTGCACTGTTGTGCCATACGCAGGAATTAAGGTGTTCACCAGTCTCCGGCCCGCACGTAGTGTTTACATGTAAGCTGAGCACACGGATTCTGTCATGAGGTGGTGGTGGTGGTGGTGGTGGTGGTGGTGGTGGTGGTGGTGGTGGTGGCGGCGGCGGCAGCAGCAGTAGGGTAAGTCGAACTCCTGAAGCCCTACTTCAAGCATTGGGGACTCGAGGAGAGCGAGGCAGATTCTCCTGGCTTCTGGCCATCAGCAAGAGTTGAAGCCTGGTCTAGTCACATATCTAGCTAGTTTAGAACCAAGAGCACAGGCCCAAGCACTTCGTCACCTGCAGGACCCAGTTGAAGTTAAAATACCTAGATCTGTTTGCCACTCTGGAAAAGCAACGACTGACTGGGTACCCTTGGTGGGTAGTACAACACCTGAACCAGCCTGAACAGCCTCCCACACCAGCCATTGCATATCCGGTTCCAGCCATTCTACGACCTACACCTCGTCCATCACTATCGTACATGCCATTTAACACTACTGTACTTACCTCTACTGTACACACCAATAATCCAGCTCACGTGACAATGACATGTCGCTCAGGGTTCATTGCCAAACCCATAGCACCTTGACGGAAAATCAGCTTACATGTCTCGGTTTTTGTGCCTTGCCGCATAGCTACCAGGCCCATCCTACATAAAGGGAAGGCTCCCAATATCCGTCAGGACACAGTCCGCAATTTATAGGAGCATCTGGTTTAGCTTCTAGCCAAAGATGTGGATATAGCCTTTTACTGAGACGAGTATATATTCCCGGTACGTCATGGATTAGTATTTAATATTATAATTTATATTGTTAACGATAAACAAATTCCTTCATATTACAAGTCATGGATGTTTGTTGCATGAGTTTATGGTAAAACACCATTCTAAATCTCGTACACCTCTGAAGAAAACTTATTCTAATTACTATGCCTCTCCTTGGGAAAAGATCTTGGTGACACCCATAATCAGAACCCAAGAGAAATCCAAGTCATAATAAAGGAAGTAAAAGCAAGAAGGTAAAGGAGCAAAAGCACTTTGGCAGGACAAACCCTTGGCGTTATAGTGTGTTTCATTAACGAAGGCTGTTTCTCTAAAGACAGAACCACGTACTTTGTAACGGTGATGCAACAAATTACTCCATTCGCAGTACCTGCTATCAGCTGGTTCGTAACATGTTTGTGTATGTGTTTATGTAGGCAACACAAGTTGAAAATAGTGCGCACAAAAGAAATCAGTAAATTTTAGATTCCCATCAAAAGTTGACAAGTGTTGAGTATCCAAAGACATAACCAGTTTTTAAATATTTTGGTGTTGCTACTTTGTACTTTTGACAGTTTGAACTCTCACTAATTTTTTTATGAGGCAGATCTGGCCCACTTCGCCCGTTGTGAGCAAGGCAAGGCTTCGGCAGGCTCTGGTTGTGATTGATGCCATGTTGGTTACTTCATTTTCACAAGATAATATATCCATTCCAGATTTTATTTCTTCAGACCTTTTTTTTTACAGTTACTTAGTGCAAACAATAATTATAATATTTCCAGTGCAGCGCGGTTTTTGGTGCGTTAACATTTTACTATTTTCTCGCGATGACAGTTGAATACTCTATATGTGTGCAACGTGTTGTGTTTCTTTCCCTTGTGCACAGCACGTATATTTGTTGTGTGATAAAGTTTCCAGTATGATTCGCCTACAGAATGAACACACGCACTTATTTACCACATGACGTTTTCTTTGTTACTGAAGTGACAATTGTTTGAAGCATGTAATATGTTATGTTTGCTTTAGACCAGTATCACAATTTAAATAGCGTAAAATGTAGAATTTTTAATTTCAGCAATATCAGGTAAGGTATGCTTTCTTCATATATAGTTAATTTACTTTTTATTATTTTCATTATGTGTAATTACAAGAGGTCGAAGTAATTCTGTATGCTTAGCCCCTTTTGTTCCTAATGTCATCTATATTTGAACCGCTTACTGCAGAAAGGCAAATAGTCCAATATTTACACATTTCCTTTTTTGGACAGTTACAGTTTTTGAGTGGGTCAACATGTCATTTACCACAGGAAGGAAAAGTGTCCGCACAATAAAGGCCTCGCAATGCCTTCAATTGTCCGTGTACTGCGGATTGGAAACTAGTCCAGGACAAGATCTATTTCTGCAGTAAATTAAATGTTGATGGTGGCACTATGTGGCTGGTTGTTGAACTACTGTCTGTTGTTTGACAGTTTAGCTCAACTGCTCTGTGTTGTATTTCATTGCAGTTTTTCTCTAATGTTACTGTGATTTGTGTTGTAATTTAACAAAATGAGTAGCTCTGAGGATGAGGCAACACTAGTTAAAAAAAAAAAGGAAAACAGTTGTGAACCAAGCGAAATACAGAAGGAATGTGATTAAAAAATGCCAAAGTTGCAGGGAAAGAGCATGTCAACTGGGCAGGGAAAACTGTACCAGCTAAAACACCAGGCTCAAATTATTGCAGGTAAATATTTTCATTTTGTTTTAAATACACTTACTTTCCAAAATTAGGCCCAACTATTGTAATACTCACCTTAAAACATCACAATTCTTCAAAATATTCTAGGTTTAATCTAACACATAGTAAACTAACATAACCTAAATGTACTTTCAAAAACTTAAAAATATTCCAGGTTTAATATAACATATAGTAAACTAACATAACCTAAACATACTTTCAAAAACATAACCTAACTTAAACTTACCTTCACAAATGTAACCTTAACAACATACTTTTAGCTATAACGTATGTGTTTGTTTTGGTTACAGCTGCAAAAATAATTGTCTGGATGTTTACATGGAAGAAGACATGATTGACCTTTTTTCCAAACTTCACAACATGGAAACAAAAACAGAACAAGACATTTATATCTAGTCTCTGACGGAAGTTTGTCCAGTAGAAAGAGAAAGGCCTAGGATAGAGTCATCTACAACAAAGCCCAGAGCTTTCAGTGTGAAATATCATGTATTTCATGATGGTATATGTACAAAGGTATGTAAAAAAGCATTTAAGAAAACGTATGGATACACTTCACAGCATTGTTATCGCCTTTCACACCTCTTACAACAACTCAAAGAAACCCCTAAGGACAAGAGAGGCAAAAACATATCTAGCAATGCAATACCTGGTTCCATCTTAACTCACTTGAGAACCCATATTGAAAGCTATCCAATGAAAGGTAACCACTATACTGGTAAAGACAGAACGTATCTTCCAGCTAACCTTAATGAACACATTATGCATGAAATATTTAGGAAAAAAGAACACAATTTTCTTATCACAACCCTAGGAAGTAAGAAGAGGCTTTCCTAAAAATTTTTCTGGCAGTATTTCAATGAACACCACATCTGCCATGAAGCGCCCAGCAACTGTCATGAAGCACCCCAAACAAAGAAAGCAGAGCACAGGGGTTTTACCACTGCAGACGTCATTAGCCTGAGACAGAGAGCACTATAAAAGAGGTTGCGCGGCCAGAGACAAGAGTTATTTTCTCCAGTGGCTCACCTCCACACTTCATATGCCGGGGCTCTACTGACTACTGGGTCTTCTAGATCTTCAGTAGCCTCCTGAGGCTGCCACCAGAAGATTTAACGGTTTCTACCACCAGTAACCAGAGTCCCCAGTCTCTACCAGCAGTTACCAGAAGCTCTGTTGGCATCTACCAACTTCTTCATCTACCAGACGCTCTCCATCAGTAAGACAGCATACATCACCACACACTGTTGCCGTTCCTCCTGGTTAGCAGCCGCCTCTACTTGATGGTAGAGGCAAATACACCCACTGCCCTTCAGGTAGTGGTTCCCTTTTGCTAAAGTCTCTTCAAGACATCCCATGATTAAAGTGGCTGCAACTGGTTAAAGTGGCTGCGACAGTTGTTTTCATGGTCGTCAAAGTCATTCGCCATCTTGATTAGTTTAGGAGCAGGCTGCCTACACCTGTTTATCGTAGATTACTTCCATGTCACACTCTGCATGGTTATGAGGGAGTACGCATCACTGTATTTATTATTCCTAATAAATACATGTTGTTCCTATCCTGAGAGTCTTTTTATTCTAGACGTAATACCTACGATCACTAGAAACTATATAATCACATGACGTCAACTGAGACCGGATGTTACAAGTGTATGAACCATACAGTAGGACTGCAGATACCCTTCAGGAGTCTGTACTTCACAACATACACCAACTTTCGACAGCCACCCATTCTACACACTCCAGTAGATAGAAAGGTAGGTAGGTACGTAGTTGGACTTAACATCTAGTCTATAGCAAAGTCATTAGAGACGGTGCAAGTTGCACATGGAGGAGGGATTGGGGAAGGAATCGGCCATGGTCTTTGATTGGGACCCATCCCAGCATTTGCCTGGAGTGATCTCGGAAAACCGAAACAGGATGGCCGGACCAGGAAACAAACCCGGATCCTCCCAAATGCGAGTTCAGTGAGTTAGTACCGCGCCATCTCGCTCGGTCGGTGGATAGTAAGATAGAGCCACACTAGGTACTCATCCAAGAGGGGCGAGACAAGTCAGTACAGGTTGTACTGCTACCGGAGCGCTTATGGTGCTGGAAGGAATATTTGTCTGCATCCGATGGTCTAACCCCTGTTGTGACCTCACCCAGCAGTGGTAGGAAGATGGTCCACATGATATAAAGCTCCAGGTTCATGCCCCAGAGGTGCAGGGCCTAAGGGAGCACCGAACTTGTGCCGTCAACAACTACTGGACATACGCATAGATAGGGTTCTGTCTTGAGTTCATGCCGATCGAAAGTATATTTAAGTGTTCATGAGACCTCTATGCCTTTTGGGAAAAGGTATGGATCTCGCAGGGAGGGAGCAAAAGGCAGCATATACGCCGCCAAGCAACGACGCCTTTTGGGTAAAGACATGGAACTCATAGGGAGGGAGCAAAAGGCGGCGCACTACAAATCCTGTCGTGTCACTATTTTTTCAGGTACCACCTTCGTATTGACAGCAGCAAAAAAAAAAAAAAAAAAAAAAATAGAAATTTATTCATACTTAAAAATGGTAAACTTATGGACAGTCAAAATAACTTTGCTTAATTTACTACTGTTAGGCATTTAGAAAAATAATTTCACTAGTAATATTATACGACGACAATGTGAGGACATTAAAACACAAAAATTGTACAATAAAATAAGGCAGGCTTCAATGGTTACTTGTAAAATGGATTAGAATTTATTAACACAAGTAATTTGTACTAGTTTTCAACTAGATGAATGAAAGGATGAAAATAATAAAATAAAAGCAGTTACCTAGACAATGTTAGCCTTGAAAAACACTGGTTCCCTAGATTCACTATGTCCTTTTACTTTAGTATATGTTTGGTTCCTTTACTTTTCATCATACGGATGTGCTTCACTTGACGTGTAATGCTTACTGGCCCAGAAGGAAAAAACTTCACTTAATCTATGCATATTTTCTAAGTGCACCAGAAGGGATCCGAACTGCATTATTTTAGCCAGAACGGCTACAGGATATTCCCTGGCTGAAGGGAATATTACAGACGTGTCAGAACTACGCTTTTAATCACAGCGGTCAGTAAGCAATGCCAAGCCAATCCCCCTCAAGAAGTAAACAAATAATGTACGAGTGAGCCAGCGGGTGGATCTCCACTGCCACCCCTGAGAGAGCATGCAATTGATGGGCACACCAAGGGATAGCGCCACCCGTGCTCCAGCCAGCAGTGGAAGCTGAGCAGACAGCTCTTAGCTCCAGCCACAGACAAGTGCCTGTCACACCCCCATCCAAGCCCCAGCGAGGGCTTGGCCGGCAGTGTATGTACCTGTGCACCGGCCGAAAACATCAGTTTGTTGTTGTATCTTCTTAGAGACATATCAGATACTGCAGTTTGCTTCACTGACTCGTGTACTGGAGAGCTCTGACCACTCTTCGTTGTCCAGACAACCAAGAAGCTCTTTAGCATCTTTGCTGCAAGCATCCAGATCTTCCAGAGGCTCTCTCCAAGCAGACCCTCGTGAAGATGTCAATCCTCCCAGTCGATTGCCCCTGGCAACGGCTACCACCTAACCTCTCAGAAGTGGGCCCTCTAAGTCCCTTCAGGACACAGAAGAGCATAGACAAGGAAAGTACTTAGCTACCTTAGTCGAAACTGCCACCTTTAGCTGAGAATCAGGTCCCCTTCATCTGGAAAATTGCGTAGTCTCTTGCTTCTGGTCAGTTCAAGATAGTCAGAAGGTAGTATGGGCCATTGTGTGCTATTTCTCTCTGAATAAATACGTTTCTCACATACACTGATTTTTCATTCCTTAGGTGACGTGGAGATTCCTAGTAGATACCATGCCCTCCAAAGTGGAGCAGGAGACTGGGATTTAAGCTCACTATTTTACCACCTAGCGTAGGACTGTGGGCTCCCCCTCAAGGACTTGTACATCAGATCACACACACATTCCATGGCCACCTGGTTGGTGCACCCAGTGCATCAAACAGTAGAGCCCCAACCACTAGACATACTTCCCTAGGGAGGAGAGACCACCAGACCAGCTTGCACTCCGTCCACTGCACCACGTGAGTTGCCAGAGGGGGTGTTTGGCCGGCTCTGAGTTGGGCCTGTCCACCCTAGAACTTGCACCCGTCGTCGTTGTTGGAACAAATCAGAGAAAACACACTCTCCAACCACCCTGCCATTCGTGTTGCAGTTTGTGTAGCTGGCTGGAGTAACAGTTAGGCTCGGCGTCTGCCCAGCTGCTGCGACAGCAGAATACTTTAGCCAAGGAAATATTCATTGCCTGCTCCTCTCGGCTGAGACATGCCTTACACCAAAAGGGGCAGTAAAGATTTTCAGGACAGGAAGGCAACCATTACCTACAAAGCTACTTGGGTCTGCACCCAGTCTGATAAGGCACTCTGCCAAGATAACCCCCAGGAACAAATCCAAGCCGCCCGCAAGTTGGTGGGGCTTCACCCCCAACTATCTCCCCCTCTCTTTTCTCAGCACCTCAGAAGGTACCAGGGACACTGCATCCAGTGGTAGCCATCATACGTCGAGGAGAGAAGGTGCCAGTGGGCCTAGCTTGTCCATGGTTTAACATCCACCGCTACCACAGCCCGGACCGAGCAACCGCCAGCAGCTCCTGGAGATCTTCCAGCTCCACCAGCAGTCGCCCCTCAACAGGCCATTCATCAGCTCCGCCCAGCCGCCCCATCGTCGTCACACCACCCAGCAAATAGCATTGCCGAACATAGACTTTGTACCCAGCAGAGAGGAGATCTACACTACACTTTATACCGGTCGAGCCCCTGTAATCAAGTAAGTTGAGAACTAGCCACCTTAACCCTGTGATGCCTGCAAGAAAAAACCTACATCTGCTGTATCATAGCTCAACCCGAGCCCGAATGTATCGCGCTTCACGCTAATGTTTTTATGTTTGCAATAAATGCACGATATGTTTACAATTTGTAAGCTCATAACAGCTCAATGCAATTCACAGCAGTGTCATCTCTCTACTTAAATCATCTGCAAGTCAACCATTTTTGTTATTGCTGTTTGTGTTTCATTTACAGCAGAAAATATTGGCGATATTTATGCAACACAATGTTGTATTTTACTTTGTATTATTCTCTAATAGTATTTTCTAAAAAATGTAAGAAGCAAGGAATATTATTTTATTACTTCATTATTTGGGAACATAATCTGCTGTAAATATAAGAATTTTGGAGACAAAAAAATTGGTGTAAGACACTGGTAAACATGGAAAATGGGCATGTAAAATTGGGGTTTAATTGCATTAAGTAGCTGGTTAAGACTTAACAACACAATGTAATTAAAATTATTTTTATATTTACAAATTCACTATGTCAGAATAAAAATACCCATTTTTATACACATTTTTGTTTAAAAGCAATAGTAATGTTAACTTGCTATTTTTAATTTTTAACTTTAAATTTTTGTACTTCACACATTCCAGAATATAATAACCAAGCACATTAATAAATTTACCTGTAAATTATAAATATTTTAAATATCACTTGAGTGATAACCATGAATGATTAAAAGGTACATAATGACTTCAGCATACAAATACATGTCAACCTTAATTTCAGTACTCATATTGTAATCAGAGCCCTTCCTAGCATGCCTAGTTCTATGCATGTACTCATTGGCAATTTTTAAAATGACACTGAAATTAAAAAGAACCTTGGTTTCAAGTATGAAGTCTGTGCTTAAATTAATTAATGCTATTTTTGTAAGCTTCAAAATTGGAAAATTAACTAACTATAGCTATTGTATTTTTGTTCTTTAGAAATGTTTCATGTACCTAAAACTAAGTAGCACAGTTCAAAGAAAAATTATGAAATACTTTACTGCAATATTTGTTAAATATGTCAATTTCATAAAATAAAATATATGAGTTCACGCAAACTTATATGCTCACTATGAAGTTCACGCTAAGTTTATTCCACATAGTACTTGGCTTCAGAAGATACGTTACCTATGTAACAATTTTGTGGATCATGTAACCTTCATATAATTAAATTTAACAACTGCTTTAGTGGAGATTTTAAACTACACAGACCGCGAAGAGCGACAAAATGAGAAAATCTAGAATTTTGTACCAGATTACATAATACAAAGCTCGCTATCAGCCTTGTCACTAGTACAACTGTCTTCCTCTCTCACGTAAAGAAAAACACTCCATACATCCACATGCAAACATAGTTTTACAATCTTCACAATGTAGCACAAATTAATAAACAAAAAAAATTAATAAAACCATTATAAATATATATTACTAACACGTTCTACAATAACATTCAAAATTTCTTCTCAAAAGTAATTCTGAAAGTGTAATTACATTACAAACTTAAACAGCACATTCACTTAATGTTGTACCAATTTTTATACAAGTAAAAGCTGTGGTATTCAGTGATCAACTGTGTAATCTGAAATTTTTCAATACAAAAATGAGTCTGTAAGAGATACATTTAAAATAGAAGTGCAAGACTAAGAACACACTAACTGCAATGGTGCAGGACGTGAGGACGTGGCTGGGTATTCCCACATGCGTTGCAATGGAAACACATGTCTGGTGGCAGGCAGGGTCGGCTGGCTATCCGAGGGCTCAGGGCTCATCTAAAGTACTTGAGCCCTGTAACAACCAGGAACTTCTCGATAAACAGCTCCGAGTCTAGCACTGCAATGTGTGCTGCCCTCCCAATGATTGAGTTGGCAGTGTTTGGGAGAGCATGGTGTACATCGTAGCGCACAAAAGTCACTTCTGGCTTGTTGATAATTGGGTACAGAATGTTATGCACCATTTCACGATACGCTGAACCTGGAACATTAACCATCACTACATTTATTCCCTACTCTTATCTTCTGGTTGTAACCAATTAAATATTAAATTTAACAGCTCGAGGCAGCACAAATAATCATCTTCATCTCATTTGCTTTTATTTTATGCACATAACCAGCTGTTTGCACACATACACAAACCCAAAAAATACACACACTCACTATCACTCAAGATCATATTTACACTTACACAAAAATCCGTAGGGTTCCTCCTAATTTTGTTTTTCCCCCATCTCCTATGAAACAATCTCAAACAATGCCCAAGAAGGCCAAAAACATGTTTGTGGATCTGGTTGTATTTTATATGTAGTATTGCTCACTTCCCTTATTACCTTCTCAACTGTCAATTGCACCCGTTAAAAAAAAATTTAATTCAACAAATATATTGCATTGCATTGCATTTTCAAGTTTTATCTAGTTAAATACTATTTTTACCACTATTTTGACGCGTGATGGCCGTTGGCTGAGAGGGTACATCACGGTTTGGCAAGGTTTTATTGTGCCGGTCAGCAGCATGGGCAAGTTTAAAATTACTGACCTTACTGTCAACTGATTGGGCCCCGGCCAGTATATAATGTCGGCAGTGAGGCATGGCGGCAAGGTATAAAGTCAGTTGGGGTTTTGACCGTCCAGCAGATGAGCTGGCAAACTGCCACTGGTTTACGTGTACTTGCTGGGGCCCAGGGTAGCCCCTTAGACTGCTGCAGGTGTGGTGGTTGTCGAATGGAACTGGAGTTGATCTGGGCTCGTGGAAGGCTGCTGTCCCGGCAGCACTGGAACCAGAACTTGGCAAGTCCCAGCCGTACGTCACGCCCCAGGTAGATTTCAGTGACCATTGGGTGAGATCGGCCGACTGTCTTGATAGGAGGCTGAAATAATGATCGAGAGGGAGCTGGGAGGTGAGGTCTCTCCAGCTAGCAGGTGGCTTGAGCTCGTTCCAGTGGGGTTACACTGCCAAGTGCACTTGGAACTAGGTTGCAGGTCCCATTGGCATCTATGCCAATAGTTCTATTTATTTCATATGACCTGGTACCACTCCACTGGATGTATGGCATAAGGTAGGTACAACTGACAGCCTCACGAGAGGAGAGCAGAGGACATAGTTCCCTGGTTAGGTGTAATACCAAAGCTGCAGCTGAACAGACCAGAGTTGCAACCTGTGCTCCTGGAACTGGTGAGGCAAGGTGCAGTGGTTATAGAGCATTGGGCATCCTCTGGGTGCCCAACGACGACACTGGGTGTGGGTCCAAGTGTGGGTATATCTCCACACCCAGTTTATCACACCCTCCGGCAACAGAACAGCACGGTGGAAGGAGTGGTTCAACTGGAATAATGGTCTGACGACTCTTGGATTGGATTTATAATGGTTGAGGCACCTTACTGCACACTAGGAGCACAGTACGGGTGGCCGTCAACAGTGTATGTTTTCGACGTACATGTGCCCCATTACGGCAGCCCGCAGTTCTATACTAGGTTCAGCAAATTGAGTGAAGTACGTGGCCTCCTGCTTTGCTCTAGTGACTCATCGTCTACTGAGGATCGAACAGCCACCCTAGAAACTAGTACTCAGATGTTGGAGAGAAATACGTATTTATTCCATGAGGAATGAACACGGTCGCCCATACTATCTCGTAACTGACTGTAACTGAACAGACAGACTACGTATTGCCGGGTGAAGGGAACCTGGTCCTAAGCTGAACAAGGCGATGAGGCGGGGTAGCTATGAAAATAACTGACTGTGTTGAAGATATTTTTGAGGGTTGCCGAAGCAGTGTTGAAGAGCTTCTGGAAAGTCACTGGTGAAGTCGCTGAAGAGCTTCTGGTAGGTCGCTAGGACTTCAAGGCTGGCAGAGAGCTCCAGCACAAGAAGTTGTGGAGTGAGCTGCAGGAGATGAGTTGCTGGGGTTCCTCGGCTGCACATGGACATATATTCCCCTTTCCGCAGGCCCTCTGAGAGGCAGGGGTGTGGGAGGTAATGAGCTCTGCCACCTGAGTAGCAATGTATGCTAGCTCAAGCCCTTAGTCCGCTGCTGAACTAATGCGGCTCTGGGATGTGGTCTTGGCTGCTCAGCCGGTGGTGGTTCACTCACACTTCGAGGAGGTTGACGTGATGTCTGACTTCGGATGAACAGTACAAGTTGATGTGTCTGTAGTTCAGGTTCCAACTGTGCCTGGGGTTACGTGAAAACATCTTCAAATGAGGCGAAGTCCTGTGTAGCATAGTCAGTATACACGTCGCACACCAATCACCCCCCACCACTCTCCATTACAACGTAGACTCCATCTGGGTGAGAAAATAAAATTCTTTGGGGGTGATGTAGAGCTGTCACCCCCCAAGAAAACTAGTTGGTTTGGTATCTCTAGCACTCCCTCTTCTGTACGAGCACTCTGGGTTGCGGCGCCAGCTTATCAGCTGCTGGGCGACATGTCACTGGTTAGACAGCTGTGTGGAGTAGTGCTGTCTCTCTCTAGTACTGCCAATTGGCTTGAGTGTAACGCCATCTCTATCCAATGGCTGACAATTTTTGGCTATGGCTGGCTGGGCAAGCAACCGACTAGTGGGATTTTACTCCCTGGGAAGAAACACACTTACGTGCTATTGCCCGGTTGTTGGGTGTAAGTGCATGCGTCCCTTCGTTTCTTACATGGTATATGCTCACAAACTCAGCTGAGGGCTGTAATTATATATACATTACGGAATCTTTAACAGATTAGTCTTGAAAGAATGTAATTACATGTAGGCACAAAAAATCTAACACTTTTAAGTATTTACAATCCCACTTGTGAGGGGTGTGTCATGTCAGCTTGTTATTACCTGTGGTGGCTCTGAGGGTGTGGAGAAGAGGCTTCACCTTGTAGCGTTTCTACATATCATGTCACATGGCAGGTAGTTTTACGTGAGATAATTTGCTAAGTGGGGGACCGGCGCTAGGCCATCCGCCACCTAAGCCAGTCTATATCTACCTAATATGTACTGACGCACGCCAAGTTGCTGCACAGCTCGACTGCGTACTCTACGGATCTACATCATCACATCAGCGACCGCTGAGGAGCTTAGGGCAAGCCAAAACAGTGGCATTAAAAATTTGCCGTGCCTACAGGGTTTATTCCACGAGCAGGCACAACCACAGACACGCACGTATTTAACATAATTAATTATGAGATTGTACTGCCCACCCAAATTCCGACATGCGGTTACCACCCCCTCAACTAGAAATTGTTTTACCAGATGAGCCATGGATCAGCCGACTTCGATAAGGAAGGTACTGTAATAAGATTTCCACAAGATCCCAGAACCCATGCGGCCAGTGACGTCGCATCCACGAGCCTCGGCAGAGGAGGTAAAACAAAGGGTGATAAGAAATACGCTATGCCACCTGCTACCAGAGATAACCAGCCCCTGTGTTGAAAGGTTTGCAAGTCCCGCAACCCTGAGAGAGCCCCGAAGATGAAATTGGGACTACATAAGGAACCTTCTAAACGCTCTTGCCAGAGTTCGTCGGCTCGCAGACCACCACATCTCCTAGCCTACAGCTTGCAAAAGCTATCTCTCTCTCTCTCCTTCAACTCCAGCAGCTTGGGAAAACTGGTCTTCCAGAAATAACCTCTATGTCCCCCCTGCACCCACTACCCTAATCATCCTTGACTCCGCGATAGCCCGCAGTCGCAATTTCCTAGGCTCCCCTCAGTAATTACTCGTGGTAAATGTGATTAGAGTTCTGGAAGCTTAGTTTGACGTGACAGTTACATCCAGGTTTGCTTCACCTGGTTTAACGTATTAAAAAACTACTTAGATTCTTTGTAAGAATCGTTCTTCCCCACTACTTTCCTAAAGCATCAATAAATGCTAGGTAAAAATTGTAAATTTTTGTAACTTTGTTTTGATGTGTGCTCGTATCTCGAGGGATAGTGGTTTAAGGTGTTGACTACCCTCCCAAGTTCAAGTGTTCCTAACGCGGCGTGTTGGAGTTTATACTGGCCCGGTGGGTCGTGGTAGATTCTGTGGGAGGCCGCTTAATGGTAGGATACCGTCGGAAGAGAAGGGAGTCAAACCCTAGAGTGAGGCAAAATGAGATTGTTTCCCGCCCAGGGAGCTCAATCTTCCTTACTACTAAGATTGCCAAGAGACAGGACACCAGTTGTCCCAGGGTGTATGAAATTTGAGGGGGGTTTAAATGATCATGTTGGTGGCGGTGGGTGATCTGGCTGGAGAGATTGGGGTTATTTGCAGTGGCCATGTAGGCTGACGTTGGGAACGTAGTTCGCAAAGGAAGAAGTTACGCGAGGCTTGGGGACTATCTTCAGTGGGAGTTGAACTTGGACTATCTTCCTCGAAGCCAACATGATCAAACACGTATTCTGTTCATCCTTCTGTGGAACTACCGTGGGTGGGATAACACTTGCTACCACCGGTGGTGGAGTCTCTTACTAGGGAGGATGTGTCAGTTCTCGACCGTATTCCAGCCAACAAGCACCTAAATACGTATTTAAAGGTGACCAGTGATCAAGGGGGACGACTGGTGAGATCGGCCTACGTGTGAATTAACGTTCTGTGGGAGGAGGTTCAATCTCGCTCATGGTTTCGTTATTGGGGTTAGAATATAAAACTCTCCGCAAGGCACTGCGTTCTCTACGTTGAATGCGACACTTAGTTCCATCCTTATTATGGCGCATCTGGACTGTCCCCTGACCCTTCCACAGACGTGCAGTCCTGGGGGCATGACTTGTTCAATTACACCCAAGGCCCTGACATATAGACGTGCAGTCCAGTATTGGGACGTCACCGAAGGTAGGCGTGGGAACACCAGAAATCCAGGAGCAGCAGTGTGTCTTGTGCAGACTAAGGTTATCTGCAAGCTCCGTCTCCTGTGGATTTCAGTGCGCCTCACGGCTAGTCTTCAGTGGGGTTTTGATATTACACCTATCACAAGATTTATTGACATACAAAAAGAAATTAAAAAATAATTGTAATCTAGGAACTAATGTTAAAATGACGGCAAACAAAACATTTTAAATTCACGTAAATTTTATTATGTTACTAGGAAAATGGGAAAATTCTGGCTATGTTATAAACTGGCTAATCAAGTTATAAAATAAGTTACCCAGGTACACAGGCGAAGGTGAGCCTGATGAAAATAATAATAAAACTGAATTCTAACGTTATGTGATGAAAGCTCTTTAAAGCATGTCCAAAGTTACGGGGTTTATCCAGAAGGGAAAATTATGTTGCAACGACCTTTTGCAACGACCTGCTACTGTGAAGTCGTGGAAGTTGACTGGGGTAAAGGGTTACAGGGTACAGGACGTTGGATTACCTCTGGAGTCGAGCCATCCTTGCAGTCGGCTGGTGCCGTTGTGGACGAGCCTTCTTCAAGCTGCAGGGATTATGCAGTTTTCTCAGTCTGCGGAAAAGATTGAAGCAGTGTTGCAAGTTGCTGGAGAGGTTGAACCATGTCACAGGCTGAGCGGAGAGAGAGAGGTCTTTTGCAGACCAGGGAGTGCTCACTGACCTACGTGGCTGGCGAGCCCGGCGTATCTGACAGGGCGTGCTCTCGGACTTCCTTATATACTGAAAAATCCCTTGATAAGCGTTCTTCCGGGGGTGCGGGGTAGAGTAGCCTTCCAGTGCAGGGATAAGTTTATCAGGGTTGCGGCAGTGCCGCACATTTCTTATCTCCCTGCGTGGAGGTGACGACAAATTAAAACACCTCGTCCTGAAGCTGGAGGGATGTGACATCACACGGCAGCAGAGGTGCTGCTATCTCGTGTTGCTGCAGGAACTTCTTCCACAGTTAAAAAATGTGGGGTAGTGGTTCGCCAAAAATATTTTATTTATTCACGGGGGTGGCGAATACATGCTGGGTTCTGGGCGGGCCGTACATTTCATAACTAATTGCGTTAATCATCTTTATGTCTGAGGCTGTCCAACACATGGAGTTCCTCTGGTCGGTATGTGAAATTACTTTGCCACAGGTTATGACTTGCTCCGAGCTTCTGTCTGCTCGATGAGGCGAAGTCACCTGTAGAGAGCGCAAGTGCACTGCGCAGCATGTTAACATGTGTCAGTTTATTTTACCTTTCTTCTCTCTTTAACGTAAATTTATTAATTTTATTGAAACCAAATTTTTGGCTCAAATTAACATTAAAGGTATCTCTGCAGGATAAGTGCGAGTGGACCGAACTCACCAGTATCACTGGGTCCAGAACACCCACATTTCCCTGCAGACGGATTCCAACTCTAGCTCGCTGTACTCATCAGTAGGTCCTATGAGTGGTTGAGAAACCATTTGCAGAGGACTACTACTTGATGGCTAGTGAAGGCATGAGATTGGATATTATGCTATATTTGAGAGCCTAGTGTATTTGAGATTATTTTGTACGAGAATGTAGTAGTATTGTGGATTATTACTTAAATTACGAAGAAGGGAGGTGGATGCCCTAGTCGGCTGGGTTGCAAGGCCCAACGTGTGCTACAACACGAATTAGCTAAGTCCAACCCCCCTTAGGAGAGACAGCTCAGGGTATCGCACCTCCATCACCTATACAAGATGTCACCACACCAGGACCACGTCCCATTTTGCCTATGATAATCCACACTCACGAGTCCAAACTCGATTGCTTGTTGGGTAAGTGTTAGCCATGGCTCTGCTATGATGACATTAGCTATTTGTGCGCACCGTCATTCCACACAGATAACTAAGCCACTTACTCCACCCCCTACTGACAACCGCTCACCGGTAAAGATGTGCACAGTCCGCACAGCCGCTGGGAAGGTAACAAAATTGTGACTCAACCCCTGACTCAGAAACATAAGATTGCTTTCCCATCTCACACAGAAATCCCCGCACGTGAACCCACAAAACTATCTTCACTTGGTAGACTGTATCGTAAATGAGACACTGAGTAGGGACATCCATGCGAGGATCACTATACCCCATTCCAAGTACATTGACCTACTAATCGTTCACAATTCATCAACATTGCAACCTATTTATCTTGTTTAAACATTGAACAGCTGGTGTCCCGAATCTTGGCAACCTTCACGGTGAGCAAGGTTGTGCTTCCTGGGAGAGAGGCACACACCATTAAGCTTACCCTGGGGTTCGATTCCCCTCTGTCCCTCCCAACACCCATCAGTTAGGCGGAACCCTACCAAGTATTCTGACGTGAGCCAAATCCCGACCCGCCAGGCACTTCCGTCGAACATAAAGCTCCACCAAAGGGTTTATAACGCACGATCTGAGGGAATCGGCACTTGAGACAAAATAGTAGAGAGGTAGTACCAAAAGTACCAAGACCAAACCAGCGAAAAAGCTAGAGTGTGTCATCTGTTTGCCAGTGGAGTGTACAGCTCCAAGTAAAAGAAAAAGAAAAAAAAAAGAAAGAGAAACGAGTGATCAATTGAGGCCCAATGTGGGGCCTACAGTTCCAAGCATCTCAGCCATGGGAGCTGCGACCTCGCCAGACACTACACCCTACCCACACAAGACTCCTTGCCGAGGAGCCAAGTGGACTTCAAGGAGTCAATCTAAACACCCTGTGGCACTCAATTAAAATACCGTCATGTACAGCTCGGAGAAATGCCTACATGATGACCAGGTCAAAATAGTGGAGGTCACTGTCAAAGAGACACGAGCTGACCACTGTCCCATACCATCATGCCCAGAAACAGGCATAAATGTAATACAATGTGTATACTGAAGTAGACAGTATCACTACGGGTGCCTAGTTTGGGAGGACGCCCGTAAGTATACACCAGACTGTTTAGAGTTCAGGTGTCAAGAGTGTAAACAAGCGCAAGCCCGGTTATGCAAATGGCCTGCACACAGTACGGCCAAGGACTGCACACAGTACAGAGTATTCTCTACCATGGAGAATACCACCATCAGTGTATAGCATGAGCAGATGAACGGGTACAGAACCCTGGACAAGTCTAACAATGTGAAGTGTGTCGAAAGCATACGCACAGACCCTCGAACCCGACAACCCAATCCAGTCTTTGAACTCTCGGAATACCACGGTAGGCCGTATAAAGACTCCAAGGGCTTCATACGCGAATGCGAGAAGGAATTAAGGGAACACCTAATTCTATCTAAGCAATGGGTAGGCAGAGTATGCCACCAACTGGGCGGCCAAGCCCGGAAATGGTAGGAAAAGTATGGAGAATTCATTCAGGGATGGGCCCAGTTTCAAACCCAGCTATCTAACTACTTCGCCAGAGATGAAGTGCTATCGGGTTTAATAACTTATTTTCATTCCAGCATGCAAACCCTGAATGAAGAGGTAGAACTCTTCATTCGAAAGTAGGGGTGAATACATGGATTTATCCAGACCACGAATGACAGAGAGTTCAGAGTATAGATTGCACCCTTCTTCCAGAGTTTAAAAACCTCCTACTAACCCCACGGCCGCAGACGGTCGAGGAGTTGGCAGGAAAGGTGAGGGAGATTGAGATGAATAGCCGCCCCTTTCTGGGAAGGTTCTGCTGGCATGTGCCGCCAAGGACGACGGCCCAGCTCCCTTCCCCAGACCCCTCGTAGAGTGAGACTTGACCCTTCCTCCATCCACCACCCCCTTGCCAAGCTGCTGGTATTGCCCGGGCTGGCATTTAAACAGAGATTGCCCGACACTGCGAATTACGGAGACGAGAATCACTCCTTCCCGCCCGCTGAACGCGCAGCCTTGTAAACATAAAACATGTTTCGCACCCCAAGGAAATGGGCCCACTGAACGGTCACAAACCATGGATAACATCCGACCCCTAAACGTCAGACAAATCAGAGCTACATCAGGACCCAAATCCAGGACTCTTAGAGCGAGTCCCACAAAGTGAACGTTTTGGGGATGAAAACCCGAGAGAACCAAACCTTGACCTCCACAGAGGTGGGCGAGACAAGCACCCCAAGCGCCAGTCAGTGAATCAGAAATGTCGGACTTGGGAAGGGCAGACTCCCCCCCCCCCCCCCAAAAAAAAGTATTCCGCACACGGAGGGGTATCCCAGAGGATACTACCCCCCCCCCCCCCCAAGCTTGTACGTACCTTATTCACCTAGATCTCATACAGGAAAACAGAGAACGATAACCGAAGGATCGTGGCAAGGTCCTGCAGATAGGACAAATATAAGAAGGCAACTGGTAAGAAGCGTGATAGAGGCAGCCTACGAACCTCCAGCCACCCCTAAAGACATAACTAAACTGCCACAGACTCCCCTCATTTGGCCCCTTGCTTCAGCCCTGGTCAAAGAGCACCAGGAAGCTAGTGAGACGCCCCCTCCGAGCGACGGGCGCATCACCCCAGCCTTCATTCCAGTACCGCAAGAAGCACTACCCCCAGAAATTGAACTGGATGAGGCCAGCTACCAGCTGCCCCCAGGCTCAATCCCCGCTACTCCCCCCGAGGGCATGGATACCCACAAGGATAGGGACACACAAGGTCACGCACCCTGCTACCCATCCCATCCTTCCCAATCCAAGGCAAGAGGGGAAAATTAAAAATGAGAGAATGGAGAGAACCTAAGGTGTGATGTATAAATAGTGGAAACGTCAGTCAACCAGGCGACTGACCCTGCTATCAGAGATGGAGAGGGTGGAGAGCCTACAGAAAGTAGTACGTGCGAAAAAGTTAATGTAAAAATGGTTATCTGGACGTCCAGGGCATCGGTGCTGCCATAGCAACCCCTCCAACCCTGGGAGCGGATGAAAACTGTGAGTACTGCTCTCCTCTCACCGGCGCAGCTCGTGCCAGAATAAGCCTGTCTGCATCAACGAGATCCACGATGCCAACAGCCCAGCTGCCGTTTGCAGTTAACAGCGCCACCCGAGCGATGCTGCTGCGTGCGAGACACTACACATGTCCCAGAACGCTACAGAGACACCGCATGGAGGGCACCTATGATGTTCCGGTGGCCCACCACACCTGCTGCACAACTACGCAAAAGAGGACGACTGCCGAAGCAACGTCTCTACAAGTGTCAGTGCCGTGCACCTACATCACCTGAGTGAGTACTTGGCAGAAGCCAATTTTGACTCGCACCACACGATAAGACTGTAGTTAGATAAAAATCTATTAGGGAGTGATAGAATAGCCACGAGAATAAAGATATGAGAGTGCAAGAACTCTTAGGAGATAGCTTAGTAGGGAAGGTTAGGTGTCGCATGATACCTAAAAAAAAAACCCTAACCTGATAGTCAGGCAACAGGCAAACAGGAAAAGGTTTCAAGAGATGTAAATAGAGGTTAAAGTTTCTAAGGGTAGGAATTTGAATTGCATTAACCAGGAACGGAGGCCCAACACTAAGATGTGCCATTATGATTAAATATCCTCCCTGACTATCGTTTTTAAGCTGGTTGTTTATGCTGACACGTGTCACTTGAACTGTCTGTGTGCAAGTGGCTTTTGGGACTGCGCTAGATCAGTCGCACACTTATACAAAGGAACTTTGGTCTTTTACTGTTCACTAGGGTTGACCGCGTGGGCTGTCCGCTAAGCACAAAGTCTGATTCTTTCAGTTGGGCGATATGTCGGACCGGAACACTGGCCCTCTGGGGCAACGTCGACTTACTAGTGTGTAGCATGCTTGGCTTCGGTGAGGTAGTAGTGACACTGCAGGATGGTCGGGTGGTTCTCCATTGTCTTCCTGGCCTTAGTGGTTGTGAAACTGCTGTAGTGTTCCACCATTTGCCGGCGATTCCACTCGGTATCTTCCCAGCTGCCGAAATGAGGGTTGGTGTGCCCGAGTCTGGTGTCACTCTCGGTAACCACAGCTCGGACCACCGGATGATACCCGTTGCCTGTCCTAGTTGGGTTGGAGTGGAATACAAGTCTGTGAAGTGAAGTCTGTCTCCCCAGATGTCGAGGGGCTGGGGCTTGCCCCCGTGGGGTCTCGATACCCAGAGCGACGAGGTTGGCTGCAAACACATACTTAGCAATACTAAACTCTTGTCTTCTTGAGCCCCGTGCCTGGCGTGGAATGGTATAGATGTACAACACACTAAATACCCCTCGGAAAAGGAAAGCAGCTGGCGAAGTCCTGGCTAGCATGTATGCCGACAATGGCTGACTGTGCGTTCCCTGGCTCCAAACAATGCAGGCAACTAGTACTCACACCTGGAGTTGTGGGTCGTAGACAGCCTTCCTGCCACTGCCGGGTGTAGTCCACATAAGTAGGGCCTCCAGTCCCAAGAAAATACCCCTGCCAGTACCTTAGCTAGGTGCTCTGGTCAGTGATACAACTTGAGGTGGTTGTCCCGCCTCGGTGGGGTGTACACCTAGTGAGCGAGGCTCTATCATTCTATAAACCGGGGTATATAGAATTGGTGACCATCGAATTTTGAGGTGTACATAGTGACAGGTAGGTCCCTAAAGGGGGTCTGACATCCTGCTCTAGGTTCGCAGTAAAATCAGCCCAGTCCCTTGCTTGCCCCTTCTGAAGTCTATACTCAGTAATAGGTAGGTTTTACTCCTAAGACAAAGTACTATTGGATATGATAAAGAATTAGTACTTGTTGACACAATAAATACTACGTGACTCGTATGTAAACCAAGCAGATTGTGTGGTGGAAGTCAAGCTAAACAATATAATGGGAGGAGGTGACCTGCTCGTAAGTCTACTGAAGATGCAAATGAATAATTAAACTATAACTTACGCAGCTATACCTATGGGGTTGTCTAGAAGACACACTAACTTACGAGGGCCACTACCTGCAAGAGGTGGTGGTAGTCGACACAGGAAGATCGGCAATGGAAGTGTTAAGTAATTGGTAGATGTCTTCAGCAGACGAAGGCTTCTGGTGGTAAGCGAATACCAGAATGTGTTGAAACTTCTGGAAGGTGGTGGCGGCAGCCACTGGTGGTTGTTGAACTTGAAGCTCTTGGAGAGGACCGTGAGGGCCTAAATCAGTAGAGAGCCCCAGCACACAAAGTGTTGAGGTGAGCTACTGGAGACAACTCCTGACCTCGGATGCACACTGACTTATATCTGGCTCATGAACAGGTGCGCACTGGGTGGGAATGGGAGGCATGACGTGCCCCTGTGACGTCTGCCTGGAGTGAGCGGGATAGGAGAACTACCCTCGTGTGCTTGGTACATGGCCTCGGGTGCTTGGCGGTGCTCTGTTATCTTCGGCGGTGTGACGACACTGACTGCCAGGTTCTTCGGGGAGGCTAACGTGTCATGCGACTGCTTTGATTACGCTTAATTTTACATACAGGAATAGTCCGTTTGAGGTGAAACTATTCTCTGTGCACTCGTAAAACTCCGTGCTTGGTTCGACTCTTCCTCAGGTTTTAAGACTTCTTGGTACAGAAAGAAGGGCAGGTAGGTCATGAACAGTCTGGAAACCAAGTAGTATCAATGTCCCTTCCCGCGATCACATCCTGTTATCTTGAAGTTGTTTCCTAAGGTTGTTGAAGCATGTTAGGATGAGTCGTAGTAGTGTTTGGTATATTGATATAAGCGACACGTGTCAATGCAAATTTCCAGTAACTGGATGTGAAATAAATCACACACGCCACCGTTTATCACTGCTCTGCGGCGCTTTGTCTTCCCAACACTAACACGTCTGTCAGCAGCATGGTGCAATGTGCATGTGTGAGGCGAGTCTGGCTTGTTACTTCTGCTAGATGCCTGCTGAGAGGGGAAGTGGCTACCTAGCAACCAGCATAGAGACCTAGCATCCTTTCTCTCACACTTCTTTCTGTATCTCTCAGCCGCACAACATCCTAACACTCCTTAACAGTCTTTGAAAGGAGAAACTGTTGTCTAGCAAAAGAAAAAACAAATCCTCTCTCTCTGCCGCATGCTCATGTCTTCACACGCTGGCCACGGAGCAAATATGTGTGTGGCGAAAGTATAAATTTGATAAAGAATACCCATCGCTCAAAATAGTTGCACCTATCATCACTAGTATTTCAAAGCAAATGTTTTCACCTGAAAATGTTACACAAAACATTTTAACGAGGAATTATTATTTGCAAAGACGATTTCTTTTGTGATTAAAGGTTGTTTTTTTTCCGTAAGGTTGGAGTTTCATTGTATCTGGCGTAAAATTAACATGATTTTAAAACATAATATTTATTTATCTCAAGGGGCAGCATCTTCGCAAATAAATGTGTATGCCCAGAAACACATACTTGACCGCCCCTTGTCAAAAAAATTGTTTGAACTTTGAGTGACTTGTATTATAAGAGTAAAATTCATTTTCAGTAACTTTTTGCAGGGAAATTCGAGGATTTATATAAATTTATTTCAAGACACACACATCTTTTGACTAAACTGGTAAAACGAAAGGGCCTATTCGACACCTTTTGCCGTCTAATAATGGGTAGGTAAACTCCGAGCCGAGTGCAGTGTAACTCACGACAGGGAAAATCAGAGGACGTGGAATTGAATGATTAATTATTAAAGACAGTGAAGAATTCAATTATAATAATCTTATTTATTCATTTCTCTTTCAAAATTACAAGTTTTCTTTGCAGTAAAGTATAGTTAATTACTTTAAAAGACAAATTTGACCAAGCACGCAAGGTGTCACCAACATGTAGCGGTGTGGAGGGGTAAACCTCCAACGCCACTCCTCCGACACCAGCCCGCGTGAACACACTGCCTGATCGATAACTTCTCCGTGCACTCTCAGCTGATCAAGTGCCCGCAGGACATTCAAAATTTGACTTGCATACTGAGTCATATTAATTTAATTTTCAGTGTGTTTGAAAGTTTAGGTCAGCTTGCATTTGGTGTCAGATTACAATCAATTATATAGAGTATTTAGAAATGTTTTCTTTATTTAAATGAGTTTAGGTGACATGTTATTTAATGTATTATTTACATTAAATTTTTTCTAAAACCCTCATTTTTATTGTGTTTATTAGCTAAACTTTATAAATGGATAATGTACGGTTCTTATTATACTCAACATGAAGAGTGAAGAGATTTGGGCGGCTCTTAACAAGGAGGTCTTGAGAGCTCAACATGAAGTTTTACAAGGTTAGAAGTTGTATTTTATTGATGTAAATGTCAGAAATTTCATCTACTGAAATCCCGCATGTATGGAAATTTTTTGGCAGTCCCCTGAATAATGATAGACAGTCGACTGTACATATCACTTACCAGTTATCAACTTATTAGCACTGTGAAACTTTACAAATGTGAAACATTATAAATCCAGAAAAAACAAAAGTGAGCAACATGCTCTGCCCTCCCTCCAGCATTGCTGGGAAAAGGGGAGTGGGGAGGGGGACAAGAAGCAACTACACAACATATTTGTATGCTGCTTAGGCAAAAAATTCATATTTCAGTAAGAAATGTTTATTTAAAAACAGTTTTTTCAAAATTCAACTTAATAACACTCAGACAAAAACTATTTCTCAGTAGCCATTGCAAATACAACACCTCTCTCACTGTGTTTAATTTGTATCAGCTACAAATAATGGCATATAATTTATTAATCAATTAGTTTATACTATACTTTAATGTTAATGACAGTATTAAAAAAATCGTACTGTATAATTTATTATAATATCTGGAATGATATTTCAAAGATTTGTTGGACAAACTGTGAAAATACCATTAACAGGATATATTAAAACATTCCACATGTTATAGCCTGGTAGTGACACCACTGACAGTAACTACCAGAAAGGTAAACTGGTATGCAACAAGATCATTCAAAATAAAATAATTAACCTCATGCATAAATTAATTCAAAAAGAAATAAATTTCTTGCTTAAGTGCCAGTCAGAGCTTTATTTTTTGCAGCATCAATGATGAGAGAGATGAGAGCAACTGACAGCAAACCTTGCACAGTGGTGTCCTTCACTGCAGCCTTGCACAATTCTATCCGTGCTGAGTGCAATGGAACATAGCGATCTTGTGACGAGCCACACAGGAGCACGTTGCGGAAGTGATGCAGGTTGGAACGTTGGCTTAACCGATACAGGAATGTTTGCCGTACATCTGCCGCATCTCTCAGGGCCAACTGAAGCAGAGAGCCTGACTTCTTCCATTTCTGCATGAACCACATTCCTGAAGCAACAGATAGGAAAAAATAATTGAGTATAATCTCATACAGTGCAAGAACAAAGACTAAAAATTACTTTATAACTTAACATGGAATAAGTTCATAAGTTCATAAATGCGTAACTCCACAAAAAACTCTGCCAGGTAGTCAGTTCACTGTTGAAACCAGTGTTGGCTTATGAAATGGCCTGCCATCACTGTAACTTGCAAATATTTTGGAACATTGATGTACTTAACAGTTTTCTATCTGGGAATCATCATCTGGTATTAAGTTCTTTGAAACAAGTATGATATACATTTTTTTTTATTTGTCCATGAAAATGAATAAAACGGCAATAAATTATTACCCATGATAAGTGTCCGGCTATAGACTGTTTGGCACAATCATTGTGGTTTTAGTATGCTAGACCAAGTCCACATTTCGTACAGACGTGTGGTGCAAAAGATACGTAGCACATCCAGTAGGAGCAGTCGGGATTGCTCGTAACCTTAGTGAGGTGGCGTGGCCTCGTTCCTCCTGTCTTTCCTTCGTTGCAAGGGCTAAGGTAAACCGCTGCTTGGCAGTTAGATGAGTGATTTTTGTTCCCTACGCCATCAGCTGTGCCTTATCTTACAGGGCATAGAGTTAAGTTCGCCGCTGAACAATACACGTTGTGCATTATGGACGAGAAACTATTTCCCATAATAGTGTATGTCCAGTAGCCGCTTGGTAGCACGAACTCGATGTCTCCGACGATCCCTCACTGTAGTGAACAGATCAGAGACATTGAGCCATGTGGGCCACCACTGCTTCAACTGGATGTGATATTCAGCCAAGGCCAGACTGCAACAACCAAGTCAATACCTCCTCCAACACCTGGGTGCTCTGGTAGGGGATAATAATTTAGGCTTGCTGTCTCTCCTTGGTTGAAAGTATTCCTAGTGGTTATGGCTCCTCTGTTCCTTCCATCCAGCACCTGGGTGCTCGGGTTAGGAAGTAAGAGGCGGCAGTCTAATGGGTGTGTTTCAAGACTGGAAGAATCCAGAAGAGGTTCCTCAGTCAAAGCTCGCTCGGATTTTAAATGTACCAGGTTTCTGTAAGTAGTGCATTGTGTGAATTATTCCTAGCGGGAGAAGTAGATATTATTCTAGAAATAAAAGCATGTGGATAGAGAACAAAGTTGTATTTATTGAGTACTCAATAAACGCAGTGACCCGTGCTATCTCCTACCAAGCAGACGGAGTAATGAAGGAAACCTACATTAGCCAGGTGTAGGCGACCTGGTCCTAGGCTAGAGAGAAAGGTTGAACTAGAAGACTCGTTAAATTACTACTGAACTAAAACTATCTTATTGCAAGTGTCTGGAAGAGACAAAAAGAAGTTAAAGTTCCTTTGCTGTAGTAGCAAGGTGTATTCGTGTTCGATGGTTGTCGAAGACTGTTGTCGGGGCAGGGAGCAGCCACGAGGACTACTGAAGACTTTAGGTTTGCTGGAGGCCCCAGCACTACAGAGTGCTCTGGGTTACTCGAGAGAAGCAAGACAAATGACTCTGGAGCCCCGCTGCACACTGACTTACATAGTCATAAGTGTAGTATGCCGCGGCGGGTGCGGGAAGGCGTGTGACATCCTTCTGCCGTGAGGCTGGCGTGGGAGGTGAGAACCCTCTCATCAGCACTCTGCTTCGTGGATTTTCGATTGCACTCGGCCACACCCCGAAGTGGCTGACAGCTTGTAGACACTCAGCGCAGGGTGAGGGGGGAGACTGCATGCTCGCTGGTTGCGCAACCTTGAAACCAAGTGTTCGGCCGCCCGGTAGATATAAGTGGCATGCAACATCTGTGTATTGGTTTGTGGTATCGACTTTCACGTGGGTTGAAGTAAGGGTATACTTGACATGACGTGTGATGAGTCGTAATCGTATTAAATAGTGGTATAAGCGGCATGCATCAATTTACCCACCTTCCGTTGCGATGAAGATTCATTGTGAAAAGGTGGTGAAGAAAGGTTAAGCCCCCCACCACCGCCACCTCACCGGAAGGTCTAGGTAGGAGTAGCGAAGAAAGTTGGGAAGAAAAAAATATTCATCATGTAGGCATGACCTTTACTGTTCGGTTGCTTAACCGCTGTAGCGGCACTCACTCTGTGCTCTCAGGCTGGCCGAGGAAGTCAAGGCGTGTAGAACGCCGAGACTTAGCTCTGTCTGTCTTGTGGCAGGCGGGTTTCCTCTCTTCTCCTCGCCAAGGCGGCGAGGAGCTCTGACTCATCTGTAACTGTTTGCATCCCTGTTGAGCAGATTAGTGTGACAAGTGAAGCGCGTTATCGGGTGTCCCACCGACCTACTTTATTTTTGCATGCCGCAGACAAAAACTCAGCATAGCGCTGTGGATATTTACAAGAGAATATACAACAAGAACATGAAATAAAAAGCACATGAAAATGAAGGCATGCGAAAGATGAAGGGGAATACAATAAGTATGTTCAACCCTTACTCGCAGAAGGTGGGGAAATGCAACTAACTATCCTGGAGCTTGCTGTGGAGAGTTAAGAAGGAAAAGGAACATCTTTCAAGGGTAACCTGTGGGTCGCACAGCAAGCTAAATAGTTACATGTGACGGTGAGAGTTTGGCAACCGCAGGCCCTTCAACACATGGGTTGACCGGCTAAGCGAACAATGCGAGTACACTTTAAAAGCATGCATGAGAACGTGGGCAATTGGCATATGTTGGTCACTTTAAATTAACATACATAACACTGCAATATTTGGAAGTTAAAATATCTTGCACCTGGTTTCACCGTAGCGAGTTCATGAGTTCTGGTTTGATGCTGAGTTGGTGCACAAGATATTGCAAACAAAACAAATACACTAGAAAAATATGAGCAAACAAATGAATAACAAAGTCGCAGCACATTCAAAATTTGACTTTCATTCCATGTCAATTATTTTCATTTATAGAGGTTTGAAAGTTTTAGGTCAGCTTGAATTTGGTGTCTGATTACAAACAATTATATGCAATATTTCAAGACATTTTTTATTTAAACGAGTTTAGGTGAAACACTTTTTAATGTATTATTTACAATATTATTTTTCATAAAATTTCTATTTGTGTTGTGTTTGTTAGTTAAACTGTATTCACAGATAATGTACAGATCTGACTATACTCAACAAAGTTTTATAAGGTTAGAAGTTGTATTTTATTTATGTACATGTCCAACGTCAAACCATCTACTGAAATCCTGCATGTATGGACATTTTTTGGCAGTCTCCTGAATAAAGATAGATTGAGAGTCGACTGTACTTATACTTTAGAAGCAGTAGTAGTACTTGGTTCAAATACGGGCTCAGGCATAAATTAAAGCTACAGTATTTTAGAATCATAATACAGTACAACCTCACTTTTACATTTTCCCCTTAAATACACCAATTTACTCAGGTCACAACATTTTCCTTATGTTCCTAAAGTATTAAATTCCTGATATTTACACTGCAAATCAATATGGTTTCCCTGAATTGCATTTATATGAAATTCATGAGATTAACAAAATTTCCAGTCATACATTATAGTCTTGTTTATAAACCACATTAATGCAGATATTGAGAGTGCAATAATATGCATACAACAGAATTTTATTGGAAAGTGAAAGTATTGCCCCTGAAAATGTTTACAATGAGAAAACAAATTTTTAACACATCTGGAGCATAATTGTAGACTAAATGATGACTTTGAATGAGAGTTGACAAAATTCACAAAGAATAGTTAGATGAACACATTTTCCACATGAATGCATGGTCATGCAATGTTTCGCTGGCTAGACCAGCTTCATCAGACAGTTTTAAATAAATCTGAAAATTCTACTGGGAAAATCTAAGAATAAAAAGGTTACCTGTTAATGTTAGACACAGTAAATAAAAAATATACTATTCTTCAAGAATACAAACTTATCCAATTGGAAAACAGTGATTGAAACTTAATACATACGATTTGGCATTCTAAAATATTAAACTAAAACCAGTTCGGCACATTAATCTACATCAACATTAAATCTTCAACATATAGTCTTTGAGTTAGATTGTCACTCTTTATTTACACTGATGCGTGATGCCTTGGGGCTGTCAAGGTCGTCACCACGTACAAGAAGATTTTTGGTGGGTGCTAGGTCAAGCACACCCGGTGGCAGGGCGTTCTGGTTTAATTCAGTCTTTACGTGGTACTGGAGCTTGTCCAGTGTAAAGTATGACCTAGGAGCTTTACGGCAGGGCATGAAGTCTGGATCCTGAGAGTGATCTTACGTTTCAGCGGATTGGCTCTATGCAGTATACCTGGGCAATACGTAACCTGAGGAGGCTGTTTAACCAGTGTCAACTCTGACTGGAGTAAGTGTGAGCTAGATTAGATAATATGTAGTGGTTCAAAGGTTGGTTCGGTTTCGTGAGTTGGTTCCGCTCAAATCCTCTGAAGTATTCATTGGCGAGTCCCAAGCACTGGTTCTGTCAGCTCAAATACGCTGCGAATAAGGTATGTGTTTCCTCGCTCAGATGTATGGGGTCCTGGAAGAGGTCCTTGGGTATCTATGGTGTGACAGGTATCTGCAGGTTGCGCAATACCTGAGCTTGAACCTTCCGTGAGAGCTTGGCGAGTGAAGCCAGGAGGACGGCGGGGTAAGTTAAAGCAAACGCCCAGAGGTGGTAAGTACTTATCTTACCTTATACCACTCCGACGGGAGTAGGGCATCTGTACTGAATCAGGCTCTCACGTCCGTGAAGAAGTTTTAGGTGACGTGTTGTCCTACTTGGTGTAGCATCACGTGTAACCTCTGCCGATCGAGGGCAGTACCCCTATCCCAGTACTAGGCGTCGAAACATGGTGAGCCATGAGAATCAGGTCTCGATGGTTGACAGTCCCTGCACATGGATGAGTGTATCAGAAGGGAACAGTCTCCCTAGACTCGGAGAACACTAACTCCTGCACCTACTGGCAGAGTGGAGAGAGTAGCTGCTTAGCAAGCAGGCTGGCCTCAAGAGACTGCAGTACCTAGTGCCAGTGCTCTACCATTCTGTCCACCGAGGTGCACAGAAAGGGTGGCCATTCAATGTGTGACTGGGACTTTGATTGGTGTGCTGCGTTTTGAGTAAATTCCCCGGTCACATGCAATCCCTTTGACGGCGTGAGGTCCACTGGAAGAGGAATTACAACTACGGGAAAGATACCCACAAGTTGGAAAAAAGTCAATTTATTTATTTTTAAGGAAAGTAAACGAAGTGGTGTCGTACTAACTGCTATCGTCAACAAGAGCTTAGGGAAGCCTAACCTACGCTGAGCCAGGTGAAGGCGACCTGGCCCTAACCTAACAATAGCAGGGTAGACAAGTGTGATGAAACTATCTTAAACAGGTACTACTCCTACTAGGGTTGCCCAGAAGGGGCCGCAGTGTCTGGGCGTGTAGACAAAGGCATTGGTTGGATCTTCGGCATACATGCGGTAAAGACTAAGCAGGATGAGGATGGTTCCGGCAACGAGTTGTGGTGGAGGCCAAGGAGTGGAGGTTCCTTCGGTACGAATGCAGTGAAGGAAGGGCAGGTAGAGCTAGGAAGCAAGTGAGCAGACTGGTCAAGATCTCTGGCAAGGGCTGCAGAGGAGAAAAATGAAGACTGGCCAGAGTCTGCGAGCGACCAGCTATGTATACTCTGGCTGGTCATTCCCCTTCAGTCAGCTGGATAGGGGTGGTGATGGAGAGGGGGTAGCTGGAGCATAGCTTCCTCAAGGTGTAACGTCACCGGCCGGCTTAGAGAATAGAGATGAAGCAGAGCGTACTGGTAGAGCCATCTGGCAGTGTGTTGTGATACTAGAATACCTTGGATGCATAAACTCGGTGGCTCGGCCAGTGAATAATATAATCATTGGGCTGGAATATCCATTCTTGCGGCTTTAGACAGTACGTTGAGGGGTAATACTCTCGCCGCAGCAACCTCTCCCACCTCATGCTATCATGAACACACTGCCAGATCTATTACTTTTTCATGCACTCTTCTTAGCTGAACGAGTGCGTGAGGGACATTCAAAATTTGACTTGCATTCTGTGTCATATTATTTTTATTTCCAGAGAGTTTGAAAGTTTTTGGTCAGCTTGAATTTGGTGTCTGATTATAATGAATTATATACTGTATTTTGAGACATTATTTTGTTTATTTAAACAAATTTACGTGAAATGACTTAATATATTATTTACAATCAAACTTTTTCTAAAATTCCCATTTTATTGTGTTTATTTGCTAAACTTTATTCACAGATAATGTACAGCTCTTATTATACTCAATATAAAGTTTCATAAGGTTAGAAGTTGTATTTTATTGATGCACATGTAATTTACAGCATCTAATGAAATTCTGAATGTATGGACATTTTTTGGCAGTCCCCTGAATAACGATAGATCGAGAGTCGACTGTACAAACTTATAACGTCTCTTGATGCTTGGTCAACAATAAAACACTTTTGGAATCAGGCAACAAGACTTGCTCACTGATGAGGCAAAGTCGTTTATACGTTGTTGAAAAATGTTATGCGTCAAAACAGTCCCTCAATTCAAACCATTTTACATTCATCTCCAGAAAATTGTAAAATAGGGGTTCTGCTGTAATAATCAGTGCTTGTTTGTATTTTCCGTGGCAACAGCCAATGAGAATTGGGCACTGGCCCGAAATTAGTATAAAAGGTGAGACGGCCCGCATCTCTTGGCCAGTCTTCATTTCAGCACGTGTTGCTCGGAACTGACTAGATTTGTTCACATCAGTATTGAGTTGTCCAGCCCTTGCTTCTCCGACACTGATCAGCCTGCGCCTTAAGCCTTAGCGTATTGTATTAGCAGTCTTCAGTCCCAGCGCCCGCAGCTCAGGACTGGATCAGATTGGAGCAGTCTTCGCTTGATGCTCAGGAACTGACCAACGGTAGTGTCGAGCACGCATTGTTCAAGCACACCCCCTTTTCTTTAATGCTAAGTTTTTGTATTGTTACCGCTGTTCTAGCATGCATTGCTCTAAACCTTCCCTTACGGTACAAATCAGCAAAGCTAGCAGCAGGGTAGGTTATGTCAGTTAGGAGATATCCGCTACGTACCCCGCAGCCATACATCCCCTGCAGTTACACCCGTAGCTATACTGGATCCTAAACTAGTCTTTTTCAAGGCTAAAATCCCATGAAGGACCCACTTATTTTCCCAAGCTCGTGTCAGTGACCACATGACGTCGTTTCCGCAACACACACGCCAACAATGCAAGAGTTTATTCTCCAGTAATACTCACCGCAAATTCCCTATTTTTGAGTCGGTTGCCTCTACCGGCCAACCAAACTATAGCTTTTGAGGTTTCAAGCCCGCGAAGCTAGCCTGAAGCTAGAATGCGTCCAAGTTTTTATTTTCACAGAAAATAAAACGTGAGTGGCTCTTAACTAATGTACCCTTCCTTGTAGCCTAGTAGCTTATAGTTACCCTTGTAACGTATTTGCAGGTATTCACAGGATCTACTCATCCGAGCCACCTACTTGCTTTCTAAACATTCCAAGCACTAGTACAGGCCGCACTTTCCTACAACCCAGGAATTGTGGGAAAGGAGGAGCCCTCTACAGGTTCACTGTCTGAGAACCAGCTTGTTGACTTGGCGATTATGGTCTTCCCAGAGCCGTCCCGCTGAGGAGATTGTAACCCCTAAGTTAGGAATTCTACTACCAGGCCCTGCACCCTCGTGGTGACACACGTAAACTCAGCAAAGACGATTATCTGTAGACACGCTACAGTTTATGTAAGGGTAAAGTTCCACCTCCTGATGCCATTCGCCCAAAGGAGGGGCTTGAAGGAGAGAGTCAAGGCACCACTCGCCGCTTCAGGTCAAGTGCACGAGTATCAACCCTCTTTGGTAAAGCATATAGCTAGTCTACCTCCATAAGAGCAGGTGAACGCAATCAGACACCTACACGAACCAAGGGAGGTACCAGTGCCGCAACACTTCTTCTCACCCCCAGTATGCTCCGGACCTGCAGCCTACCCTGAGCGAAAACAGGAATATCTAAGATGACCTGAACAAGTGCCGTCACCCATAATTGCACAACTGACGTAAGCCGTATAGCTCCCTACACAACAGTACAAGTCTCCAGTATTACCTGCACCTCAAACCACACCGAGGAACACTGCACCATAACCAATCTCTGCTGTACTGAAACGTCGTCCAGATTACCTTCCAACAGTTGTATCAACTAAACAATGAGTTGTACTAGTTACCCCAGATTTCCGTGCTCTGCCAAGTAGCCACACTGCCTGTTCTGTACACGGGAAAGGCACGCATCCCAAAACAGAACTGAACCATGAACATTAGAGGAGAGCCTGACAACTCCTCGACAATGATTCACCAGAACCATCTTCCTTTGCCAGACCACAGTACTTATATGTTCCCGGTACGTCACGCGTCAAATAGGAAGCAACCCCGGTGACAGATTTTTCTGGCGACCAACGTGGGGCAAGTGCTGTTATAGCCAAACTAGATGGCGACAATCGAGTCAGACATGACTTGCTACTCCATGCCTACGGAAACAGTAACAATCAGACTTTGGGGAGTTGCAGAAAAACACCCAATGACGCCCAATCACACAGCCAACTGTTCAAACACAGCACCTAGCCATAGCAAGCACGAAATTGAAGAGGCCAACACTGCTGCAACCAGACTTAACCGCTGTTCACAAACAGGCTGTCCTGAAACGGGAACCAACCGTATTCAATGCCCACATTTCCAACAATGGCATCACTACTCCTGTCTCGGCTGGGAAGAAATGCAGCACGACACAGTATACAGATGGCTGGAATATCGTTGTGCTGAATGTCGGACTACGCAGACCGCCTACTGCAATTAGGTCACATGCCCAGGCCAAGGAACACATATATTCCGTTGTATTCTCTGCGGAGAAACGTATCATCAAAGATGCATCGGTTGGCCCGACGAGCCTGTAAACCGGCCTGGCATGGTTTATCAATGCGAAGTATGCAGACGAGCAACAGAGTACCGACCTACCAACCCCAGACCTACCTCAACGCACAGCCACGCCCCTTACACGGGAGAAACGCAACTCCCAAAGTTCACTGCATGACCGCACGAGCACCCCAGCACCTTAGTTAACAAATGTGAGAGATAATCCAGACTGCATGATATTCCCATCAAGCATTGGGTGGCTAAAGTCCAACACAAGCTAAAAGAGAAAGCAGCGGAATGGTGGAGCATGTATAGAGAGTTCATAATGGACTGACAACAACTCGGCACAAGGCTACAGCAAAGATTTGCCAGAGATGAAGTTGTCGCACACCTGACAAACCAAATTCTACAGAGCATCTCAGAAAACCGCGGACGAGGTAGAAATTTTTGTACGAAGGAAGGAGTAAATGTACAGACAGATTTTTCCGAATGTGAATGAAGATGACTGTATTCGCCAGATTAAAAGTTTGCTACTAACCCAAACCCCCAACATTCTCCTCCTACCAATGCCCACAACAATGAACTAGCTAATAGACAGAGCTTGAGAGAGTGAACGCAACTTTAAGTGCAGGCCTTGCTGGATCAGCCCAAGCCAGTAAAACACCAAGAGGAAGAGAAAGCTGGGGAAAGCTGGAACAAGCAACCCCCCCCCCCCTCCCGCCCTACCCACCCTCACAGTAGCCAAAACTGCTGAAATACTGGTTTTGCCCTGGGAACCACTTTAACCGGGACTGTCCTCGAAAGCCAGCTAACAAACAGCCAACACCCACTGAGACACAGGATGCGGCACCAGCACCGCAGGTGTGGCCCAAGATAAAGAGGCACCACCTAGCAAGTCTTCGAAGGGAAACGGCCACGCCAGCAGGATGAAAGGGTCATTTCCATCAGGCAAACTCAGCCAACAGTAAAGCTCCTACATCATACAGTAGAAACACCTACTCCTCCCTACATAGAGGTAAAGGTAAACAATAAACCCACCTTAGCATTACTGGACTCTGCAGCATCTGGGAATTTCCTACATCACGATATGCTCCTGTCACATCAGAACAGCAAACTGAAACCTCAAATTAAGGCGGTACAAATGACGGATTGCATCCTCGAGGTCGACAGAAGAATCACCTTGCTTTTCGGAGTACATAGCCTGAAGACTGAAGTGGACTTCATCATTACCTCGGATATTGAGGACATTATCCTCTGGCATCCGTAGCTCAGCGTGCAGCAGTGCATCATGGATCACGCGAAATGCAAGGTATACTGGGAATATCCAACAGAACAACAGGAAATCAGACAGACTGATGCAGCAAAAATCCAGCCTGACCTAACTCCCAAACAGTTTGAGCAATTGAGGAGAAGTACTGAATGACCACGTATCAGCCTTTGGAACCAATGGACACTTATGCCAGACGCGTACTGTTCAACATGAAATACTTCTCAACGACACAACCCCAATCTACAATAGGTCATACAAAGTCTCAACGAGATGTCAGCATGTCATTATGGAACATATCGACAATATGAAACGTCAAGGGATCGTTGAGCCTTCAATATCACCTTACAACACCCATGTTGTATTGATACCCAAAAAGGATGGACAGCTGCACTTTTGCATAAATTACAATGCCCTTAACGATGCTACCCTGCCCACTCCGCCACCAGCTGTCGATCTGGCCCATACGTTGAGAGATATAGGTGAAGCATGTATCTCCAGCACACTAGACATGCAAACAGGGTACTGGCAAATCTCTTTGCATCTGGACAGCCGCCCTTACACAGAATTCATGTCACCGGAAGGAGAGACATTACAGTTTCGAGTAATGCCATTCAGACTGAAGAACACGCCTGCCACCTTCCAGCGGTTGATGATGTTCGATGTTCTTACCAGATACTTGGGCCAGTTTTGTTTCATCTACCTGGATGATATAATTATTTACTCCAACACCTGGGAAGAGTATCTTACCCACCTCCAACAAGTCTTAGAGAGGCTAGAACTCCATGGGCTTACAGCTAAACTCTTAAAAAGCCACCAGACAGACCTCCATAGAGTATATGGGACACACAGTGTCTATGGAAGGAAGCTATCCTCAAGAATGCTCACTTCACGCCATCCAGGAAGCCTAAAAACCAATCACTAAGAAGCAGATACGCAGATTTCTAGGGCTCTGTAACTAGCTTCGCGATTTTGTCCCTAACATAGCCTTCCATAACAGAAGTTTTTTTGGAGAAGCCCAGAAGACAGGACATCCAGTAAACAGCGCCTCGGACCGACTGCCGGGTCCAAGAACACCGTGCTAGCCTGCTCCGCCAGATCGCCAGCAACGCCTGCATTACGATTGACCACTACGCCAGCTCGAGGGAGCACATCTGCAAGGAACCTGCAACGACGGACGTCAAAACAGCCAAGCCTGCAGACCCACCATCGTCCACACCCAGGACAACATCCAGAGCAGCCAGCTGCCTTTGATGGGCCTATTCACCACCACCGGCAACGGTCAACCCAGGACAAAAGGATGAGCGCCAACGCAGTCTACACCCAGTGTGGAGGCTGTCATGTTTAAGGACCCGGAGCTACCACCAGTAGACTGTATCATTCCAAATATAAATTCAGGTAAATCCGAGGAGAAAACACCCAGGATTTGTAATACTGATGTTTCTGCGGTGTCTGGTGTCTGGGAAACACTGCTGGCACCAACCAACCAGTAAGTAAACACAGTAAAACCCCTCTATTAAGACCACCTCTCTATTACAACCCAATCCTGAGGAACCGTGAAAATTTTGGGTCGAAAAAGTAGAAAATTTGAGGAAAGTCTAAAAATAGATACAGTAATCTCTTGTCAAGTGCGGAATCTTCAAAAGCGGTTTCAGTTATGCACGAATTTGTTTTTGTAGACCTATTCTTCAACTGCGGTAAAAGTTTCTATTATCCATGGTTTTCAGTCTATTGGAGGGGTTTAAGGCCGGGTTGAGAATTCTTTGTCTAGTCACGTACTGTACAGCACCACCGCCTCTGCCTTAGCATTTCCACTCATTTTTTACTTCTGTCAACCGTCCTCCGCCCATACCTACCTAAGGTGATAATTTTTTATGGTGAGCAATTTATTTTGGCGAGTTAGGCCGTGTGCCACGTCAGAATTTTTTCATGAAAAATTTATGTTAATTAAGATTTCAAGTAGGCCGCAATAAAATTTTGTATCCCTGTAAACGTTGCTGGGCCTCATTGCACCACTACAGAAGCCTACACACCGCCTAAATTTGGTAGAAATTCCACACATTGGTGTGAATAGCATCTATTAGCATGTTTTCCCAACACCAGCAATAACGATTGCAGTAGTGCTGGCTAGCTGCCACCCACGAGTAATCATGTAGTGATTGATCGACAGCTGCACGAAGCAGTCAGCCCCGGTATGAGTGTGGTGCCAAGCAGTCTAGGGCTGAGCACAAACACTCAATAAGAAATTATTTAAGTAAATTTAACACATTTAATTAAATCAAACTTTGAAACGGTTACACTTTTAATTATACATCTACTTACTTGGTGATGTGGCGGAAGACGACATGGGAATTGTTAATATAAAATAATAACGGCAATGGAAACAAATTCATTCTATAGCCCCGGTAGTGAAGGAGAGTAGAGTCTCAGCACAGCTCAGGCGAGTCGTCCCAGGCGGTGATGTGCAGTCTCTGATGTCCTCTGCTCAACTCTCTCTTCTTCAGGCCGTACATGGCAAAATAAAGCAATCATGAGTGTAGTGGAGAGAAGTCTCCCTCCACCAAGAAGTCGTGCATGAGCAATCTCTCACCAATGAGAAGTCATGGTGAGAAGAGTCGCCAATCAATGAGAGAGCAAGGTTAGGGACTCAACCAATGAACTGGAACTTTGCACACGGCTCCAAAGTGTGGTATTGAAATCATGTGATGGGAAAATAGCGCGTGATACAGCGCGTGATTCCAAAAGTCATGGGACGAAAATATAGTGAAAAACATGACGTTTTTCCCGTCAAAAGTGGTTAGCAATCGCAGTCACGTGGTGCTGAAATCACCACAGAACCTGATAAGTTGGGAAAATACTTCACTAAAATGTTCTCTCTCTGAACTGGAAAGCTTGCGGAGCGCCCGCGGCACTCTCGCATCACGCACTCTGGCACGAGCATCACGCTCGTGCCAGAGGTGTTCACAGCCCAGCCAGAGGATCTAGTCCTAAGCGACAGCAGTAAGCTGCCGCCCCTGGCTACGCTGCAGAGGATCTAGGCGCTTACCCAGGTACGTACACATGACAATGTATTCACTGCTAGCCACAGCACAAGAGTGATTTAATCTAAATAATGTATCTTCATATATATTATCAATAATTGATGTGCGGTGTTTTACTTCAAACGTAAGGCATCTCCAACAGTGTTTTTAGTTACTGCTTTGTGCGTAATATGTTCAATTTTCTAGCAATGAAATGGCCAGACCAAAGCAAGAGCACGGCGTGCACACACATATTGCGCTACATCACCTAAACTTTTTGATCGCTACGTGCCTCGTAGCAATGTATAACCCACGAGACCTGCTTAATAGATCTTTAATAATAACTTTATATTTTAATAATACACAGTCTAATCTTTTCACACACTGTCAATGGCCATGTCATTCTGTGTTTGTTTAAGCCTTCCATTTTACAACACAGGGTCGTCCAATATGGCTTTCTTGGGTATCAAATTAATCAGGAGACATCCAGCAATTGAACACGAACTTCATGCAAAAAAAAATGGCAAGTTTGGTAGCATAGGAGGTTAGGGATGGGTCAAAATTGGCCGAAAATCTTCCAAATTTTTTATTGACCCCCCCCCCCCCCCTTTTTATTTCGACCCTATTCTCTGGAACTATGAGGGGTCGTAATAGAGAGGTCCTACTGTAGTGTCTTCGTTCGTCTCAAGTTTCACCCTACGGTGTCAACTTTAGAATTTTAAGTTTTTCCGACAGATCTGAGTGTGCTGCCGACCACGGACGTGGAGCTTCAGCTGGAGGACACGCCGCCTCTTCACTCTAGACCTGCAGTCGAGATCCAGCCAGTGCAGTCAGCAATCCAGGGACAACATACCAGCAGCAGGAACGAGAGCCCGAGCCTGCCGCTACAGCGGACCAACCAGCAGAGCACCCTGCCTCTATCACTCATGAGGAGACTTCCGACCCTGCCAACAACAAGGATCAGACGTCAACAGGAGGGGCATTCCTGGTCACACATCCTGCATACAGCCACCTTTTCCAGGCCGAGCCACCCACACGCTACAGCCCAGAGCCTGTAATGTGACCAATCAGTTGGGAACTGACATCTGCAACCAGCAGCTGACCACTTAGCAGGCCGTCTATGTGTGTGCAGCCTACATGCACCTGCTGAGCCCACATCCCACCAGGTCACCACAGAGATATTTCCTGGAGGCCATCTGCTATGTACCAATGTCAGTGTACCCCGCACGCTTCTCCTAAGACACGGGGGCACCCTAGTAAGCTGAGCCGCACTATTCATCGCAATGCCTGATCAAGTCATCGCCCTTAGCGGAAAAGGAGATGGCAACGTGCAGCGATTGTCCTAGGATCAGTGTAGTTAGTAGCCCTCCCCAGTGCTACATGGTCAGTGATATAAAAGTTGAATTGTCCTTACATAGATGTGCGTGCTCATGTAGAGACCATAAAAAAAGAAACTTAGTACTACGTAAACATCAAGAGCTCTCACCCATAAGCGATGTTTTTAACAGTGGTGTGTCGAGTCACGTAAAGAATAATATAATTATCTACTCCCACACCCTAGGTCAACCTGTGCGTGAATATTTTGCTAGCTCTTTTTGTTTGTTTGTTTGAAAGAGAAAAAGTTGTGTAAAGTAACTTTAAAACAAAAAGGGCTGGCTATTGTAGCAACCATGGACTGAAGCTGTGAGAGCAGGTTGCAAGAAGAAAGCCATATACATAAGTACTATAAATCAATTGTTTTATTTAAGTGTCATGTTTTCAGCCTATAACAAAAGACTTTAATAAAGAGAGTCACAAAAAGTACAGGCAGAAAAAAATAGATCTCTTAAGTAATAGATAATTAACTGCCATATAAGTTCCACAGGGACAGGTAGCTAAATTATTTTTAATGTGAATTAAACCAGCAGCACGAGTCCGCTACGTGAAGAAAAAAACTTAACTTCTTGTACCTTGAGCATCTTTGCAAAGTAAGTGTTTTAAATAACAGTTTGTAGTGATAAAAGCACTCTATTTTGTATATATTTCGCTGCCATTTCACTCTATAAACCAGCCCAATTACAATGATCAATATTTACACTGCTCTCTTCTTGCGACCTGCTCTCTTTCACTGTTAGTTCATGGTTGCTACTTAGCCTATCTTACTGGTTTTTATAATTATGTTAACCATCTTTGTTTCTTTCAGCAAACAAAATAAAAGAGCTAAGAAGGTTTTACGCACAGGTTAACCTAGGGCGTGGGAGTAATTACTCTCTTTACAACCTCTTGATATAGCTTGATACACCAATTTGTTAAAAACATTGCATATGATTGAAAGCTCTTAATGTTTACATAGTACTGTTTACTTTTTTTACGGGCTCTACACGAGCACAAACCCATACTAAGGCCAATTCAACATTTTTTTCACACTGATCACGTAGCACTGGGGAGGACAGCTATCTACACTGACTCCAGGATGATCACTGCACTGTGCCATCTATTTGTCTGCTAGGAGCATTGGCTGGCTTAGGTGTCCTGATGCATAGAGTGACTCCGCCTACTAGGGCACCCCCATGTCTTTGAAGAGGTGTGCAGGGAGAGCAGACACTGGTATGCTGTAGACAGTCTTCAGGGTGTGTCTCTATAGTGACCTGGTGCAATGTGGGCTCGGCAGGTACATGTAGGCTGTGCATGTATAGGTGGCCTGCTGAGTGGGCAACTGCTTTCTCTACGTTGCTGGCTGCAGATGCCAGTACTTAACTGACTGGTCACACTACCAGCTCTGGGCTGTATCATGTGGGTGGCTAGACTTGAAGAGAGTGGCCCGTGACACCATGCCCGGCTTAGGCGGCTGGATGCAGGGAATGACCAGTGGTGCCATTCCAGCTGACATTAGGACCTCGATGACGGCGGGGTCGGCAGTCTCCTCTCGAGTAGCAGAAGCGGGGTGCTCTGCGGGATGGCCCGCTATAGTGGCAGGCTCAGGCTCTCATTCTTGCTGCTGCAGTGTAGTCTAGTTTGCTGACTGCAGGTACGGAGTGGGGAGATGGCACATCCTCCAGAAAGATTCCCCATGATGTTCATCAGGGTGACACGTGCCCGGATAGGTTACTAGGCATGGTGGTCAAGGATTTTGTCTGCTAGACCAAAAGCAGGGTAGTCTACATTAATAGACGGCGGGAGACTAGGGGTGTTGGCTAGTATGTACTTATTATTGCTTCTTGGGTGCCGTGGTTGTAGTGGGTTTTATCCAGACGTAGCGAGCTTGGCCTACGACGAATTGGCGAATCCACAGGTGAGCTTCGTTTGTCCAGAAGTGGACGTTATCCCAGCCGAATACTGTAGCAGTGCCAGTTAACAATCCTTTCACCACGGAGATACAAATAAGATGGTTACCAGAGCAGCCGATACTGACTCCTGCCCGAGTTGGGCGGTGTAGTCCCGTTCCACCTGTCGCTCCGGTGTAGGTTGAGGAAGTACACTCAACTGTCTGGCGGCAAGGAACGCTGCATTTCATTCCCTACGTTTACGACAGTGCCTATGGTCATAAGGCATAGAGTCTCTGATTACAGTATGCTAGGTACACCTTGATGTGAACAAACTAAACACAGTTTATAGTGTCAGTTCAGTTTTGGCTTACTGACCAGGCTCTGTTAAGTCTCCACTGATTCCCCACGCTATGTGAGCTGATCAGAGACAGGGAGCTGTTTGGGTCATCAATGCTGCCACTGGATGTGTGTTCACATAGAGATGGGCGGCAGGTCTCAAGCTACAGATATTCCAGCACTAACAATGCTGTGGGATAGGGAAATAACTCGAGACTGTTGCTTCTCCCTGGGTGAAGGTGTTGCTAGTGGTTGTGGCTCCTCTATTCCTCCCCACCGGCACTGGTACAGTGCTGTGGCAGTTGGGAAACCACAGATGGCCATCTAATTGGTCTGTAGAAAATATGGTGGATCACTGAGGGGCCCCCCACTACTGAAGTTAATTTGGTTATATCAAATACCCGGTTATTTTAGTGGTGTACGTAGCAACCTGTGTATAGCAAGCAAACAGATAGATGCTCTCAGAAATAAAAGCAGTAAGGTAGGATACAAAAGTACGTTTATTAACGGTTCAATAAACACGTGATGCATGCTACCTCCTACCAGGCAATTGAGTGCTGATGGTTACTACGCTGGCCAGGTGTAGGCGACCTGGTTCTAATGGAATAGTGGGACAGAAATATCCAAACAATAAAAGCTATAATACTACTAAACTGTTCTAAGAAAAGGTCTCGAGGAGATAAGTGAATTTAACATGTAAGTGAGCATGTTCGTTGGTTGACGGTCGTCGATGGTGAAATAGCTGCAGGAAGCGTACTCAATGCTTCGAAGTTCTCTGGAGGTCCCAGCACAAAGCAGTGCTGTGGGATCTCATGAGAGAAGAACAAGAATGACTCTCAAGCTTCGCAGTGTCCTGACTTATACAGTAGGCTGCTGGCGCGGGGTCCAGGGGAGGTGTGATGTCCTCCTGCCCTGGTTGGCATGGGAAAACTGGTCAGCGTTTCTGTTTCGTGCCTCGCCAGTGGCCCTCGGTCTTGCCTGAGGTCTGGTCAGCTTGTAGGCTCTCAGCGTAAGGTAGAGGGGGTGGTGTGAACGCCGGGTTGCATATCCTCCAGGTGAAGAGAATACGCTTATCAATTCTTGCTGCCTGTAGGGTAGGCAACGTGTCCTTCACGTCTGTAGTGGTGGAAGAGGTACTCTTGGAGATGACTCGTAATCGTATTAGATTAGATGTATAAGCGGCACGCGTAAATTGGCTCCCCCTCCCCCCCTGTTTAAATGAAGACTCATCGTGGAAAAGGCGACTGAGAAAGGCGTAGACCCCCTCTCTGGAAGGTCTAGAAGGTCTGGTAGGCGTCGGTAGACGTAATGAGGTAGACAGTACGGAAAAAATTTTTGCACACAGGTAGGCGGGACCCTTAAGTTTGGGGTGCTTTACTGCTGTAGTGGAGCACGTTCTGTGAACTCTGGTCATCTGGCCAGCGAAGTGAAATACATGGAGTGGCGGCGGCCGGCTGGTGACCTTGATTCTCTCTCTCTTTTGGGCGGCGTCCTTCTCTGTCCCTCACCCTGGTTATCGCGCTTTGCTGATGCGACGAGTGTGTGTATTCCTCCCGTGTTGCAAAGATTACGGGTCAGGAAGCTGTATGTGTCGGGTGTTCCACCGGCCTACATTTCATATGCGTGCCATTGACAAAAACCAGCATAGCGCTGGTGGATATTACATTCTAATTGTACATAAAGACCTGAAAGAAAATTTATATAAAACAATGGCATGTCAAAACAAGGGGATTAAAGTAAGAATGATAATAAAATGTACAAGCCGTACTCGTGGAAGGCGGGGGAAACACCACTATCCTAGAGCTAGCTGCAGTGATTTAAGAAAGAAAAGAAAAATCTTTCCAGGGTACTATTGTGTCTGCCAGCAAGCTAAATAGTTACATGTTACAGATTGCAAAGTGATCAACCACAGGCCCTTCAATACCTGGGTTGACCGGCTAAACGAATACAAAGCGAGTACACTACATGAATGACTATCACTGCAAATTGTGCGCACGTTGGTCACTGAATACAATATCCATAAAAATTCAAATTCAAGAAGTTAAAAATATCTAACACCAGATTTGGGGAGCTTTAACACTCAGAGTTTTGATTGATAACTGAGTAAGTGCATAAGATTTTGCAAACAAAAGCACATACAAATATAAGCATATACATAAAAATACTCTCCTACAAAACTGCATTCTTTCTTGTAGGCGATCTTCACATATACCCTTTCAAAATGTATGAAAATATTTAATTGTGAGCCTACACATCAAATCAGATTTAATGCTGAAAAGCATAAAAAAACTAACCTAGCTATCTCTTGTGGGATTCCATCTTATATCGTAGGTTTAACAGCTAGTATGTACACTGTGTATCTTCGTTGGAATGTTCAAGGTTAAGTTCCTAAGGAATGTTCACTTTTGTCCGTGCTCAAAACACACTCATACACGACAGCATTCTTCATGTAAGCGATATTCACATAAACACTTTAAACGTATGGTGACATTTATAGGTTTACCTATACATCAAGTCAGATTTATGGATAACTATTGTAAAAATATAAAAATCTAAAATGTCACTGCAATGTCTAAGTTTCTGTCTTCAACTTAATCACTGGCACTGTGGCGAGCGCTTTACATGATTCACTTATGGTAGCCATTACTGTCACTGTGGTGAGCGTCAATTCGTAATGCTACCTACTTAAGTGGGCTGTCTGCCACTGAAACACTTACTTGAAGTGTAAAACGTCTATCAAAAGTTACTAATTACTGGCGCAGTTACTTACTTGGTTCTTTCTACTGGAACTGTACTGGATACTATTGAATTTTAATTTAGCCTAAATGTGATTGTTCTGCTTACGTCACTGTCTTTGATTTGCGGCTAAATAAAATGTGGTGCATGTGAATGGTCTATAACGAGTCGTTTTGCCATGTGCACGTAGTAGTGGTTTACAGCTACTGCACAGTCTTTAAAATTTGTGCATTTACTGTCAATCTTCGGTTTCACTTTCAACGGGCCTCCCCCTTGGACGAAGGGCAGCGTGCAGAGGATATGGCCACATATACCTGGTTGTGGGTCTCCATGGCGATTCCTGGTGGGCGGCCTTGGCGGTACGTGGGGGCATCTGAATCTGCCACAACAAAGTGGGAGGGCACTCGTTCAAGAGACATTGAGGCAGTGTGGGGGAGTGTCAAGCCTTCCACACCAACTGCATGGGTTCCTACCCATAGGGTAGGATGTTTCTCCGACAGGGCAGTGTGGGGAAGAAAGGTGGCCACGGGCAGCACAGCTAGTCGTGGTACCAGGTCTTGGGCGGCATCGACAGTCTCGGTGGCCAGGTCCTGGGGCGAGGCAGTGGAGGGGAGATTAACGTCGACCTCCACTGCGGGTGATGTGCCTATTGCAGGATAGTGGGTGGCATCAACAATCTCGATGAAAGCGGCCTCTCGCATAGCAAGATGGCGGGGTGGAGCACTTCCAATGTGGCAGCTCAACGTCCAGGTCTGCGGGTATTACTGTGTTGCAGGACCTGGGGACAGAAGATAGAAGATGTCTGTTGCAGCTTGATGCCCCGGGTAGCAGTGTTTCCTGTGTAACAGGAGGCTGGGACAAAGCACTCTTGTCCGAGCTCAACGTCCCGGCTGGCGGGTCTTCCTGCATGGCAGGGTCTTGAGGTGGAGCACTTTCGGCGTGGCAGCTCGAAGTCCCGATGAGCGGGTCTTCCTGCATGGCAGGTGGTTGGGGCGGAGCACTCTCGTCTAAGCATGACGTCCCGGGTTCCAGTGGTCTAGTGGCTTCCTATACTACTTCATCGAAGGATGACTTCGTTGAAGTTGGGATGGCCTCAACTTCCAGCTCCATAGTTGTACCAGATGAAGAGGTAGGCACCTGGGTGATTCATACCACTCTCACCGAAGGTGCTTCCAATTGCTCACTGATGGGGATTGATCGGAGGGGTGTTTGACGGGGTTCTCTGTCGCAGGGACTCCGCCAGGATAATTCAGAGCAGCTAGATTTCATTTTGGCTGCTATCTTCTCGGTGTAGCTGCGTCACGTCGAGGCCATTGATCTAACCGAGAATGCACATTGGCATTGTTCTACATTGGGCTTCCATGGCGCAATGTAACTAGGCGCCCTGTCAATCATGATGGGCGTTGATGGTTCGGATCTTGTTGAAGGTTCTGGTTCTGTATCCTTCTTCATCCCCTGATTGGCCAGGTGTGTCTCCTTCAATGTCGTCGTCCCCAAGTATTGGCATGTCCCCTGGGTATGGTCGTATCTGAACTCGGGTGGCCTTGCGAATCCGTCTACGTATATCCTCGGCCCAGTAGATGTTGTCTCGCTTGACTACAATGGGGGTACGGTCCATCCCATTTTTCAACAAGGCCAGTGCTGAATTGGTTGCTGACTTTGCTGAGTGGGTGACTTCGCAGGAGGACGGCTTCCCCTAAGTTGAATTCTCTTATTCCTGTCTTCGGTTGGGGATACTTCTATATAATATATTCATTCTGAGCTTTCTGGGCATGCGTGGTATGGGCTAAGGCTGCTAGCCGGATGTCCTCGGGTTGAGGCATGTCAGTGGGCTCGCTTCCCTACTGTCAGTCCCCTGGTCGGCGCAATGTTTGTCCCAGGAGTAGGACGCTCGGACTGGTGTCGACGGCCTCGTTCGTACGGCGTCAAAGGGCAAACAGTATGGTGGGGATGTATTTATCCCAATGCTTGTGATCATTACCTACACTGATACGGAGACACTTCTTGATCTCCTTGTTCCTCCATTCAGTGGGGTGGGGTTGGGTTGTGGATTGTAGGGAGGGGTAGTCCAGGTTTCTACCCCCCCACTCTTGATAGGCGGTTTGCCATTAACGGCTCATAAAATGGATGCCATTGTCTGTCAGTATGGCTTTCAGATAATCCCATAGTGTTTTGCTGATGTTACATATTATATAACAAAATCTAGTTTAGATTTATGTATTTAGGTATATGGCTTTATTGCTTGTAGATTTGGGCTACATTGTTTAAATAATGTATTAAAACAACAATTTTTGTATTCAAGTTTACTGTATTATTGTAATTGTATTACTACTGTTGCTGCCATTACTCTATATTCAATATTCGTATTTGGGAATATTTTACTATTCATATTCAAATTCAATTCGAATTGAAAAACTCGTATTCGCACAGGCCAATGTATAGACTTTCATTCAAACATGTTTTTTAAACATACTGACACTTACTGAGCTTTTGGTTAGGGATGTTCTAACCAGACACCATTAATTATGATGAAACAAGTTAAGGTGGGGTGACTCAGAAACATTAAATTATGATTTCATCACTCATATCATTTTTGTTAGATGAACGACATATTTACTCTGCTTACTTAATTTCACAGACAACAAACTGTTGCTTCTTCCTATATCCTTATATAACACACCAAAAATTACACGCAAAATGGGAAAAGAAATTTTCACTGCACATGTGCACAGGTGTTATACTAACCCATGTTGACGAGCCCACTATTGTTGTAAAGAGTACCAAGGTGCGGTCCCGACAGGGACAAGAAGGTGTGCAGACGAGGAAGTAGGTGCTTCATCTGTGGTCGAGTAATGGCAGAACGGATGATGATGTTGCCCAGCGAGTGGCCAATGAAGCTGATCTTGACGGGGTTCAAGCCACAAGCTTCTATGTGGTACAGTATCTCTGCCACCAGTTTGTCTGTCATGGTGTCAAAGTCCGAGAATGTGTCGCCCTGTGCACATGCAAAGCAACCAAGCACGTGACACTGATACCTCTTACAATCAGTAACACAGCTACACAATCAAAACTGCTCTGTAAGAACAAAATAGTACGAAAATAATATGTAAATCATTGTCACTGAGGTCCTAAGAAAATAAAATCAGCATTCCATTCCAACGGTATATGCTGTATTTACTACATGTGGCACTAAAAAAAAACCATCAACTGATTACCCCAATTCTAGTAATTCAAAGAAAGCAATAATACTAGAGCTGGGCAGGATAGATAATTTGGGCTCAGGAAAATTTCAGGCGGGAAAAATAATTTCCCACGGGAAATGGGATGCGATCAGGAATTTGTTGGTACAACAGAAATTAACAAAAATGTACAAATGAAAACTTAATAATATACCACCAAAATATGTTTTCAGTACTTTAGAGCAAACCTTGCATTTTGCTGACACATTGTCTGACTTTTTTTTTGTAAAAATGCCAAGTACGCGCTTTGAATCTCACCACTACTTTTTATATCCATATTGCTTCTAATGAACTATGTAAACAAACTATAGAGTGAGTAAATAATTCATTAAAAAACGTGTAAATAATGTTTTGTACCAAATTAATGTGTGATGCATGCCACATTGCCGCGCAACGTGCTTTCTGGGCGACTTTGCCCCATCAACGAGCAGACAAGAGCTTGGGGCAAGTCATGAACAGAGGCAGAGAACTTTCACGTACTGACCAAAGGGATTCCATGGGCTGGACAGCCACGGGTGTGAAGATGATTAACGTGATATGAGATGTACGGCCCGCACAGAACCCGGCATGTGATTGTCACCATTTTGAATAAATAAGATTTTATTTGACGGACCATTACCCTGAAATTATCTGAGGAAGAAGTTCCAGCGATACCGCACAATCGCAGAACCTCTGTTACCTTGCAAAAGTCACACCCGCCAGCCTCGGGCCGAGGTGGATACATTTGTAGTCGCCTCCACACAGGGAGATAATAAATGAGCTGTGCCACCACAACCCTGATAAACCAACCCTGCGCTGAAAGGCTACATTTCCCTGCATCCCTCCGGAAGATTGCTGATCCAAGGGGGTTTCGACTATATAAGGAGGTGCAAGCACGCCTCTTGCCAGAGACGCCGGGCTCACCAGCCGCATAGGTCAGCGAGCACTCCTTGGTCTGCAGAAGACATCCCTCCTCTACTGCAGTCTGCAACATGGCTTCAACCACAGCAGCTTGAAGAAGGCTCTTCCTGCTCCAAAAGACTCCAGAGGTAACCTGACGTCCTATACCCTGCAAACCCTTTGCCCCAGTTAGATTTCTTGACTCCCATGGTAGCAGGCCGTCATGACAGTTTCCCTTCTGGAAAAACCCTTTCTAGAGGAAACGCTGTAACGAGCGTAGACTTAAGTAATTTGACGTTAACATAATTTTTATTATTTAGTTTATTTAGCAGGTTCACCTTCGCCTGCATTAATTTGAATAATTAATTATTTGAATTTAGCTAGATTATAATCTAAGCGGGATTTTCCAACTTTCTTAAGATCCCTAGTAAATATTACGTAAACCAAAAGAGTGGACAACCGTAATTTTAATATTAATTCCTGGCTCATTTATTTTGTTAATTATTTGCGTCAGTAATTCTTGTTGTTAGGTGCAATGAAAAACCTTGCTGAGGACTAGTTGTGAGGTGTGCTGAACTCCGCAAGAGACGGAGCTTGCAGAAAGCTCAGATTCTGCATAAGACAAGCCGCTGCTCCTGAGTTTCCAGTGCTCCCTCGCCTACCCTCAGTGGCATTCTACTACCGGACTGCACATCTATACATCAGGGCCTTGGATGTGACTGAATAAGACACACCCCTAGGACTGCACGTCTGCGGAAGGGTTAGAAGGCTGGTCAGAAGCACAGCAAGAAGGGTGGAATTAAGTGTCGTATATGGCACAGAGAATGCATAGCCTTGCAAAGGTTAATAAACTCTCAGGTCAATGCTGAGGTTATGAGTGGGGACACACCCCTTTGAAACCCGAGCTTGTACCTAAGCCTATCTCACCTTTTATTCCTCTCGACCACAAGTCACATTTAGATGTATATTTAGGTACTTGTTGGCTGGAATTCGAACCAGAATTTATAATACGTCCTCTCCAGTCGGAGACTCCAATGCCTGCCGTAGTCATCACCCCGCCTAAGGTAGCCTAGAGCCAAGCCGTTCAGGCATACATTCTAAAGTTGGCTTCCGGGAAGATTATCTGGGTTAGATTCCCACCTAAGGTCGTCCCGAAGTCTCATGAAATTTCTCCCCCCCCCCCCCCCACCCGCCACCGAAAATTAAATTCCCGCACACATACCTACCAAGCCACTGCGGATTAGGCCAATCCCTTCGGCAGGATCATCCACCATCACCATCGATTAACTCATCTCACAACTTGTACACCCCCAGGACAGCTGGCGACCCACCTTTTGGCAGTCCTTGTTGTGAGGAAGATTGATCTCCACGAAAGGAAATCAATCACAGTTCTCCAAACTCTGGGGTTTGATTCCCTTCTCCTCAGACGGTATCCTGTCACTATGCAGTCCCCTACCTACCACGACTCACCGGGCTCGAGTAGTAGCTCAGATGCCACGGCAGGATTACTTGAACTCGGGAGGGCAGTCAGCGACTTAACCACAATCATGAAGATAGGAGCACGCATCATGTGTCATATGCCGTATTCTGTTACCTTCACAATGCAAAATATATGCAGCAAAGTAGTTCCAATCCCTTCTCACAGGCACATTGGTGTCCCTCCTACGTCATACTACTTCCGGCCAATCTCACGCATAAACTGCACGAAGAAAAAGCAAAAAGGCTTCATGCGCTCACGTCAGAGTGGCAAAAAAATGCCAGAAACATGCTAATTTGGAGGTTAGAATTGGTAATGAAAACAAGGCAAATTTGTTGGTTTTAGAAAATGTGCGCAGTATTGATTTTACTGAATGATTTTGCAAATAAATTATATAATGCTAGTGTCGAACAAACGTGATTTTGGTGAAGTAAACTAATAAGGATTTCCTTATATAAACAGGCGTTCAAGAGGTTGCGAATTAAACTAACAGTAAGTTTGCGTATTTTGTAAATAATGTATTTGTAAACTGTTACTTTAATCATTGAAATTCAGTACAACAAAAAAAAAAGTTGCACTTTCAACACTTTTGTACTGTAGTTGTAAATAATATTTGTTTCTTTGTCTATATCGTGAATTCAATGAGTGTAAGGTTAACTCCGGCCAAAGTGTGTGTTGCTGCATCCATATGAATATGAATAGCAACGTAAAAATGGTGTTTATGTTTTCTATTGAAGTTAACATTTTCGAAGTTACAATAATTTGAATGTTAATTTCTATATGAACAAAATTTTTCACTTCTGCATCACAAAAATATGTAACTCAGAATGCCACACAGTCTTAAGAATATCAAAACAATGCAGTCTCACGAAAAGCCATTAAATTAGATCCCACCCTCCTTGTACCACTCATTGTTTCCTTTTTTCCATAGAAATAAAGTAAACAGAACCCAAACAAACATAACTAGGTGAAAATAAATCAGGTTGGAATGCCAACCTAGCTATAATATACTACATTTTTGTGGCATGTTACTCTGCTGTGTATATGACTTTGAGGTTAATATGTGCTCAAGGTGGCTGTTAAATATTTAATATTCAATTAATTTTATTATGCCTTGTTTATATATACGACAATTGTAAACTTGCTATCCTGTCAAATTGTACGACAGGATAAGGGGTGTACTATAGTCATGTATGTAAATGTCTTGCCATACATAAACCAAACGCTCAAATTATGCGCCGAAACTAGAGCATGGAAATTGTTCCGTTCCCAAGTCCAGCATTAAACATATGGAGAACCAGAACTGGTGGATATGCAGCTGGTCACATCAGTGCAGGGAATGGAACATGGCCATAGGTATAGGTTACCACACTACAAATCACACAATATTAAAACTTTTATTCAAAACTACAAGTTTATTGATTTAACAAATCTCGGAATGAAAATTTAATTGTTACATCAAGAAGCACATTGCCGTAAAAATGCATGATCTTTCCGGCTTTTATGAGCTTATGAGCAATATTGCATTCACGCCAATTTAAATGTGATTTTGAATGAATGTGTTTGATATGCCTTATGGCCCGTGATAGAATTATTTGGTAGCGTTTATAAGAAGTTTGCGAAATTAAATGAAGTTACGAGTGCGTGAAAAGTAAAAGACTGATTTCATAACCATCTCGATTCTTAAAGAATACAGGCTTAAAATTCTAAACGTTACTTTCTTAATGCTTGTGAGCAGTGTGCTTCAGTTGCTAAAATACGTATAGCAAAGTGTATTCACGGACAAATGAACGCCAGTATATTGATATAAACTAATTTTGTTTAAAAATATATAGGGCTTACTTCACGTTTCTATAACAAGTGTTTTACTTATTAAGCGATGGACGGCAGAAAAAATACCATCCGTGAAACAGAAATACCATTTATTATGTGGAATGAATAGTTTACATTAGGAAGGCACACCGAAGTTTGTTTACATACAATTGCAGGTGGCAAACTTCATATGCATTATATTTATATGAAACCATTAATACTCATGGGTACGTTGATTTGGATTTATTTATTATTTACTAATGTTGGCAAAATTAGGACCATGAAGGCCCACAGTTACATGTGTGTTGAACACAAAAATAATAGGAAAATATCCCAAATAATTTTTATCCTGAAAAATTTACGGAAAAATTATTTCCCCTAAATAATACATAATAGTATGTAAAGAAGCGAGGCTTTTCTAACTTCAACTGTGGTAATTTTTCTTTTTGTGGAATTCAAGAACTTTATTTGGGCACAAATTGAGTATTAAAGGCATTCTTATCCAAATTATTTAAAAAATCCGTAACATCCAGCACTTTCAAGGGTTTCCTGATTGCCGTATGACAAGACCACTAGAAACAATAGTGTACATCCTGCACAAATCATCTTGGCTGCTTAGTGTTACCTTGTTGGTTAGCATTAAAAAGCTCTGTTGCAACGTCTATCAGGAATCATTCCAGTCATAAGTGCTTCATGAAATCTGAATTGTAATAAAATACACAATTTGAGAAGTACATAAGATAAACATTTGACTAGAAGAAACAGAAACCTTGTAGAGCACATAAATGATATACTTGATAGTTGACATCGGTTAGGAAACTGCTAAAGCTGGTGTAGCTAAATGTTTTATTCGTAGTAAAAATATTTTGACATTTCAATTTAGAGATTAGAAAAGTCTAGTAAAAGTATATATAGTTATAATTTCTTCAAAGGTGCATATAATACATTAGCAGTATGGCAATTCATCTTTGTTGCTGTCGGTTATAAAGGCAGTGCAAGCTCTTTGTCTGATGATGTGTTAGCATCTGATGCTATACTCTCCTTGTACTATCCTGTAAAATCACAACATTTTCAAGCACACTGTCGAACAAAACTTCATGATAAAAATCTTTTTACCATTTTGTACATGGTTTCCTCTTGATATCTCATCTTCTTTTGTAACTCTGTAAAAGGTGTTATTCATCAGTTTCTCTATGTCTGCCAAGTCATTTCAATACAGTTTGACGCACAATGTTTAGCCAACAATGATATTACGACTCCAGCTGTTTTAGTGAGCAAGCCTGCTGCATGATTTCAACAGAGTTTTAATTGTTAACCCCGCAATGAGATACAATATTTTACTGTTTGCTACGGCAAGAATGGACGTTCCAGTCTACAGATTGTATTATTCACTGGCCACTAAAGTTATGCATCCAAGGCACCAAGTACCACAGCACGCCACTAGATGGTTCAAAAAATACAATTTGCTGCATCTCCATTCTCCAAGTCGGCCGGTGACGACACACCTTGAGGAAGATATGCTACAGCTACTCCCTCTCCAGCGCCACCCCTCTATCCAGCTGACTGAAGGGGAAGGACCTGCCAGAGCATAAATAGAGGGATGCTTGCTTGCTCATGGCCAGTCTTCATTCCTTCACAGCATTCATGCTGAAGGATCTACCTCTCATTGACTCCACCGCGCCTGCCGCCTGAGTCCTTCCCAGCCTATCTTCACTGCATTTTTGCTGAAGATACACCCAGTCGAATATCATCTATATACTGAGACACTGTGGCCCCTTCTAGGCAACACATGCATACAGTGTAATACCAGTTCTAGTAATTTTTTATAATGCTAGTCTACCCCACCGTTGTTAGACCAGGCACAGACGCCTCTACCTGGTTCAGCGTATGTGAAGCTTCCCTAAGCTCTTACCAGTGTTAGGAGGTAGTGCTACACCACTCTGTTTACTTCCCATTAAACGGAATAAACATCAGTTTTTCTAACTCGAGGGTATCCTTTACCGTAGTGTAGAACCTCTCCCAGTGGACCTCACACCGCTCAAGGGATTGGACGTGACCGGGGAAACTACTCACACGAGCTAAACACGCCAATAGTGTACCCACATGCACCTTGGAAGGCCACCTATTCTGTGCTCCACGGAGTCCAGAATGGTACAGGCCTGACACTTAGTACTCAGTCCCTTGAGGCCAGCTTGCCTGCTCAGCTGCATACTCTCTCCACCGTATTTCGACGTTGGAGTTAGTGTTCACTGAATGTGGGAGATTGTTTCCTCCTGAGACACTCACCTATGTGCAGAGACTGTCAATGACAAGGCCTGAATCCCAGTGCTCACCGCGTTACAACGCCGAGTGCTGTGATAGGGTGACAGCTTGAGTAGGCCACTACACATGGTTGCAAACCTGGTAGGATAATTACATCACCCGCAATCGCTCCGCGGACGTGAGGTATGTGACTTAGTCCAGATGCTCTATTCCCATCGGAGTGGTATCCCCTCCTCATCGCGACAATTGCACAGCTCTCTTTCAAGGAACAAGCCCAGGCATTGCACCGTCTTCAAATTTCTGTCACCCCAGAAGAACCTAAGGACTTCTTCAAGGACCCTAGCTGCCTAAGCAAGGATACACACCCATTCCTAGCAGCATTCTTAAGCAGACAAGACCGGTCCTTGGGACTCCCCAACTCATACTACAGAGGAATGGAACCAGCGGAACCTAACTAGATGACCATCACAACCCTTGAGCCATTGCCCATAAACCAGCCTAGTTCACACTCATGTCAGCTGGATCTGCCCCAAGTCAAGCCGCAGCTAGAGGTTACGCGTCGCCCAGGTGTACCACTGAGAGCCAACCCATAAAGCGAAAGATTACTTTTACTGAACCAGACTTCGTGCCCTGCTGAAAAGCTACCAGGCCAGTCCTCTACACTGGACATGCACCAGTGCCACGTAGAGACTGAGCACCCAACAAAACTGACCTCCTTAATGTAGTGACGACCTTGCCGGCCCTGACGCGTCACACGTCAAGTTGTACTGTTAATAATGAGGTAGATGAATTACATACGCCCCTTTTGTTTTATAGTAAATCTACCTAATACTGTTTTTCTTCTATTTTGTATAGTTTTATATGATTAAGACCTTAATGCTTTTGTTTTCATTAAAATTATAAAGAGCCTTTTTTTGTTGGAGAGCCATTCTGTGGTATCACTTTAAATACTGGCGAGTAACGTAAATTTATTAATAACGGAAAGGTATGGAGCAAAGGAGCATTATCCATTATAATTATACAGACCTTTTTGAAACTGTCTAGTAAAGTCAACTGTTGAAAAGACTGTGCATTCATTTTGCTATGAAAATCTCTGGACATTTTGGATTTTGACTTACTCATTAACATTCGGAATAAAACTAGTCTTGGCAAACCCCACATAACAATCAAATTATGTCTGTAACCAATAAAAACTTTACGTGACACCACTTCCAGCAGAATATTGCTAAATAAAATTTTTTGGTGTGGTGTTAGTTTATCCAAAATCTTGTCCAGGTAACAAAATAGCTTTAGTGTTTCCAGACTGTTGAATATCATGCACTTCCTATTGGAATTTTACAAGTAAAATTACAATGTAATTTATTTCCATTAAAAATCTTTTGCCCATCATCCAATTTCTTATAGCAAAAACCAAAACTTTCCAACAATTATGCCATTGACCTTGTTGAACCCATAGTGCATATTTTCTCATGCATAGCTGACATACACTGCTGGCCATTAAAATTACAACACCAAATACACAACTGAAGGACCTCACATTGGTGTAATGCATACAGCAGTATAGGAAAAAGATGTGATACGTTACTCAGCAGAGTATAACAAAATATGTACCAATGGCAACACTGAAAAGCGACATAATACAGGAGGAGGTCAGGGAGCCACTGAAAAGTAGTGACGTTGTTGATGCACAAAGTGGGTCAGCATGGATACCTAGCCCCCTCCTTTAAGAACCTGGAAGCTGTTGCTCTGTTCACAAGGTATTTCAGTGGTTGAGACCCCTTCCTGGAATCTCAATTACTCTCCGCTCATTACATGGAGGAGCAGAAATGGAAGTGGGTCGAGTAGATGCTCAAGTGAGGAATGAAACAGTACAGCTACTGGCAGGCTTAACATTTAGCAAACACCTGGGGAACATGATCTGGCATTATAAAGTGGTAGCTAAGGTAGGCCTGACAGGCTCTGGACGGCACTTAGGCAGGGGACTACACAGCAGCTTGGCAGGAATGCTGATGCTGGACTGGAACTGCTGGATCTAGTCGGTGCCTCCCACACAGTACATGGTGTAGCATTACCAGATCAAAGGCCAACAGCATCCTGACACTTCTTACTAGTCTGCCCCCTGTCCCGCAGTTCATTGTACCTGTGCAGCAGCTATCCTCTTCGCTTTCCCCCTCCCTGCTTTATGGTGGGGCATGTGGCAAAGTAAATGATCAGACCTAGGCAATATCAAACTGAATAACAAGCTGGCCAAGGAAGTGTAACAGGAAAGGGCAGACATTCCTGATACCCACTGTCTCTCTCTGGCACTAGTGCCTGGGGATTGGTTCACTTCCCAATGGAGAATGTCCCTTTACCTGATGGTGGTAAGCTCTGCTCCCTGACTCAGCGATGTCCAGAGAAGCGGCACTAATCGCTGTTAGCCAAGTCTCCTTCGATTAGGTTTCGTAGCGAGGGTTTGCTCTCAGCCCCAGTGGTGCCCAGAGAAATAGCGCTATCACTGGTAACCAGAAGCCCTGACTGAAGTAGAGAGCAGTTCCCAATATGGCTAATGTGAACCTGAAGGGCTACGGGAATCAGATTATGCTTGAGCCTGATAGGGTGTCGGATTGTTGGGTAGAAGTAAGATTAGCAGAATGGTATAGTATTGAGGTATGGTTTATAGGTTTACTGAAAGTAAACTGCATACATTTAACCCTGCCTGTGCCCAGGATGTCTGAAGGGCTAGATTAACCTGAATGCCAAGAAAGTTTATTACTTGTGTGGAGGTGGCACGGTGAGGGTGAGACCATCAGGAAAGCTCTAGGTGCCCGGCATAAATGTGCCAGCATTGCAGTATGGACTCCTTATCCTTAAACAGGGAGGATGAATATCAAGATAGATGGGCTACTGCACGGAGCACAGTAGACTGTCTTGAAGACATTTCTTGCAAGAAAAAGGTTAGCAGATGCCTAGACAGCAAGATGTCTAAGCAGATTGTATTTGCTAGGCAGCAAATAAGGACAGCCTTGATAGGGTGGGGCGCGGGGGCCTGAGTGGCAAACTTAGACTATGTACACAGGTACTTGGAGATGTGGAGTACTTCCACAGCTATGGTACAAGCTTAAAAGCCCAAGAAAACTGCTGAGGTGTCTGTGCTAGTCCTATTTCTGCCCGTTCATCCAGAGACAAGGGATTGAACGAGAGCAATGGAGAAAAGAGAGTTCCTTTCCCTGCTGCGTGAACGAGATGCACATTCAGTACCCTTCTTGGCTGGAAAGCCAGTCCTAGGGGCAGGATACAATAAACCACTAAGGCAGGCACGCATTCAGCTCAGGTTGCCTGCATCCTAGTATAGTATAACTTGCAGGCCCACACGAAGGTGACGGCATTGACAATGCCGGAGTCTAATGGTGGCATGGCTTAGCATGGGGAGGAGTGTAGCTGAGGCAGAGGTTCAAAGGTATTATGGAATTTTCCCATGGCGTGTCAGTGTTTCCCTGCTGTTTGAATGCATAGAGAGTGAGCATGCCATGTCTAAGAGCATGACAACCATACGAACAGGTTTCTGACTGACAACTGTACAATCGTGGCCTATCGGGACTGTGGATTATAGTACAGTGAAACTGGTTCTTGAATTGGAAGTAATGCAACCACAGTGAATAGGATATGGGACCAATCAATTGAGGAGGGATGAGTTGAGTGGCATGCAGAAAGCCAATGGTTGTGTCACACCAACATGACAGAGATGTGGTGAGCATGGCGATTACAGACTGCACAGCCACATAAAAAATCCTCACACAGGAGTTCAGGTATGTGACAATAAATCTGTGTATGCATGCAAGGTGCATTGCAGCATCAGTGCATCATGACCAGGCATCCATTACTGCAGCTGCCAGTGAATGTCACCACAGAAGTCTGCAGCTGCAATGGTGTGTGGAATGTTCGTGCCTAGAAGGATGAATGGCATTCCATCATTATCTCCAACAGATCCAGTTTCTGCTTGCAACACCACAATAGTCGTATTCATTTTTGGCGGCACCATGGCACACACCTGGCTAAATCCTGTATTACGCACTACCGGCCCAGCACCAGGAGTTATGATACAAGGTGCAATTGTTACATCATGTAGGTGTTAAGAGTCTGTTATTGTACGCTATCTTAAGGGCAAACCCGGAACCCTGTACCATCAGGGCAATGCACGACCATACATGGCACACCACTGCAAGTTACAAAGTTTTCTGGGCTTGTCTGTTCACCAGATTTCTTGCCTATCAAGAATGTGTGGTCTGTGGTTGGACGACTGGCCTGCAACAGAAAACCCATAGCTGCAATGGATAATCTTCGGGCACACATTGAAGGAGCATGGGCGGAGATATACCAGATGGCCACCCAAAATGTCTTCCACTCAACGTCACCTTGTGTAGCAGGGGTTTTTTACAGCCCATAATATGGCCACGTAGTGCCGATTTACCCATGTTCTGAACGTCATACAGAGCTGTAAGAGTGATCATGTTACTTATGTATTGACATGTGACGTGTATACAACTACAACTTTTTTGCAGCAACTACGAATCATCAAGTACGCACAAACTGTCTACAAGTGATGAAATCCAGACCTGCAGCTATAAAAATGAACATTACTTCTCATATAATAAGGTGGATGCCTGGAGGCTGTAATGAGCCCAGAAAAAGAATAGATTTAATAGCCCCCACCTTAAATAAAACTTTGTGAAATAGAAAAATACCAGTAAATAACGCCAGTGCAACTCCGCCTGAGCTCACACAACCGACGCAACCCAGCAAAGCAGGGAAGCTCGCTTCCCTGCCGCCCCACAAGATGGCACCAGGGCATAGCTCTGCATACAGAGGGAGATACTACCCCTGCCACCCCCAAGAGCAGATGAATGTATGTCCCTGCACCACCACAGAACGGCAGTTTGATTCCACCAGCTCGCACTCGCACAAGTCATGCCAAGGCTCTCTGCTCAGTCTACTCTCTTCCACTCTCCTCACAAGAGGCCACCAGTTGATCTTCAGCTAACAATGCCGGACTTCTTCCTGCATGCACTGCAGCCCCAGAAGTCATCATCCCACACTTAACATTGCCTTCAACACCCACACCTAATACTTCCCCCTAACCCACTTCGGCTTCAGTTAGGGTTTAATTGTTATCACTGCTATCTAGTTGTTGCTCTGTGCTCTTTTATTTTTGCCCTTCAGGCCAGGCTCTTCAAGCCGACAGGCACCTTAACCAGCCTTTGCTTCCTTCCGAAGGGTTAATCAGAGCCTTTCATTACAGTAAGAGAGCACGGGTCACAGTGTCTTATTCTAGAGAGAATAAAACACATTTACAGTTTAACCACCATCTGCTTTTCCTTGGGTGAATCGTGCTTAGTCATTCCCTATAAGTGACACCCCACAGCTAAGAGGAAGCGAACAGTGGAATTAAAATTATTTGCCGATATTAGTGTAGGACAGCGACCCCTCCACTAAAAATGACTGGGCGCACATCAGCAAACATAACCCATTAGACGGTCATCCATACTGTAGACCAGGCATGTAAAGGTACCTGGTGCACATGTACGGTAACGCTACAACCACTAGCAAGACACACGACGAAGAGGTTAGATTCTCCTTGTCAGCTAACCTACAACCTCCACCACTTATAAACACTCCAGAGGGAGTGCCATGCTTAGCAAGGAAAGATATACCCCTTCCGAATTACTCAGTAGCTAGGGCGATTGTTGCCTGCCACCCCATTGTGGAGGTGTACCGTAGCACCTGATTCCCTGGTAAATGCAGTTCACCCATAGGAGGGCAACTACTATCCTGTCTGGTAAACCAGACATGATTAAAACATCAGCCCCTGCCTTCAGCTTTTCGACCCCTCGGGAACGAGCTCACGTCACCTGCCAACTGTCGAGGCCTAACCTCACAGTTCCCCCCAGATGACTTCATGTCAAGCTGGCAGTCTATCTGCCAGATCCTCTATAAAGGCACCATAAAGGTTAAGCACCAGATCTTGCAGACCCCGCCCCATTAGGGTCTCTAAACCCCTTGTAATTGTGTGCCCGATCTAGCAAAAACTAAAACAACTTCTATTAAGGTGTTGACGGATTCTTGTCCCTAGACCGTCACGTGTTTTTAAGTGGTGCCCAATGTGGGGCCACAGCCTAAATTAACCAAGGTTAAATACACAGGATAAGATAAGCATGAACTTAAGATAGCAAAGAAGTCCTGGAAGAAAACTCCCGACAAACCAGACTGCAAGAAGTCAAGAAAACCCAGTGGTGCGCAACCCAGTTAGCCAGGACCATGTCTGAAGTGGGAGACCACACACAACACTGCCGCTGGCGAAACCTCCACTGCCATGCACTCAAACAACTCTGACACAAGGTGCTGCTTTGCCTCATGCAATGGTGCAGGACAATTCCAATTCAAGTGCGTGCTCTGCTAAGGTTGATTCCACTAATGTTGTCTGGAGTGGAATGACGAACCCCGCTATACCGAAGGCTTGGAGTTTAGGTGTGAACAGTGCTGACAACAAAATGCCCACTGTGATTGGATCGCGTGTCCAGGTCGCCGCATAAATGCACTGAGGTGTATAACCTGCAACCAGATATTTCACCACACAGCTGTATAGGGTAGCCTGACTAGAGGTTCACCCACCCCGGACTTGTACGCGATTGCCAGATGTTTCAACAAACTGAACAGTACAGACCGGGTAACCCAGGTATCCACAGTGCAACATCAACCCAGATGGTCCAAAACTGCCAGAGTTCGCCGGCCGACCTCAAGAGGACCCAGTCGCCTTCATGCAAGAATGCAAACGCAAATTTAGGGAAGACGATGCATCCCCTAAACAATGGGTCACCCAAACAAGAAAACAAATGAGTGGGAAGGCCCAAGAATGGTGGGCCAGGTACGGTGAATTTATCTTGGACTGGACACAGGTCAGCGACCGGTTAGTAATTCAGTTCTCCGGTGAAGAGGTTCTCGCCCCGCCTGACCACTGATTTTCACACCCACTCCAAGGAATAGAAGAAGAGACGGAAATATTTATATGCTGCAAAGTACAAATGTACTGGCGTATTATACCCGAGCGGAACAAGGAGAGTTGCGTGAGAACAGTTACATGCATGCTCTTACCCAAACTACGAAACCTACTACAAATCCCATGCCCGCAATCCATTGATGAACTCGTGGAGAGAGCACAGGAATGCGAGCAAAACTTCTAAGCACAGGCCATGCTAGACAAGATCAGGGGAGCTAAGGGGAAGGAGGAAGTCAAACTGAAAGGCTGCATGCCCTCCCATACTCCCCCTTCCCCTTATTCTACCACTGCATTCCTTAAGTGATGGTTTTGCACGGGCTGGCATTTCAACAGAGATTGCCCAACCAAGAAAGAGAGAGAGCACCCAGTGCAGTGGGAAGGGGGAACAGCTGAGAGGCCATGCGATGAAGAGCGGGCCAACACCCGAGAATGCAGAGAAAGGAAAGAGGTGGTGAAGGAAACAAAAGGCACCAGGGTGCGAAGCACAGGCAACCACCTCCAGCCACGACTCCATTAAAATGCTAACTAGCAAAAAATACACCCCCCCCCCCCCAACCCGTCACCCATGAATTGAAGTTGAAGTCAATTAAAGAGACACAGACCGCTCATTCTGAATGCAGTCAAAAACTTTCATTTTCAGATAGTATCGTTATTGAAGGAAGGTTATTTTTTATATTAAACCACACTTACTATATCAGAGTCTGGTAATATTTATTTTTTCTGCACAAAAACTTGATGATACTAATGATTAAATGGCAAATTTACTTGGGGAAAAAAAAACTTCCTTTACTAATGTTTTGTGATACCAGTATCAATTATAGAAAATGTCAGCAATAATGTCTAATAACATAGCATAATAATTTTCCAGAAACCAGGAAAACAACACCCTTGTGAAGACTGCCTCTGTGGCATAACTGTAACTAATAGCAGGAGAGTTAAGACTGTTCCTGCGGTAACACTGCTACCTGGTTGCGCTCCGACATGAGGAACTCCAGGTTGGCACCAGGCAGCCCCAGCTCCAGGTATGTCTTTACAAGCCGCAAGTCAGCAGAGTTGCCATCCAAACCATGGACGCACACAATGAGATGCAGGCCTTCAGGAGAGAATATTCTATACTCGTCACTGATGTGGAAGTATGGCAATGTGGACGCTAGTGTAGGGAAGTCACTGTAAACAATTGGAACAAGTTGCATCATCACCTCTTTCAAAATTTTTAGAAACAATAATGTTTCACAAATAAATTATATGGCTAGAAATAGTTTACAATTAGTTAAATACTTCTTGGAATAAACTTCTGAAATAATCTCACACAACTTGTACTTGCAACCATGTGATTCCTGATGAAAATACAGACAAAAATATTAATGGAAAAATTCTATCCTACTAAATTTTACAAAGCAGAAAAAAGGCTTGCTAAAAAAAATATGACTGACAGTCATTTTGACATTCATTCATAACTAAGACTGTTAATTCTGCATGAGAGTATTGTACAAATCCCAGTCAACTGTTAATTTTTAATTAATTTCACTAACAATATTTTTTCTTATTTTCAAACTATTTGTAAAGGGCTTTTATTTTCATTCCATTTGTTTAATATTTCATTAACTAGCATAATTTACTTTACCACAGTAGATGCATCTGGAGAAAGTGGAGAGGTTTCGGTTGACGATTAACATCAAGGTCTTGAGTGCCAGTGGGATTGATGTGAGGTTAAGATGGAGCAAAGGTGGAATGTCTCGAAAAAATGCACCGGCCAATGTCAACAACCAACACGTTTCTCTTCATGTGAAAATTCTGGTAACCCCACCAGGAATCAAACCCAGCTCAGCTTTGTAGGAGGTGAGTAGTCTTACAACTACATCACCATGGCCACTCTGCTTCAAGATCTCGAATAATTGGATACTTTTCCATACAGTGTTGCCATATTGTGCAAGTAACATTTAATAGATAGAATTATTTTTTAAGATTTTTATCTCCATCTCAATCTAGGATTGACATGAATTAGGCAGAGAAAGTGAATTTTGGGACGTATGCTTCATATGAATGTAAACATGGGCACAGTACTTTCAGTGAAGTTCCTAAAGAATAAAAATATACTTACGTACGTCTCTTGCAGTTTTATCGAAAGCATAACATTAGAGTTAACAGCCAATAAAATTACATAGTTTCATTTTAGAATACACTATCACTTGTCTTTTGGACAACATTTTGGGAACACTAAGGTTTATTACTTTTTAGGACTTGCTAGACAACAGAACTGTTAAGACATTGTTGTGCTTGGCCTTGACTAACGATCCTATCAGTCGAGGAAAGGTTATGATAAACACTGTAGGTAGCAGGTATGGCCAAATGAGGCAGCCAGGATATACCATATTTACCCAAAAGGAAGACTATGTTTTTTGACAGAAAAGGAATAGAAAAACTAAGAGGTGGTCTACAATTAAGGGTTGTTTTCAATTCAAAACCTAGGCACAAATACCATGAATGTGCGACACTGGTAGTTCAATATTTAAGTTTGTGTTACATGTACAAAATTACAACGGGCATCTATTCATAATTTTATACTCAGGTAGCAGTTCATCCACGATTGGTGTGCCATGAGAGACAGGATTTTGACAAAGGCTTTTCATGCTTAAATACAGTGTGTCCTATGGTTGTACATATTTTTGTAGTGCTGAGACTGTACCTGTCAACTATGACAAGGGTCCCCTTATCTGATGTCACCAGGCTATAAAGAGGAAGCCCTTTGCTGGGAAGCAAAATGGCTCAAGTCATGAATATGTAACACCAACAAAAGTTTTACAGTGACAAAGATGCTGCTAACATAAAGCCAGGTTAGACACACCTTTTTCATTGTGATTAGCTTTTCTTTAAAAGTAAATAAAATATATCATATTATTCACATAATAGCATTTCTTGTTGAAGGGTTTGTCATAAATTCATGCAAAAATACTTTCAACCTAAATAATTTTTTCAGCACTTCACAGAGTTAGTCTTTAATTGAGGTTTAAATATTTTTCCCTAAAAAAATTTTTTTTAGGAAGAGGCGGTCTTCCTTTCAGGTAAATACGGTACTTTGGAACAATGACAGGCATTGGACAATTTCAAATTTTTCACGACGGCAATCAATCATTGATTGTGTCAGGACTGACACACAGAGGTTTGTGTCTCAAGGCAAATGGCAGGAGTCCAGCTGAATATGCTCCTTAGTAGTTTAGCATATGTAGAGTAGAGCAGCACATACTGCCTGGGTTTGACAGAGTCCAGTTGTGGCATTCGACGAGACCAGATGTAATTTAGTGCTACTCCTTGGGGAGGACTACAGCTTAACTCTTATTAGTATAACTCTTGGTCTGGCAGTCTTTTATGCATTAAATTGCATTGATGTTAATGTCTGAGGGTGAATGTGATCCACTGGGCATATGTGAGAAGGAAACCCTTGCCTGTATATTCGGCTTGGAGAAGTTTGCTTCCTACATCGAACATGAAGAGTGTGATTTGTTTACTGATAACCAGGCGCACAGTTGGGATCTGAACCACCCGCAGCAGTTAGAGAAGCTTGGCCAGTGGGTCTTGCACTTGTCAAGGTTCCGATTTGAAGTTCATAATTTCCCCTGCGCTGAAAATCAGGTCGCAGATGCACTTTTGCGTGTGTTTGATACGGACTGCCTTGAGACTAGTCAGGACGAGACCCCAGTTGCTTCAGTCAATTTGACTCTAGGCTTCCGGAGTTTTTTGCTAAACTGCGGCAGGCACAAGGTGATACCTTCTGTTTCAAGGTGGTTAGCGATTTGAATACTTGCATCCTGCAACTGAGTCGCAACCACGATGCCATTTCTCCAGAGACCATCATCCCCAGAAGGACACCACTTCTGCAACGCCTCCAGTCATATACACAATGAACACCTTCTACGTCGATCTAACCCGTCCTAACCCCGCAATGTCACTGCGACATAGTCTCCTCAAGACACCCCCCCACCCCCCTTTAAGGCCCTAACCTGGTCGACTCTACCAGTCAAGTAGAGAACCCCGTGTAATTATTATGAGCTCCCTTCAGTTAGGATTCTTGGGCTGGATATTATCAGTTGCGATAGTGCATTGTGCTTGGTCGTAACCAGAAGTTGTTTATCGCCCGAAAGTGGCGACTTGGTGGGATCTGGAAGCATATCCGGTGATAAGGTCTCAGCACATAGCGGCAGCGAATAGAGATACGGAGAGTTGCAGCGGAGTTTCCCATTCACATGTTAAATGTTGAGCTAGTAGGTTAAAGTAGTAGCTGCAGGCTGATCTGGACTTTTCTGTTTTCGGTTTTTTTTGTGTTCTTACTTTGTTTTGAGATATGTATCTGTATTGTATTAACAGTTTAATACCTTTTTTCATATATTTTTATTTTTACGGTTATTAACAGTATTTATTATGTGTTTTTGCAGATTTCAATTTAACATGAATAGGAGGCAAATCCGTTCTTCTGGTTATTACCCGAGGACGGTTTATCGTAATATTGTGTCTTTTACTAAGGATGTCAATAAAAATGATAGATCTTGGACAGTTAATATCCTTGATGTAGAAGAGTTATATTTTGATGTCTTTTTTGTACAGTTTTGGTCTTTAGGGAAAAAGTGCTAAAGCTGGTAGTGGTTTGTTGGAAATGTGTTTCTTCAGAAGGTCTCATGTCGAGAAGGAGCCTGCACCAAAGGATGTTAGTGAGATTGATCCAAACAGGATAATCAGTTGGAAGACTTTTCCAGTTCACGAGGGCACGGCAGACAATACTGCTGTAATTAGTATTTTTGGAAATGTGTCTATGTATTCACGTAAGAAGATGAAGATGGAACTTTGTGATCAGATTTGGTTGTATCGGAAATTAGTTGGTACTACTGGTGACATGCATATTCTTGGTCATGTGGAATTGTTTTTCAATCTGTGATTATGTGCAATGAGTACCTAGTGAGGCCGTCAGGGGGAATGGTTCTCCTGGTGCTCCTTCCCCCTCAGCGTGGAGAGATTACGTCTTCCTGGGTCAGCATGGTGGCTACAGATAGAGGCTCGGGATGAATCTCTACCTCGACCATTAACTGGCTGGGCTCATCCTTGAGGGCAAGTCCGTGATGAGGAGATCTCGGCATCATTCAGCAGGAGCGGTTGACTAGGAGCTCCTCCCTCCTTGGCTTTGAGAGTATCCACGCTCTCCTGGGGTGACGTAGAAGAAGTGGAGTCTGGAGCTAGAGGTATCTTGGAGACATCTAATTCCCTTGTTAGGTGACGCACTTACTTCCTTGCGGAAGGGGAAGCATCAGGGACTTTGGCGCTGTCCAGTGTCTGGGTCCGGATGTCGAGCAGGTCCTCCTGGATTGGCACAGGCGACATGTTGGCCAGAGATAGAGGCTCTTCAGGGACCGCTACCTTGATGGTTTGCTGTATGCCATCTCCCTTGGGCATGGGACTGGGATGTGGAGGCGCACGGCTGGGTTTCCTGTCCAGAGGACTTCGCCACATCATCTTTGATCCCATGGAAGTAATCTGGCAGAGTTGGAACAACGTTCGCCCTATGAACATACTGGGCATTTAGGACAGGGTCCTGATGGAAGCACCTCCCTTATACGTCGGTGGTGGGTGGTGATTATGTCCTGGTGAGGTTCGAGTGGTGATACCCTTCTCCAGCAGCTGGTTGAAGTGTGGGAACCCTTAACACTAGGAGTTTGACCTCTGGGGTAGTCTGTGGAGAAGGGTCATCCTCTATTCCTTTTTTTCCAGGTCTGATGCTGGGGCTTCAGCTTTGCGGTCCTGTTACGCCCTCTGACGTCTTCTACCCACTATACATTTCCTTGGTGCCCCACAATGTGGTAAGTGCCCTCCCACTTTTCTGCTAAACCAGCGCTGAACTGATCTCTTGCTTTACCCAGAAAGTGACTGTGTAAGTGAGCAGCCTCGCCCGGGATGAAGGTTTGTACTCCTGTATGGAAGTGTGGGTACTTCCGGTTTATATACTGGACCTGGGCCTCTTGCGCCCTTGTCATCCTGGCCAAGGTAGCTAGTCGGAAGTCTTCCTCCATTGGCATTTCAGTAGATGGCTTTTCCCATTGCCAGTCCCCGGGTTGAAGGAGGGTTCGCCCGAGGAGGAGGAGGCTAGGGCTGGTGTTGACAGCCTCGTTTTTTCTTCAGTGGAGCACGAAAATAATCTAGGGGATATGTGCATCCCAGTGCCGATGGTCTTCTCCCACACCAAGACTGAGGCTTTTCTTGAGCTCTTGATTCCTCCACTCAGTGGGGTTTTCTCAAGGATGGTAAGGTGGTGGTGTCCAGGTCTCCATGCCCCAGTTTCGACAAGCCGTCCTCCACTGCTGGCTCGTGAATGGGGTGCCATTGTCCGTAACGATGGCCTATGGATATCTCCAACAAGGGAATATATCCTAATTTTCTAAGGATATTCCAGGTTTCCTGGCTGGGGAGTGGAAGGCTTCCACCCAACGAGAAAACAAGTCAGTAACCACCAACAAATACTGGTTCCCTTTGGTGCAAGGATATAGTCACATTATGTCGGCGACCAGGTGCATTCATGCTGTGGTTAACCATCTGGGTTTTGCCGTAAGAGGGGGCACAGGGTAAGCTTTGCCATAACAGCATGCCTCGCAGTTGGCGACATACTGTCTGAAATCTCGACTCGCCCCGTCCCAAATTTAGCATTCTTCAATATCTCACCACGTCTACTTGGTTCTGGGATGTCCGGCATATGGTTTGTTGCGATAGTGTCTGCATACATTTGCTCTAAGGAATCTCAGAATAAAAATTTTCCAAGCTGCAACAGTTGTATAGTCTCTTCAAGGCTCCGGACGGGAGCTGGGGGAAGTGTCAGCTTATCCCACTCTTCCTCCTCCTTTGGTTCCCCTCTGAGGTTTGGTTGACATGACAGTGCATCCGGAAGGTGGTCGTATTTACCCGGGCAATGTTGAACTTCAAAGTCAAACACAGTCAAGAAAATTTTCCACCGCCCAAATTTTGCCTTGGCGTTTCGTGATTTGCGCAGCCATTGGAGGTTTTTACTATCAGTGAGGAGTATGAAGTGTTTACCCTCCATGTGGTAGTGCTACTTGCATATGGCCCAGATGACAGCAAGACACCCTTGTTTATTGATATGATAGCGAGACACTTTTTTTCAGTCAGGTACGAGCATAGGTGATCACCTGCGGCTACCCAGAGGCAGCTTCTTGGTACAATACTGTGCCTAACCTATCCTGCCAGGCATTTGTTTGTAAAACGAATGGCTTTTCCTCTTGTGGACAGTGAAGTTGAGTAATGTTATAAAAGCTGTTTTTGAGTGTTAGGAAGGCATTGTGGTGTTCAGTTGTCCACTACCAATGTGTTTTCTTCTCTAGTAAGTGGTGGGGAGGAGCCATCTACAGTGCTACGTTAGGCACAAAATTACGTAACCAATTATATAATCCTAGGAAGCAACAGAGTTGTTTCTTGTTGGAAGGTTCCTTTCCCTCTTGGATGGATCGGATTGATTTTGGCTGTGGGTAATTACCTTCGTACATAACGACGTGTCCGAGGTAATCAATAGAAGTCAGGCCAAAGTGGCTCTTGCCAGATAAGGCCATGCATTTTGAATTTCTCCAAGACTCATTGGAGATGGCCAAAATGATCAGCCCATATTTTGGAGTATATGATGATATACAAATACATAAAACAAAACGGTCCTACAAAATCAGTCAGTACTTCAGCCAGCATGAGTCCCTGGAAGGTGGCTGGAGTGTTTTTCAGCCCAAATGGCATAACTTTGAACTGGAGTGTTTCCCCTTCCGGAGTTGTAAAGGCTGTACACTTCCCGCTGTCTGGGTGAACCGCAATCTGCCAGTACCCTGACTGCATATCAAGAGTGCTGAAGATGAAGGCTTCCCCTATATCATGGAGAGTATTGTTGAGGTCGATGACAGAAGATGTGATTAGATGAGTAATGTCACGTAGGTCCTTAACACAAAAGCATAGTCTTCCCTCCCTTTTTAGAACGAAAACCACTATTGAGTTGTATGGTTAAAATGGACGGCTCCACGATACCCTGCACCTTCTCTTCTATCTACCTTGATATTTATTGTTGCCTCCTGGCGGACACTTTATAAGGACAGTTGTAACTGGTATGTATGTGGTTGGCCAAATCTCGTGTTGGATGCTACACGTCTGGCACAGCAATCCTTATTGGTTAAAAACACTTACGTGTTCATCAAGTATTTTCCGAAGTGTTCATCAAGTATTTTCCGGAGTTCAGAAAACCTATGCAAGCCCAAGTGGTGCAATATATCAAGGGGGTTAGTTGGAGGTGCGATGATCGCTTCTGTGCTGTGCTCCCAGTGTATGGTTATGTAGTTTTTCTACCCAATATATACCTACTTCTTCCCATGGTCCATTACACATTGTTGGGTTGTGAGTCAGTGTTATCCCAGAATGAGGTCTTTTGCAATGTCTGGGGACACCACAAACTCTGGTGTGTGCATAAGGTGGTGGATTCCCACGGTGAGTGTTGTTCTCCAGCCAACCTTCAGTGTCTCAATAGGTTGAGTCATTCTAACGAGGTGAGTCTGTGGATCCTCTGTGATCCCCTTTGATCCTCTGTGAGCAGATCATTTCTGGCACAGTTTCCTGTAAAAGCGGAGTCAAGTAAGGCTAGGTAGGGGCTACCATTAATTTCCACTTGTATGTACGAAGCCTATGGTGGTTCACTCTCCTCATCGATATAGTTAAATTTCTTGAGATGGATGGGCCCCTTGTTTACCTGGAGTGGCTGACCTGCACGCACCCCGACTATGGCGTTTCCCACCTGGGCTGGCTCCTTAGACTCAGGAGAGTGCGGTGGCACGTCTGGCGCGTGTTTCTCCCTTCCTCAGCTCGCCCTTGCCTGGGTGGGAAATCCTTGTTGATATGCCAGCCTGGGCAGAACCAGCACGGGGAGAGCACTGTGGCAAAGGGAGGGTTGGGCTGTGAATGACCTTGTGCTTAGGTGGCTTATATTGTTGTTTTTTACCAGTGCACGACTTGTCTAACAAGGCCTGCGCCTGGCAATTCCTCTCTATCTTTCGCCCTTTCTGCAAGCTCATCCACAATTTGTAGTTTAGGAAACTGTAATATATCCCCGAGGTTAGGAAGAGGCATGCGGGCTATGTGCCTCATGCAGCTCTCTTCGCTTTGAGGAAAAAATAGAAGCTCGTACACATGTACTTTCCTGCGTGTAAATATTTCGCTTCTTCTTCTCTGACTTGGGTTTGGCTGTGAAATTCGGAGGACAGGCGACCTATGAATTCCTCACCTGTGAACTGCGAGGCAAGAACACAGCTGTCCCCACTCTGTGACAAATTCCCCATACTTGGCCCACCATTCGAGGGCTTTGCCTCTGAGTTGGCATTGGGTTCTTGTTACCCATTGTTTTTGTGGTATCTATAGGTCTCTGAATTCTCGTTTGCATTTGGCAGTGAACAAAGTTGGGTCTTCATGTGGTCTTCCTCAAAACTCGAGGAGATAAAATTCAATAGTTACCCTGGCTGTGAGAGAGCTCTGGAGACAGCCAGAATTCGGTGACAAGTAGTTTTCGACACACCAGACCCTGCATTGTGTTGCGTTCATCCGGCCACTTAATGCATATATGATGGAACTCTTGAGAGCAGACTATACACAGTACCGTGTAGGTCCCTTGCCCGGTACAGGTCAGCCAACCGCAACATGCGGTTTGGCGAGCACAGTACTCATTTTACCAGTATTCCAAACTACCTGTATAACAAGGCTCATCAACCCACCCCATACATTGGTAGTGGTAGCGGTGGTGGCAACGTGAGCAAGTGATCACATGTACCACCGTGCTACAGCATGTAGCTACATGGCACCTTCCGAGCATTTAGAGCTGTGCGTTAACCATTGCGGCTTTATTGTCAGGGAGGCTTGGCTCAGAGTTTGACGTGTGTGGAGGTTAGTGCTGTTGAGCGCCATGGGGTGTTTCACAACTCCTGAAGTCCCGTTTGAGGTTAGAAGGCTTCGACTCCTGGCTAACTCACTAGTAGACAGGGTTGGCTGGCTTAGTTCTGCTGTCAATTCGATACTATTACAGCTGTGGCCCCATGTTCAGCACCACGAAAACGTTTTGACACTTGTCACACTAGGAAGGACTAATACTATGCTTTGGACGCCACGACAACCTTTGATGTGAGATGCCCGTCTAGCAATAATGCTCTAAGTTGGAAACAGCGGTAAACCTTGACGCGACTCCTTAGGTAAATTACCACGAGAACTCTTGCTACATGACTTCTGAGGAAAGAGGCGGTCATCGCGGTCATCATTATGGTTTTGGTTCATGATGCTAGTATCACAATAAAAATAAGTGTGACTTAACGTTTAGCTGATGCTCAGCAGGTACACAACACTGGTCTTATGGTCTGTTGAACTGGCACAATATCAAGAGTTACTGTCACGGCCCTGCGAACGGGCAGGCCATTTTCAACTGGTTTACCTGGAGGTATGAGGTTCCGTTGAAGGTGCTGACCCAGCTGCAGTGATAACTGGTGGCAGCCAGTGGATTCACCAGGACGTGGAGTGCTGTTGATTTTGTCAGAGCCCAGGTTGGGCTAGCAGTTGCTGGACTGCTGGTCTCCAAAATACGGGCAGGCTATGCCCAGAGGTGGCTTTCCCCCCAGAGAATAGCCTCGACCAGTGGGTGAGAGGTTCATGCAGTCTTGAGAAATGGAAGGAAGAATGGCTGCGGTAGAACCGAAGAGTGAGGCCTCTCAGTAGGGCGGGCGGCAAGAACTCTGCCTTGCGGACGTTAACTGCAAAGTTCAGGTGGAGGAATAAGATTGCAATTCAAGCTAGTTTTGGAGAGCGCAAGCTACCCTTGTAGACTTCCTCTGTACACCACCCTTTGGGTGTACAGCATAGGAAAAGGTGCAAATTACTGCTTTGCAAAAGCGAAACTGGTGACAATTCCTTATCGTGTACTGCCAAGAGCCGCAGTCGTACAGAAAGTAGGTGTGCTCCTTTAGTCTAGCCCCATAGAGAACAGTGGACAGAGCGGTGGATTGGCTCAGGCTGCACAACAAGACACTTGGGTGTGATATCCACACCCAAGTGTGGATACCACACCCAAGTGTGGTATCCACACTTGCCCAGTAACGACTCACACCATTCCAGCTCCATAAAGAGCGGTGGCAGAGTTATGATGACCAAACTGGCTAGCTGCCAAATGGAGGTCTTTCTAATGGTCGGGGCTCTAATGTGCTGTACCCAGGGGCCAGCAAGAGTGGAAGTCTAATTTGTGAGCATTTTGCTTTGTATAGCGTGGTCTGCCGGTTTCACTCTAACAGGCTGTTTCTTATGCGAGGTTAACGACACAGTGACACTCAGAAATTAGTTCTAGAAGTTACTTTAGATCATGCGTTATATACACCGAGAATAAAACACAGTGCACGGTTCACATTCTAGTTCATATAACGACCACCATTTGGAGCGCCACGATGTGTGTTCCTTGGATGTTCGCACACCACCTCCTTTCTCCTTTCTTTCCCTCACTCCTTAATCCACTCCCTGTTTTGGCAACATGTAAATTTTTAATTGACGGGCCTAACTTTACTTGCTGTTCTCGTTTGCTCGGAGACACCTTCTCTTCATCAGCAGTCAGCCACGACAATGACGTCAACCAACTAGTTTGAGTTTCAATATTAATTGAATTATTTTAGATGTCTTTTGGCTTTTAACATAGTCAGCTACAGCTACTGTCTTAAATTTAATTATTGAATTAGCTTGTGAACTGGTGAGAGGGGACCTTTCTGGTCAGTAGTGGTCAATGTCATATTTCTTGTAAAAGTGCAATTAGGACTGTTATCAGAGTTTGGTTTGTAGTGTGTGCTAATTGTTCCATGGCCGTGCAGTGCTAATAGTTATTGAAAATTCTGTTTGGTAGCACATTAGAAATTCAGTTTTTGGTTTAATATGTACGTAGTTAGAAAAAATGTTTGCTAGTACTCTGTATATCAGGCTAATGTGTGTGTGCTGCTGCCCCCATTTGGCAGCGCACCGGCAACCTTGAATGCATCGTCAGTATCGTCCACTGTTTTCCGTTTAAAGTATATTTTAATATTGTGTTGTCAATTTGCTTTTGTAACAAAGAACCCTGATGGGCTTAATGAAAATAATGAAAGCTTCCTCCTAGTTAATGATCAATTTTTGAAGGAACTTTTAAATATGTTTTAAAGTGTCTTGTTTTATGCGTGAGGTACTTTTGAGGGCTAAACTAGCTGCTGCCTCACGCTCTCAGCTCATAGTGCTTTTAACATATTTTGTCCTTTATATATACATATATATTTGTATTACATGTACACTAGCACTTCAGCAAAATATTGTAAATTTATGGAATGTTATATGCCAATTAGGAATTACATAGCAAGAATTTTGTGCGAGACAAAGGTGCATTCCAATCATTGTCTATAATTCAAATTGTTCCTCAGTAACTTCTTCAGTATTAAACTGATCAAAATAATCATAATTGTGGTTTGTGAGTAATTACATTTATACACGTTTATTGATTTGCCAGCTGTTCTGGTATAGAATTTTCTAGTCACGTTTGTTACGCGGCTGTTGATTTGAAACAAAGTATTTAAACTACTTTATTACATACCTTTATCAGCACCATTTTATTCTTGGGTGTTTTTACATTGGTTATAGTACATAAAATAATATTGCGGTTCAGCCGAGTGATAAGAGGAACATTTTACTAATGCACATTACCGGTGCGTGTAAATCATTTATTGATTTTACTATGAAATGTTTGATGTGTAGGTTATGATCATTTTGGAATATTAAAAAGGTTTAGTGATTTATATAATTTGTTATTGTCACACATATTGAATTATGGACAATTATCGCTTGATTTTGCCTCTTTTTAATATCTAAGAATTTGTGATACCAATGTACCTGAAGAATTATTGTTATGCACGTTTTAAATGGCTTGCAATAAACTCATGTGAATGAATTTATGTGTTTACAACTTGTATATTCCTGAACAAATCAATCTGTGCCACTTTGCTGTGTTATGAGTGACGTGTTTTTTTAAAAACCGTTTAAGGATATTACCCAAGGGGTGCATCAGTATTATCCAGGAGAAGCGTTTGTGTGTGGCCAATGGCGACATTAGGAAATTCGATGTTGTTGTTGACCATTTCAAAATTGGTAGGTACTACCGGACTTTCCTATTCTGGGTTATCTTGCACCTCTCCCAAAATTTAATCCTGGAATTGGAGTTTCTCGGAAAAAGTAGGGCGGTGGTTAATCTGGATTTACACTATCTATCCTTCCGTTTCATGCCGAACATTCGCATTACGCATCTGCCTTCAAATGCCCCCCCCCCCCAAACTTAAAACTTTTCGGAAATAGTCAAAAAGTTATTAGTCGCTGGTGTAATAGCCCCGTCTACTTCTAATTATTGCTCTCCTTGATTTTTAATGGAAAAAAAAGGATAACGACAAATATCGCTTAGTTGTCAAACATTCTTGAGTAAGCAAGAAAATTCATACGGACCCTTTCCCCACGATTGATTATGCCCTTCAACATCTAGGTAAAGCCTGAGTATTTTCCATCCTTGATCTCAATAACAGTTTTCACCAGTGCCTGTTAGACCGTTCTTGTTGAAAATTTACAGCTTTGAGTATGCCATGGAGTCAGTTTGAGTACACGCGGATACAGATGGGTTCCAATTTTGGAAGTCAAGCCCTTTCCCGTGTTCTCGATTACATTTTTTTGGAATTTAAATTTAAACATCATAGTCTACAGTGATGACGAAGTCTCACTTGATACATTTGCAGCTAGTTTTAACCAGGATTCGAGAGGTTGACCTTACCGTAAATCCGGATAAGGTTACGCTAGGGTCAAACAAAGTAAAGATTTTTAGGTTACCTGCTCTGTGAAGGTCATCTACTCATATACCTGGTCCACGTGGCTCCCATTTTGGGTTTCCGTGTCCCAAGACACTCAAGGGTGTCCACAAATTTCTGGGAATTATGGGTTATTATGCCCGCTTCATTGATCACTATTTTAAAATTGCAGCGCCCTTGAATCAATTAAAGAAAAAGTCATGGAGTTTAAATGGAGCCCAGAGCAGGAGTCTGCCTTCACTACCCTGAAGGAAAAATTGTTGTCGCCGCCTACTCTCTCTCTATCTTCCAGACTTTTCCAAGTGGTTTGTCATTCAGGTGGACGCTTCCTAGGCACAGTCCTAAGGCAGAGGATAGACTGCGGTTTAGCGCCAGTTGCATTTGCGAGTCGCAGTCTCTCGGAGACTGAATGCAATCTGGGCATACATGAGAAGACCCTTGCCTGTATATTCGGTTTGGAGAAGTTTGCTTCCTACATTGAACATGAAGAGTGTGATTTGTTTACTGATAACCAGGCGCACAGTTGGATTCTGAACCACCCGCAGCAGTTAGAGAAGCTTGGCCTGTGGGTCTTGCGCATGTCAAGGTTCAAATTTAAAGTTCATCATGTCCCCTGCGCTGAAAATCAAGTTGTCGATGCACTTTTGCGTGTGTTTGATGCAGACAACTTTGAGACTAGTCATGATGAAACCCCAGTTGCTACAGTCAATTTGATTCAAGGCATCCCTGAGTTTTTGTTAAACTGCAACAGGCACAAGGTGGTGGTGATACCTTCTGTTCCAAGGTGGTTAGCGATTTGAATTCTGGCAAAGTGCTGTCATATATTGTGGAGAAAGATGTCCTATATTTAACCGGAAAAATGGACTGGCCCATAAAATTGTAGTGCTCTTGTCTTTAAGACCAATGGTGTTATCATACTTCCACGATTCCATGTTCGAGGATACCAGGGAATTAGTAAGACTTTTTAAAAGATTGCAACCTATTTTGCCTGGCCAACTCTCAAGACCAAAGAAGCAGAATTTGTGTGACACGTGCCAGAAGTGTAAACAGGCTTGTCAGGCGAATGTGGGGCAGAAAGTTATCCAGCTGCCCGAGGCACCCTGGAATGTACATTTAGACATCTTTGATTGGTTGATTCGTTCAAAGAAAGGCAATATCTGTGTGTTAATATTGCTTGATATCTACAAATTTGTAATCTTGTTGCCACTGACGAACATGAAGTCCTCAACTATAGTGAAGACCTTGTGTAAACAGGTGTGGAAGATATTTAGTGCCCTGGCAGAAATACTCACTGATAACGCCCAGTACTTCACTTCCACGGTTTTCAAGGACATGTGCTTTAGAAGGCCCATAAAGCATTTCACCTCCAGTCCATATTAGCGGAAGGGTAACCAAGTGGAAGGTTCAACAAAGATCTGAGGCTTGCCTCGCCATCTTTTATAATTATGATCACATTTTATGGGATCAGGATCTCAACTTTATAAATTAAGAATTAAATAGCACTTTGCATGGATCTACTGGGACTCCTCCATCTCTTCCTTTTCTTTCCTTGGTCACCTTTTGAGCCACTCACTTTAAAATATTTGGAATATCCCACCCATTTGTTCTCCGTTGGATGACTCCGCCCGGGATCAACTGCTTGGCGATGTCCAGAAATGGATGGGTGTAGCTAAACAGTTTGTAAATGATAGAATTAATAAAAATAGAACCCCTTCTCAATTTAAAGTTGGGGATTTGGTCCTTTGCCAAAGTTATATGCTTGCCGACCTGGGTAGCGACATTGCAAGCAAATTGATACCCAACTTCGTGGGTCCTTTTCTGATCCACAAGTTTCCGAGTCCAAATACGGTGAATTTAATCTACCCTCGTCCGGCAGATCATTCAGAAAGGCACATGCAAGCCAGTTATAGGTTTATACCCACAGGTCTTCATTGGTGTAGCTGATGCCTAATGTTCTGTGTGTTGTTAATTTATTTTAATTGTTATCGTGCACGTCCGTCTCCTTGCCCTTTTTCCTTCTCTTTGGGTTTGTTATTTATCAATTCTAACTATCCTACATTTTGTTTTTAACCTTCCATCTGCCCAAACTGGTCCTAAGAGGCTCCTTCCTGTTCTGCCCTGAGAGAAGACTTCAGTGTTCCGGCCCGCGGTGCAGAGAGACTGGTCTGTTCCGCCTACTACCCTCCCCATGAGCATTCGTGAAGATGTCCTACTCTGGCGCTGGGCTTTCCTGGCTGCCTGCCAATTTGTCATCTCCGGGGATGGACTTCTTCATGAACACTGTCTACAAGAGATGAAGAATTGTACTATCATTTGTTTGTCTACTGTTGTGTGAGGTCTAAAATTTTCCTGTATTCTGGGACTCTACCCAATTCTATGTTTCAAGATTTATACTACCTCTTCGATATTTGTTGATCTGAACTATGATGTTTATGATGTAAGTAAGGGCTGCCAAAGTGCTTTAGAGTCAATGGGAACTTGTATAAGGAACTCTTATGGTAGGATATTGCACAGTGCTGCCATACTGACACATTCTAGTCCATATAATGACCACCACTTGTAGCGCCATGATGCGTGTTCTTTGGACACTGACTCCCCCTCCTTTTTTCTTTCTTTTCCCAACTCATCACCTCCCTTTTTGACGTCATATAATTTTTAATAGATGGGCCTAACTTTACTTGCTGTGCATGCCGGCCCCGAGATACCTTCTCGTCATCAGCCCTTAGCCAGGGCCAACAATCTTGGCCAACAAGAATGAGCTTTGATACTACAGGGTTGCCACCTTTCTCCCATTGGAAAATTCCCTGATTTCCAGACAAAAATTATATTTTTTTTTCCTGACCTTTTTCTAACAATTTTTTTCTGTAAGGACTGGCACCTTTGCATTATTACACACTATTAAGCCTAAATACTTCTCTGCTCTTACATAATTGCTCACCACATAGATTGCAAAGAAAAATGCCTAAGTATTTAGTCCGCAATCATTAAAACAATTTCATATGATTCTGGCATGCACGATTTATGACCGAACTGCTTAATATATCATGCATAGCACAGAATTCCCTCACAGTTAGCTAACTTGTTTGAAATTCTCCGATTTCCCTGACAGTTTTCAAATTCCCTGACATTTCCTGTTTTCCAGGTTTCCCAGACCTGTGGCAACCCTGTACTATTTTTAATTATTTTAGAGGCACAGCGCTTCGGCTTTATCATCGGCTACAATGTTATAATGTTTTAAATTTATTACCAAATTAGAATGTGAGCCGGCAAGAGGGGACCTTTCTGGTGAGTAGTGGACGATGATCATATTTCTTGTCAAACGAGCAATTATGATTGTAATTGAAGTTTGGTTTGTAGTGTGTGCTAATTGTTCCTTGGGTGTGCAGCGCTAGTAGTTATTCAAAATTCCATTTGGTAGCACATTATAAATTCTGTTTTCGGTTTAACATGAACGTAGCTAGAAAGAAATATTTGCTAGTGCTCTGTATATCAAGCTAGTTTGTGTCTGCTGCTGCCTTCATTTGGCCATGCCCAAGAAGCATTAAATGCTTTGTCAGTACCATCCACTGCTTTCTGTTAAAAGTATATTTTAATATTGAGTTGTCAATTTGCTTCTAGGAGCCTTGGTGGTCTTAATGAAAATAATGAAAGCTTCCTCCTAGTTAATGATCAATTTTTGAAGTAACTTTTAAATATGTTTTAAAGTGTCTTGTTTTATTAGTGAGGTACATTTGAGGGCTAAACTAGCTGCTGCCTCACACTGTCAGCACATTGTGCTTTTAACATATTTTGTCCTTTATGTATACATATATATTTTGTATTACGTGATCACAAGCACGATAGAAAAATTTTTGTAAATTTATGGAATGTTATACACCAATTATGAATGGATTAAATGGTGAAGTTGAACCACTACTATTCTCACATGTAGTTATTTTAATGGTTATCTTGCAGAAACAGACGCATGAAAGTTTTAAATTATACGTAATTTGTTATGAGAAATATTTAAATGTTGAGTTCAGTTTGTAATTTTGTTATTACGTAGCAAGAATTTTGTACGAGGCGAAGGTGCATTTACAATCATTGTCTATAATTCAAAATGTTCCTCAGTAACTTTTTCAATATTAAACTGAAAATCATAATCATAATTGTGGTTTGTGTGCAATTATATTTATACACGTTAATTGATTTGCAGGCCATGTTTGGTACTGTGTGTATAGACGTCTTTGTAAATATTATTGTGTACATATTTAAACTTCCCGCCATTGCCGGCATGCTCGTAATGCTTCTAGGAACTAGCAGATTTAGAGTCAGTTGTTTGCAATTTGTTTGGGGAAAATGGTGTTAGTTATTGCCCGCCAGTTTTCATATCAACAAACTTTTGCATTATACAGTCCATCACAATGTTCAATGCAACATTTATTGTCCAACCATGCCGGATATTGTTATGACATAGTTGATTATCAACCGCATCACTGTTTTGTGTATTTGTTCACGCGGTGCTACTGCCACCTCGCTCATGACTCGCACTACCTCGGTTGCGACTCGTATTTCGTCAATAGTTTTTCAAAAGTTGTGGTGGAATTTGGTCCCAGCATGGTGTCAAAACATTTATATATCAGTACTTTGCAAAGAAGGGGCATATCTGCATTCAGTTTGCATTGATGTGTGTATCTTGTTCATAATCACAATGATCTACACATAGTAAGGATAAGGTTAATGTACAGTGGAACAGTTATAAAATCACAGCTACTTACTTCTAAGAACTGTGATAAAATCACAAGTATAAATCATTGACAGTTTAAAAAAAAAGTGATAAAATCACTGTTATGAACAGGATTAGCAGCGTACATAAGTGTCACACGCCTGTTGCTTTTTGGTCTTAATAGTGCGGAATAGTGGCGAACATGGCTGATAAACACCTGGTCCATCAGACATATCTCGAAAAAGCAGGAAATCAACTGCACCATGCATTTACATTGTCTGCTTCTGTGCAAGGTGACAGTACCAACACACGCCTCTTCCTTTCTACTTGCCGGGATATAGCTCAAATCCGGAACTAAAATTGTATCCACACTTGCAGCTCCTACCACCACAACAGCTACCATCACTGTTTTGTTGTCTACTGCTCTAGAAGAAATCCAGGATGCATTTGGAGCTCCCCAACAAGTTCGCGCCCTTCTAGACTAAGCTAGTCAGGCTAGTTTCATAACCGAGGCCTGTCTACAGCGATTGGGGTGTCCTGACAGAAGATTCAGCTCCCAATCCATGGATTATCAAATGTTCCAGTCAGTGTTTCCATGTCAACTACGACTTGCCTAATTAGTCCTTTAGGACAAACCTCGCCATCGTTCAGTCTGGATGCCTTTGTTCTGTTGCGCATTTCAAGTAATCTCCCCAATGCTCAGGTATCCTCTAGCATTTGTTTCTCTAAGAAACTGTGATACCAATGTACCTGAAAGATTATTGTTATGCACATTTTAAATAGCTTGTAATAAACTCACATGAATGAACTTGTGTGTTTACAATTTGTACATTCCTGTACAATGGTAGCTCGTACTACCGTCTAAAGCTGACCTGGATTGATACAAAAATTACGCTACGTACAGCCACGTGAAGGCAACCTGGTTTTAAACCTGATTGAGAAGGCGATAATGCTGTTAGGTAGTTTACTAAAACTGGCCATAACTATCTACCTTGTTGTCCTGAAGGGACAGGTGGTGGTGACAACCAGAATAGTAGTGGTAAGAATTGCTGTTACCATCCATTTAAGGCAGGAGAGGTCCTTTAAGAGGACAGTTGAAGACCATTACCAAGAGGTGATGACGGAGCTGTCAACGTCTTCAGGTGCTGTAGGTGCTGTCTACCAGAGGCTCTTGAGGGTGGTTCCGCAGCACAGAAGAGGCTTCTGGAGGGATTGATGTCAGTAGCAGTCTTCTTCCGGCCCTGAAGAGAGCGGTGGAATCACATGTACCAGAGAGTGCAAACCGTAGGTGGCTTCCTCCGACCCTGTCCAGAGTGGTGGAGTAAACAGACTGGTGTTTGTGGGTCTCGCAGGACTTTATATACTTGCTGGACATTGGGCCTTCATAAGTGAGGGGTGCAGGGATGATAAGCTATGTCGCTGGAGTCCTGGGTTGAAAAGTGTTGATGCTGCGCTATCAATCCTTAGCACCGGTGGTGCTCTCCCTCAGTGCACCATAGAATTAGGTGCCCCTTGGATGGCGGGTTCGGTAGATTGGCCAACAGTACAATCTCACTTTGGGAAGTTGGTGTGACATCATCTTGGAATAGAGGGTAGTAAACAGTACAAGCTGGAGTGACGTGTCTGTAATATCATCTCTCATTGCGCGAGGAGTACCCTGTAGGCACATGTCCAGCCTCTTCAAGTACTGTGTAAAGACTTGCCAAGGTGAAATGAATAGCATTAAGCTGGGGCAAAGTCCAGTGTGCATTATAGCTGTGCAGAACACCACGCGTCAGTACATGACGTGAGTAATTCTGCTGCAAACTGTGCCACAGTTGAAGCATGCCGCTTATATGATTTATATTAAACACGATGACTCATCCTAACGTGTTACATCTACCAGGACCACTACCACAGATGGTTACAGGATTGTTTCCCATGCAGGGACAGTTACAGACACATGGTATTTCCTGATCTACCAGACCCATCTTCCTCTCACTAATCACATAGCTTCTACATATCCCGAGCAAGATTCAAACTCAACACGCTATTCACGAGTACGCACAGGATCGCTCCAACCCTAGTACTTTAAACAAGCATTGTTCTAAGTGGCCGTGGAACACACACGTTCACAAATGTTGGCCAACATAACCCGATGATCCACTAACCTAACCAACCTAAAATTACCTTTTAAACGTGTTTAAGGGATCATAGCGGAAGGGGGGAAATAACATTTATATTACACACTTTTTCATGCCTTTCACTGAAAATAATAAGTGGAAAACATGAAACATACGTATACAAATAATATCACTACTCAATGTTGGGTGTTTCCCTAAGGAAGCTCACTGACAATTGCTATTAACTTTTATAAGCTAATTTTGAAGGGTTCATTATCATGTAATACCAGGGTTTAGTATTTGTGCCATGTCTTGAGACAGTGAATAACTAATATCATGAAAATTAATTAGCTTTCCCCCTCCAACAACCACCCCTTCTAATTTAACAGCATTAATTAATAAAATAAGTGGAAAATAAAGACCTGCAACAATTTATTCAAAACTAATAAATACCACATTACATCTCCACATTGCAGATTATAAATCAGTTCAAGGATTGTGAAACAGCTCAAGACAGCAGTGAATATGCATGTTTCCAGTCGTACCAACCAACTTTCGACACAACCAAATCTGATCGCCAATTTTGAACATCTTCTGATGCAAATACAGCGAAGCGTTACCAAGCACACTAATGACAGCAGTATTGACCATCTTCCCTTCATCCCGAATCTTTATGCTCCAACTACTAACAACTTATAACCTAATAGCACACATTTAACATGCAAACACTGGTTTCGCGGCAGTGCCCCATAACTTTAGGTGCTGCCAAGATACATGGGGGCCCTTATCACCAGGCTACATGCTGCCACAGCCAAGTGTCAAGACCCAACGTGGCGCTTATTAACTTCCGCTGATTACAACATCCAGCCAAGCTAATTGCAACACATATCAGCAACAAACTTTGACAACACACAACTTCAGACATGTAGGCCAACATAAACTCATGATCCACCAATCTAACGAACCTTAAATCACCTTTTGGAAAGGTATATCGGGAGGGGGGAGGGATGTATATTACAAACTATTTCATGACTTTCACTCAAACTAATAACTGAAAAACCTTAAACATACCTAAATGCAACAGAACATCAGTTCTCAATGTTGGACGCTTCCCTAAGGAAGCTCACTATCGATCGTAATTCATTTTATAAGGATATTTTGAAGGGTTCATTGACATGTAATACCAGGATATAAAAGTGCCAACGTAGTTTATGACACAATGCCATTTTAACATCAACAACTTATATGTTTCCCCCCTCAACAACCCCGTACACATTAAAAACAAACACAAAAAAAAACACTACAGTATACTCGCACTTAAAAAGATTTATTTAAAAACACTTTCAAATACAACGTAACAGTTTCTTCTGTACATTAAGCTCAACCCCCTAATACCAACAACAACCACTTGAAAACACATTATCCAAAAATTATGTATTTTTATGACACAAGCAATATTCATAATATCCACACAAGATTTTTAAGTGACAAATACCTTGTTCAGCTATTTTATTTTTAATATGCTAAAAGGCATCATTTAAGGAATGTGATAGAACTTTTATGATGTAATTAATTATTCTGATCACAAATATGCACTTTGTTTTGGAGTAAGTGCATTAGTTTAAAAGTTATGAATATTTTATGGATGGAGTACCTCCAAGATGGTGGCCATAATCTCAAAAATAGTTAGGTTGGTAGCACTGCCAATATTAAAATCTACATGTAACATGACTGGTTCAGTGGCAGCACCCCATAACTTTAGGTGCTTAACCTAATGTAAAATGTAGATTTTAGGTACGGTTTCGGTTAGTATATATATTGCTTGTATGAAATTTGAATTCAGTTAGCTTAGTATCATTAAAGAAGACACATTACTATGATGTGGAGGCGCTCATGGCCGTGTTATTACCTTAGAAAGGTACACACCGTGTTATTTTGTCATTTTCAAAGGATGTTGATAAAGAAGACAGGTCTTGGATTGTTTGTATCGTTGATGCAGAAGAAAGTAATATTTTGTTGTCGTTTTTGTACAGTTTTGGTCTTCCAAGGAATGACTGCTAAGGCTGGTAGTGGTTCTTTGGAAATGTGTTTCTTCAGAAAGGAGCACAACCAAAAGGAATCTGCTCCCACAGAAATTAGTGACATTGATCCTCGTGATATAATATGTTGGAAGACTTTTCCACTTTATAAAGGGAAGATTGACAATACTGCTGCTGTTAGTGTATTCGGTAATGCATCACTGTATCTGTGCAAGAAGGTGAAGTTTGAGATTGGCGATCAGATTTGGTTGTATCGAATGTTGGTTGGTATGACTGGAAACATGCATATTCATGGACATCTCGAGTTGTTTTACAATCCTTAATGTAAAGAAGAAGCTGTTATGTAGCATTTTAAAGTGTTTTAAAATTAATCTTCTTAAGTGTGAATGTACTGTAGTGTTTTTATTTTATTTTTGTTTCAATTTTGTGTTTGTTTTTAATATGTACGGGTTTCTGAGGAGGGAAATACATTAATAAGTTGTTATTATAATGGCAGTGTGTCAAACGATGTCACTTTTACATCCTGGCATCACACAACAACTAACCCTTCGAAATACCTTATAAAACTAATAGCGATTGGTAGTGAGCTTTCTTAGGGAAACATGGGAGACCAGGCATGGGCCGGCCGAGCGCACAATTAAGGCAATGCGCTGCCGAAGATGCCAGTTAACTTCTCCAGTAGCTCGCCTCAACACTTCTGTGCTCGGGCTATCTACTGGACCTTAGGCCCTCACAGTCCTCTCCAAGAACTCCTAGAGGTATTCAGCAGCCACCAACGGCTGCCACCACCAATGATCAGAAGTTCCAGCGGCTTCTACCACATCCTACCAGCAACTCCAGAGGCTTCAACCACCTACCAGCAACTCCAGAGGCTTCAACATCTCCAGAAGCCTGCTCAACTTCACTCCAGACTTCCGCTGTTGATCCTCCTGGTTCAACAGCCGCCGCTACTTTCTAAGTGGCAACTACATCTGCTGCCCTTTTGGTAGTGGCCCAGTTTGTAAGGTCTTGTCTAGAGAACCCTAGGGTACAGTAACTGCGTCAGAGTTGTTTTCATAGCCGTCAAAGTCAGTCTATACTCGAGTACTCTAGGAGCAGGACATCTACACCATTTAAAGCGTAGCTTACTTTCGTTCGCACTCTGCTTAGTAATAGATAGGAGTCACCAGTATTTATCATTTATAATAAATACCACTTTATCCTATCCTGAGAGTACATTTGTTTAGAGGTAAATCCTGTCCGATACTAGGCACTCTACTTCTAGATGGAGCAAACAGGCGACCGGATGTGACAATATTATGAACCTTAGTGTAGGACTACGGATCCTCTTCAGGAATCTGTACGTCATCAAATACACATCACTTTCGACGGCCACCCGTTCTGCGCACCCAGGTGTACACAAAGGTAGAGCCCCAACCACTAGGTACTCATCAAACAGGCCCGATTGTTTCTGGACCACATCCTGACAGTAGTAGGGAGACGGCCCATACGACCTACCACTTTAGGTTTGTGTGCCAAGGTGCAGAACCATAGAAACATAAGGTTCATGCCGTCAACTGCTGTTGTGCTCTACACTTAGCAAGGGTGCCATCAATTAACTTACCTTCAGTCGGTGCAAGTAAGTGTCAGCCCTGCCTCTATGCCCTTTTGGAAAGGCCCGAAGCTCAAAGGGAGGAGACAAAGGAGAAGTTCTTTGTTGCTAAGCGAGTGTGTTCCAACAACCCACCCACACTTGGTGGAGATACCCCACGGGAACGGGCTCGGACTGCCTTTCACTTGGAAAGGTATGTTCTCTTTAGACAGCACACCAGTTTATTTCCCCTCACACACTAGGCTTTGCATCAAGCCACATCCTGCAGTATGTGCATTAGTCACTGGATGTGACACTAGGTTGGGCACTGCCTACTCATTTTGTTTTGTGGAAGCAGTGCAGTATCCAACTGGAGCCAGAGATACCTCACCGTACGGCAACTCGCCAGCCAGCAGCACTCCGGCGACTGCTGGTCCCAGTCAGCCTACGTCGACACCAGAACACAGGAGACAGGTGGTAATCAGGCATATTGCGGTGCCAACTGTAGCAACCAGAGCTGAGCCGCACACAGCATTTCAAATATAGAGGAGTGTGGCGGCCAGAGGTGGGCCATCCATAATATTTATTAAACAGAACTTCCTGAGACCCATTCAGTAGAGGGGTATATAAGGAATCCGCAAAGTGCGACCCCCCCCCCCCCAGATGCACCCAGACAACAAAGAGCAACTATAGTGTGATACTCGGAGCTGACGACGCCAGGGTTCAGCAAGGCTGAAGACGGAGGCATCACAGCAGAGTCCAGGCCTTGAGGAGCTAAGAGCCATCTGTATCCATGCATCAGGGTGAGAATAATCGTCTTGGCAGTAGGGCATAAGGCCATCTCTCAGGACTCCATCATAAATTACATCCCTATAATAAACTCTAGTATTCTGGCTAGGATAGGCAGGTCTCATTTAGCTTGTTAATTTATTCTTATGAGAACACGATCCTCGTGTACGAATGAAGTAAGAGTAAATGTTTTGTATTATTCAATATAGTGTCACTTGCATCGTTCTATTTAATGTATTTAATTTTATAATGTGTTTTGTATTTAGAGAATTCCAGTTGCTTGTATCATTTGCCACTTACTTACTAACCCCCACGAGCATCGTCCCTTTATGTTATCTTGCTTGACGGATAGAGTAAACGTTGCACACTGAAGTATATGAGTGAACTTGAAGGAAATCAGGTAGGCCTAGGGACGAATGCTATACAACAGTAGCTGACTGTACAGAGTCATCAGTCAACTAGACCGGTGTTAGTTTCACGTAGACGACCCACTCAGCCTCAATGATTGTGAACCAGAGCGCGCCTGACTTTGCGCCCACCAAAGTAATTGTGACTAGTCCAAGAGACATGCATCACAGTATTAGTGTTTGAAAAATGTAATCATCAATGCACTTATGCATGTGTATTACAAATGTACTGTTTAAAAAATTACTGTATGTGCACAACATGTTTAATTCCATTATGCGTGTTAACAAAGTGCTTCAACACACCCCTTTTCCCAACTATTTTTGTGTTTGTGTGAACATCTAGCAGAGGTGTCTGCTGGACAAACTTAAAAGCAAATGTGACGGCGTATTCACCAGCAAAAATGGAAGTTCGCCAAACTTCATTGCCAGAGGCAAGACTTTGTGGTTTTCTTTTTAAGATCATGACAGTGTTATTTGCATTTTTTTTTTTTTTTTCCCCCCCCAATACAAATTATGTGCATTACACAGTTCTGGATTGAAATAAAGTTGTGGGTTTTAAGCAATCATGGATAACCTTTTTAAAGCAGTAATTATTTAAAAGGTTCCAATTTTAAAATATAATTTTGCTAAATTCACAAACAATTTTTCTCGAAACTTGAGGTTATAAAAAAAAATTACAGGTGCAATAAAAATGTTTAATGCAAAGCAAAGTAATTATGAGATACATAATACATACATGAACTAGACGAGCAGTATCAACATAATATTATCATCTACATTCTTTACAAAAAAAAGTTTTTTAGACCGGTTCAGGTCTATTTTTGTATTAATTTATTGCACACTTTACACTCGCCATTGCCCTCCTTTTTACATAAAATGTCCAAATGATAAGACATTTTACAGTCTTTTACGTTGGCTGCAGCATCTACTATAATTTATGAGGATATTTTATGAAAACAGTCCATTTAATATATCACTTTAGATATCACACTTTTGTGTCACGCAATTTTACGAACTACTGTTAATGTTAACAAAAATGTGGTGCTGCGGCCATAGATTACTGTAAACATTCTAGTTGTGAGTGTTCACTTCACATCATTGTTACTAGTGCTTGGAGGTGGTTTGTTGTCACTCTACTGTAGCATATTTCAAGATGCATTTATTACTGCTTGTGTAATCTTTAGAATGGTTATGTTTACAGTTTGTTATGCAAGAAAAAGAACTAATTGTATTTATGTGAATGTGTTGCAAGTAGAATTATGATTGCTGAGATTTAAAGATAGTCTCAAAACGAAATCAAGAATTTTTTAATCTTGAGAATTTCTCAATACTGCCGACATTCACACTTATCTACATTTTTTACAGTGCCTAAGTAAATGTGTGTGTATAACTAGTGCTGAGCAGATACTGATTTTTACAGCTACCGGTATGAACCAATACTTCCTTGCAGATACAACTGATATCCGATACCGATACAATGGACATATGAGTAATGGACAGAAAGAATTCTTCTAGCACTAAAAGTATTTTGGGAAGCTGATGAAAATCTGTGTTAAAGTTAGTGTCACACAATGTACTATTTGATGCTTTACGTAAACATACAAAACATTAGGAAAATTAATTTCTCATTAATTCTTCAAAATCAAGAAGATAAAAGCAATACTCAAAATATACTTTAGTAATTTCTTGTTAAATTTCGGTCATGGCAACTTACGCAATTTATGTTTTAAACTTATCAAATAAAACATTGGAATCTATAAGGTCATGTATCTTTCACATTGCCTAGCATAATTCAACTTTGTTCTAAAACGCAACGCTGAGGGATGAAGTTCAAGAGAGTTGAAGACTCGCTCAACATTTGAACCACCCAGTACAAGAGAAGGTCCCATCTTGTACTTGGAATGTTGGCGGAGCACTGTACTAATAATGGTAAGCGAGGTGAGGAGAAAACCTCGGATACCAACTAGTGTATTACACAAGTTACAAATCACTCATCTACGGAGTCACCTGAGGGATGCACACAAGTTCAAGGCTAGCTATGCAGGGGAGTTCTTCCCATGTCGAAAGAGAAGGCAACAATTTGCGGTATCTTGTGACAAGTAAGAGATGGATGACTTGGGAATAGAGACCCCGACGAACAACTTGAACTTTAAGTGTACGCTCGTACACAGTATGTTTACGAGTGGCTTGGGTGGCCTTCAACTTCTTGAATGCGAGTGTCGCATATAGCATGTCTGGGGGAGATTAATCCCTCTTGGACAAGGTACCAGCAAATATCGTGGGACGTGTAGGTTTGAGTATCAGGACAAAGTTAAGAACAGTGGGCAACACTCCTCACCGACTCATTACCTGTGGACTTGCACGCAGCAGAGCTCTCCTCTGCTCTGGTGGTGGTGCTGCGGCAGCCCGCTGAGGAACAGCGGCCAACTCTGTTTGCAGCTGAGTGGTGCTCATGCTGCTAGGTAGGGAATAGGAAGGGCGTGGAGGGATAGCAGTATATTCTGGTGAGAGAACTGACGGCTTTATACCCAATAAGTCTGTGCCACTATGCAATATTATCAAATATTTGAAATGCACTCATCCCAGTATCAGGGTTGGTAAAGAAAAAAAGAGAATTGCTCTCCTGTGATTCTAGAATTAAATTGCTACTAATCTCTGCTTCTAGAGGGTGCAGTTCCCGTTTAAGATTGTTCTTGACACCTATCTTGTAATTCTTCAGCGTGACGACGATCTACTGATATTAATTTTGATTAAATTATTAATAGCCACACAAAGAAATGTACATGACGTGAAGCCAAGTATACTCAGCGGTCCTATAGTGTACGTCCAAGCAGGGGTGTAAATGTCTATTTTTTCCAGTGGGGCCCGGTCCGGGACAGTTGTGATTGAGGAGGCTTGCAATTGGGGGCTAAACCTAGCTCAGGTTAACAATTTTTTTTATTGTGGTTTAAAATGAGTTCAAACAATAAAAATTATTAGATTTTATTTATATTTTTTATTTTATTTCCTGTGCAATTTCCTGACTGACAAATTGTAGGTAATTTTTTCATGTATATTCAAACAACTCAATAATATGAACCAGTAATCGCCTTTCTAGGATGAAGGGGTTCCCATAATTTTCTTATTTTAATTAATACTTCAATTTTGATCCGGGTTACTAAATAAAAAGAGCAGAAATTTTACCTATCAACTATAAAGTAGCACATATATTGCGATTTTCAATCTATTCATTTGAATCAAATGATAATGTCTGATTGTTACAGGAAATTCAGTCTTAAAAAAAAAAAACAACAACAAAAACAACAACACTTTATACGTATCACATGCGGCCCAAACATTACCATTTGCCAAAAGTATTGAGTCTAATTTCAGATCGGGTGGCAAAAATTTTTGCTATGTTTTTTAAGTCAATTTCATCAAAACATTCTTTGTGGACATGACACACAGTCACCAAGATGAGATGGGTCTGAATCATTGTACTTTTTTAAACAAACCAAATCGCTACAGATGTACATAGAGCCAAAAAAAGTTTATAGGAAGCCATCTAGCTATTATTAACAATCTTTTGAGTTCCCTATAATTTAAAAAAAAATTTTATCAAGATTTGACTTTCATTGCAACATAATTACAAAAGAATGCTTATTTTCTAACTGTATTGACTGGTAATTAGTAAAAAAGGAAAAATTTGTAGACATACAATTTCTACATAGCATTTCAATTCAATGTTCAAATGTAGGCAACTGACCTAATTTGTGACTTTTCCCAAAATTACAATTTTCGAAGTAATCTGTTTGGGCAAGAACAGAATGTCTTGCTTTATTGTGACATTTAAAGTCCATAGTAATATGTTTTATAGCAAAATGGAAGAGTTTTGTTAAGGCTTTGTCCAGAAGAGCACTTGACAATTGATGCTTATGTAAGATGAATTAGTAAAATAAAATATAAAATTCTGTGAAGCATTTATTTAAGGTTATTATTCCCTTTCGTAGAAAATTTGTAATTTTGATTAGGTATAAAGTACCACATAAGAATCAATATGTTTGCTGCCATGAAATAACAAGAATATTGTCATGAAAATCATTTAATTAATTAGAAGAAAGTTTCAGTCGTCTAGTGATAGGACGAGGTTAAGTTTCACTGCCATAAGCATCTTCCTAGAAAGCATACAATAAAAGGTAACCACACGAATTGAATTAATACTAAAATAGCACGTCACTTAGAATATTTACACACAGTCTTCCACGTGATGAAGCATGAAGATTTATCACATTACTGATTTAACACACACAGTTCGATCAACACAAAAAATATTTTTCACTCTCACAACATTTTCAAAACAGGCAGTTTCCCAACCAAGAATTTAACAAATTGGTCATGTGATCCAATTTCGTCTACAAAATTGATGAAGGATTTTCATAATTTGCGCTTTGACCTTTTGTCTACTTCAAAACTTACAAATTACAAATTACCAAATTGCTGACTTTACAGGTTAATACGCACACTATAGAGGTTATTTGCAAAAACAAATGTGCATCACACATATTTCATGTAAGTAGTCAAAATATTCATTAAAGGTACCTATATTTAATTCATTACATTATTATTTTTTAACATCGGTTTTCACCCCAAATGTTTTGTAATACTATTTTACCACTGAAAAGGTGCGCTTAACATTACTGTGTAGTTTATTTTAAGAATTCTGATTTAGTATTAAAACTATGATTCCGTATTCATCTGTAGTCAGTGGCTTAACAGTTGAATGTCTCGGTGTACCATCTGCAACCTTACAAAATGTGAAATATAAATTATAAAAATTCAAAGCAAAAACAAACTCAGCACTGATGTATTTTCAAGTTTTAAATGATTTGGTAGCAACCAGATGGTTTGGCACAAACTTGTGAATGCACGAGAGACAGTTTACGGGTGCTTGCATTTGGCAACCTAGTCACATGGACGTAACGAAGTTTGAGAACAGGAAGTTTTGATGAGTTGAACAACCAGTTTGTTGTAAACAGTTTAATACCAATTCTACAGCAAAAATACCATACTAGTCCTTAAGGTAGGATGCCCTCAGCCTTCACAGCCAGAGGACATTGCAAGACTACCACCGCTGCTGTTTCCAACTCCGGCCTTCACAGCCCTTAAGGAGTGGATGAGTGACTCTGGCGAGCCACCCCGAGCAACCAGTCAGGTGTGGGTGGATTCACCTTTTATAGTGATCTCTGGCGATCTTAGATGCTTGAAGGGTGTGGGGGCTTGGACCCGCCTCTTAGGGGTGCAGCTTGTGACATCACATGCATGGACCATGGATGCTTATCTCGCCTGCTCGCTCGGGACCTAGTGTGTAGAACTCCAAATCAGGGTGCTCGTGTAGGCTGTGGCACTTTGTGATTGGTCCGTTTCTCCTGCGATGCCAAATTCAAACTGGTGCACTCTTCTGCTGGCGAGCACAATGACATAAAATAACTTCAGTTTGGGAAGGGCAATGACGTGACAGTTTTCTGTGGATTCTAGTAGACAGTACAAGTTAGGAGCACGGGGTTGGAGGTGTGTTGAGGCAATGTCAACTTTGTGGAGTTCTCAGTGTCCTGCCTCCAGTACTGTTGCAAGACTTACCCATGTGGCTTGCCATATTCAGATGGGGCGAAGTCGTGTTTCTGAAGAACGCTTTCTCTAGCGCAAAATACGTTATGCATCAGTTTATATACGCAAAAAATTAAAAAATATTAAAATGTACAGGTAACTCCAGATTAATCATCTTAATCAGGGCAAGAAAAAACACGAATAAGCGAATTTGTATTTTAAAAACCCGGATAATCTAATTTACACATTTTTACTAATAATGGAACAGTGATATTGGCTCCAAAAATAGTGATAAAACACAGTACCTATTATACATTTCAGAGCAAACATATATTATGCACTGTATGTGCAGTATTTAAATTACTGTTCTGTACTACATAGAGTACATGATACTTTATCTGATATTTATGTTCCACTGAGTAGTGTAATTCACTAAGCATTGTGTATACCTGCACCAGGCAGGCGGCATGGAGCGATATGCAGTGCATAGTGTGCGCGTTTTGTGTGGGTATGTTTCGCTTCCTCAACATGCGTCATAAAGATCCGTCCTTGGAATGACAGAGAGAGATGAAAGTTTCTCTCCTTTTACACCTTGTTGACATTGTGAAAATGACACTACAAACAGTGAACAACAACCATGCCCAAGTGATCAATAAACTTGCAAGACGTGGTATTGGGGTGGTAACTGAGGTAGTGTCCGAAATGACAAATTTGTTTTTAAATTGTCATTTCGTAAGTTTCACTTCGAACGTTGTCTACAGTCACTTGTTTAGCACACACGGCAACACATTACTGAAATGCTGTGAATACATTAATTAATAAATTATGCAATAACGACTTGAAAAAAAATTGGTTGCAAAGTATATAAACAAAGAATAACACTTACTTGCTATTTTTAAAACTTGCCTAGTGTATTAGATGAACCATTATTTGTTTTAAAAAACATTTTATTATTGCATTTCTGCATGTGTCAAAGGTAAAAAACAACATGGCACTGAGTGTCATATTGTATTTCTGCTAACATCGGCAAGATACGAAATACCAAATACGTTGCCATTTTTGTATAAAAAAAAATCGAGTCACGCAGGCCTATGTGACCGGCTGGCAGTTTAAAGAGATAATCAGCAACATGGCACAGTGATATAGGCTATTCAAGGTAAAGTAAGCAGTTTTGAAAGCAGTCTCATTTGGAATAACAGTCAATAAATATATTTTATTTTAGCCGTATACGTTAACTAAGGCATACAATGAAATATACACACTACGTTTATTACTTACATGGCAATATTTATTTGAAAAGGTTGTTAAAGGATGAAATATGGCTGAAATAAAAAAATAACTACTGCCTCGAAAGTACTCACTTTACCTTGAACTGCCTATAGATGTACATGGTACCGCTACTTGTTAAACGACATACATTGGTTACAGCATCGCCTTGCTGCAAAAATTACAGAAGACCTTGAAAAAAGGCAAAAAGGCACATGCACCATTAAGCTGAAAACTGGTTAAGCAAAGCATGAATAAACAGGAGTGTACTTAATAGTTTTTGAATTCAGTAGTCCCTTATCTGAGAATAAAATTCAAGCACTGCCAGTTCCTGGGTTAGGAATGTCAGAATCATTGCCTTTAAAAGATTTTAAATACTGAAATGAGAAGGTGGAGCTGAAGTGTGACGCCTGCAAAGCTGGTAATTTGGCGACCTGCAATACAAGCTGTAGATTATTATCTCTTACAGCTCCTGTCACAGCAGGCGGCCACAGTGGGGTGGGAGTGGCATTTCTCTGTCTCTTCCCTCACTTTTTCCTCTTCCTGTAGATGATTATCTCACAGCAGAGTAGCATCTCCCACCCTCCCTTTTTCTACCTGGAATGACAATCTGTCTCTTTAGTACTTGGAATAAGAACCGCAACTGCTAACTCAAAACATATGCAGTTGAGCCTGTCTTACTCCAATATTGCCACCCTATCATCCTCTGCTAAAAAGAAAATCAGCTAATTTTGTGAGATTTGACGCATTTGTCCATATTTTGTGTTAATTCGCATTTAAACTAGTATTTCGGTGTTATTTCGTTTTGTTGTGATCTACCACGAAATTGTGCCTCTATTCGTTGCTGACCAGCGATCTTAAATTATTATTATTTTTTAAAGGGAAACAATAAAAGTCTATAATAACAGCTAATATTTTACGTTGTCTGTACTTCTGACGTAGACATCACTCTTACCTGTACAATAAAAACAACTGTGCCAGTGTGATAAATGTTTAAATATGGACATTGTGCTGTCTACTTAATGTATGCATAATTAATGTGCACCACTATGTTTAAAGGCTGTTCACGATAAAGTGAGTACTTTTGAAATCAACCTTAGAAAAAAGTCACTGCCCCTACCTGCACGTATTGTAACAGGCGGAATGATTGACATGTACCCAGTAAAGTTGGTAACAATGGAGGGTACAATAGTTCCATATAATAACGTGAAATGAAAAGTGTTAAGTAACCATTTGTGATCAATTAAATTATTTGGCTTGTTTTCGGTTTTTTTTTTTTATGATATCAAAGTTGAAAATTAGCAGATTTGTACAATATTTACGTTTATGATAATTTCACAATCCACTTGACCGACGCACGAATAAAGTAATGAGGACCATGGCAATGTTAATTTGACATTACGTGGAGGAACACACAACGTGCAGACAAGTAGATCTTAAGTAGCGCTTTCAAAAGTGCTAATTTTACAGTGAACAGCCTATACACTTTTATGGTGACAAGGGAAAGTCATATATGATGTTCTGGGGTATAATTTTCTTTGGAAAAATGTCTGTCTATTGAAATAAATTAATATTTCATTGATAAATTGTTCAATTTTTTTGCAAAAACTTGAACAATTTATCTTTGCACTCATTAAAGTAACATGGTGCCGGATATTTCCATTTTTTTTTGCCATGAGGGATGGTCGTATATGCCATTCTGGGGTATAATTGTATTCATATCACGTCAGTATATTGACATAAATTAATATTTCTTTAATAAATTGTCTGATTTTCCTGCAAGTGGCTACTTGAAATAGACGCCATGCTTGCTTAAAGTAGCTCGGCGCCCAATGTTTAATTATTTTTGCGACAAGGGATGGTCATATATGATGTGGGGTGTCATTTTAATTTGAGCAATGTCTGTCTATTGAAACAATTCAACATTTTATTTTTTTAAAACTTGTTATTTTTGCACCAGAGATGATTAAAAACAGACTTAACGTGAAAAATGAACATACAATGCACTTTATGGGCTGGGGAGGAGGGGGAGAGCAAATCTGCCTACAGCGATTTTGAGGGGGCATCGATTTAGTAACAACATTTTCAAGAACTGTGAGGTCTCATAAAAACAAAACGGGGTTTGACTGTAGTTAACTGAACACCAAATACATACCTTTATAGTGTATTTTCTCTCTTAACATTAATAAGTAAATACATTCTTCATACATGATTGGGTCGAATGGATAAGAAAAATATGTCTGTTTTCATTGTCATTTCCCACTCGGTCATTCCATTGGTCATGTAAAATAATGTTTTTGGCATAAATTCGTGTTAAAGTGTGATGATATCTACAGGTAAGAATTACAACATACCTGTATATCATGCCTGTGAAGTTCATCTGTCGTTTGAATTCCTCCTTGGACTTGATGAAATTTAGAGTATCATCACCGACAGGCAGTCCAAGCTTCTGTCGTAGCTGGTCTTCCCCAACCTTTGGAGTATAGCAGTCACACGACAGCTCCCGATCACGGTTCGCTGGAGAGGAACTGGGGCATGCAGAGTACTGCACCCTAATGATCATACCACATGTAGAGACCATCAAAAGCAAGTCAATGACAGTTCACATGGTAGAATACGTAAAAATTATCACAATGTTACCTATTGCAGAGGTAATAGAAATTTTAAATATTATTACTGTGAAAAGCATCGTTCCCTCATTTAAGATACTTGTGTTCCACTGTAGCTTGTTTGCTGCCTCAATTATTTATAACATGCAAAACTATTCACAATCCAGTCAATCCACACATCACTATCCAAAAAAAGACAACCTCCAAGAGAAAAAGCACAATTTTATTTGTTATTTATAAATCAAATAGATTTCAGTATTCAAGTATTTTTACTCACGTATGTCATTCAACTAGACTACAAGGTGGAATGGTCATACACAGATAGAAAGATAGACTATAGTTTTATATAGATGCTATAAAATTCTAGAAGCGTGCTTTCTAGCTACAAATAGCTATAACTTCCACAATCTGTAAATTTACACAAAAGTATCATTTTCTATTCATTAACAGTCAACTTTTCTTAATTTCAGTAAATCTGGACAGGCACCCTATTTTATTATGTGTCAAAATGAGAAATATATGCATCCCTTTTAAAGTGTCTCAAGGCTGTTCAAATTGTAAAAAATTAGTGTTAAATTTAGTATATAAGTTATGCTGTGTGATGAGCCCGTATTACCAGATAGGAGCAAGGTCTTATAAGATATAAAAAATTATATTTATTACATTAGTGGCATTTGTTTCGAAATTATGATATACAAAATTAAAGTAGGATATATTCTTAACGCCTGAATTTTTTTCATTTATTTCTATACGAGAATGTGTGTAAAACAATAAATTTTCACTGCTACAAGAGTAGCCATTCCTGAAAAATTAAATACAGTAAAAGCCCAATATAATGTGTCTGTTGGGTGACATAACTCAGACCCACGTTGTAGCTTTCCAGTGCTATTCCGAGAGTGACCGAGTACAATAAGGGGGGGGGGGGGGGGGGGGGGCAGTGTTCTAACGGGGCATGGCACCTATCTGTGAAACACGACGCAAGTGTTATTTACCGCCATAACTAGTGTAACATTTAGTCTTTCCCTTACGGAATTTTACTTTTTTTATCTGCAGCACTGGACTTAGCATCCAAGAGAGAGAAACAAAAGAAGAGAAATGTAGTGCAATGAAGGGGGGTCAAATGCATTCATGCAAGAATAGCTAAAAACTAAGTGCTGAGCCGATACAGAAACCGGATGTCAAATCTCTGCCGATATTAGTAATATCGGCAGCCGGGACCTATTTTATTTTTTAACCATTATTGAAACCCTATATTTTCCCTTAAACTAGAGGATGATATGGTGGCAATTTGGAGTAAGAGGGGCTGAACTGCTGCAGTTTTTAGTCAGCAGTTGCCATTCTTATTCCAAGTACTAAATTGACAGATTGTCACTCCAGCATGACAAAGGGAGGAATGGACATGCTTCCCTGCTGAGATAATCATCTACAGGAAAATGACAGTGTGAGAAAGAAAGAGAAATGCCACTCTGACCCCACTGTGGCCGCCTGCTGTGACAGGCACTTTAGGAGATAATCATCTACAGCTTGTATTGTGGGTCACAGAATTACCAGCTTTGTAGGAGCCACACTCCCCTTACCCTTGTCATATGAGTATTTAAAATCTTTTAAAAGCAATGATTCTGACATTCATAACCCCGGAACAAAGTTGAATTATGCTGAGAACTGTGATACACGACCTTGTAGATTTAATCTTTTTAATTTTATTTGTTTAGAACATGTTTAAAATGCCACGACCCAAATTTAAAAAAATATGTATTTCTAAAGTATATGTTGGGTGCTGCTTTTAATACCTGATTTTGAAGAATTAATGTGAAATTAATTTTCCTAATGTTTTGTATGTTTACTTAAAGCATCAAATAGTACATTGTGTGACACTGACATTAACACAGATTTTCATCTGCTTCCCATAATACTTTTAGTGTTAGTAGAAGTCTTTCAGTCCATTACTCATATGTCCATTGTATGGTATCGTATATAGGTTGTATCGGCAGGAAGTGTCGGTTTGTACCGGTATCGGTAAAAACCTGTATCAGTTCAGCAGTATAAAAAATACAGCGTTTTCGAGGTCAAGGATGTGCTTATTCCACCAAGGGCAGTGTTCGCTACGAGTTGTTTGTCACGCAGGTTGGAGGAGGTGGGTTCACCCCCTGCCTCCTGGTGGGCCTGGTTGGGTGGAAGTGAGAATGATAAACAAAGCTCACTTCCAAATAAAACTACACAAAGGTCGAATGCACGCTTGCACTGCAGATGGAATCCATCAGTGCCTCACGTGTTGTGAAACATGTCACTTGTTTGCCTGATTTGCATTTTAAAAAAAAGTTATTTGTGGCATGTAAAGAAAGGCCGCTTTTCTGGATTAAGCCTTGTGCACAACAGCTCGCCCGCAGTCCACGGACCGGACGCATGTCCTAATGCGCGTGTCTTCAGGACAATTAACATCTTGTGCCTCAAATTTCTGAATTTTCTTTTTCGAAAATAGGAAGACCTACTGATATAGCTGCTATAAACACATTATAAATAAAGTGTCTAAAGCATTATTATTTTGATTCCAAACAGCTGTACCCCGTAGGAGATTAATTATAGACCTGTAAATGACTTGGTCCCTACCTGACCCAGAATCTGGACCCAAAAGCCCCTCGCATTGAAAGCCAGTTTTATACTGAATGCGCCACAGTATTCCAGCATATTTTAACTTACTTTAGTTAAACACTTTGGCATTTAATAATTGTAATTGCAAAAATGTGTTACAATATACAACGTATGCACATATTGGATTAACTTGTTCGTGTCAGTAAATGTGTGACAATAGGACACTTGCAAGTATGATATACGGCTTGGAATGTGGCCGTGCCATCCCCCCACTGATCCAACACCCAGATAAGATGGAAAGGTTGCCACAATAACATTAATTTTTTTACAACTAAACAGCAGAACAGGTATAATAGGGTCACGAAAAACCCACTAGGAATTCTTCCATCAAACACATTGCACCACACCAACAAAACTGAATATGGAAAAACATACAATATTGGCAGTAATGAATCGGTAAAATAGATCTTGCTGCTGAAAGGACGTAAAACGCTAGCCCGCACTCCCCTTGCCCTCCCCAACTCAACGGCCACCAACGACAACCTGCAGACAGACCACACGCCTATCAGACCGCACATTTTCCACTTATTTTTATTCAGGCAGGGGGACATAAATTGCCCTGTGGTATGTCCGAATCCGCAGTATAACAGGCCACAGTATTCCGGGCTTCCATTGAATTTTTTGTTTGACATTTTTGGGTCCAAAATAAACAGCTTATTGTACTAGTTTTAAAATTAAAAGTATAAATGCTAGAGCTAGAGATGTCCAGCATCTAGCCACATCTGTCTAGTTCATTCATATATATATATATATATATAGTTTATATCCCTCCAAACTTTTACTCTGTCATAATGCACAAAGAAAGTAACACGTTTATGCAGAAGGCCGAGATCTGGCGAGCTGCGTATTTTCCCGGCTACCCACAGACGTAGACAGTGGAAAGTCGGCTAACGAGCTGGCGCTCCCCTTGTCAGCTCTCTCAACTACGTGGTTAAGTACAGTCCAGGCTCAGTCTACTCTCCGTCACATCTTCGCACGTTTTTGTACATCCACTATATGCTGGCTGAACTAGCGTGTTGCTAAGAGCAGTATTTTCAGTTGTTATGGTTTATATTTTTATGTGTACTTATATTTTTCTGCTCTAAATATTCTACAGGTTTGTTTTGAATGCATAGGGTAGTAAAAGTTAATTTCAGAAAAATAATTAAAATATGTTTACACTTGGGTAAGGTGAATGAACAACAGTTTTCACATCTTGTGGAGAACTTTGTTGACTTTGAATGCTAAATGAATTTTATGTAACCAGATTTTATGGATAGTTTCTTTACAATGGCAGCAGTAAATAAAGATCTGCATTAATTATTCATTTTAAAAGGTCACTATATTAAGCTGTTTGTGAAATTATTTTAATTCATTTAAATCACAAAATTAAAAAAATATTTATATATATTTAAACGTAAAGACCAGCAATAACATGAACAAAACAGCGCTTAGGTATTAAAAACGTCTACCACGCATAATTATTTTACTACTCTTGTATTTGTTTTCTGGTATCATACTGAATTTTCTGACAAAAATAGTAATGAATATTTTAATAATGCTTGATAAATATCAGACAGACTGGTTTTATTATTATCAACTGGTAAAATACACTACAAATAAGTATATATTAATTATTTTCTTATTGGAACACTATTTGGCAAGATACTGATTGCTCGAGGCGTTTTTGAGAGCGCATCATACAAAAATGCTTGTAGGTTGATTCGGAATATATACAAACCTTACAATTTAATTCTTTTGCAGGGGTGATACAAAACAGAACGGAATTCATCAACCATGTTCTACAAATGAGGCTACCAATGTATCAGAATCATTTGAAGTAGAAAATTAAGTATTTTGTTACATCACTATACAATGTAATTGAAGCCTGCCAGTTTCCCTACATTATGACAGTTGTAATGATATGTAGCATGGTACGTGAGTGAAAATAGGGCAGGTAAAATACCAAAGGGCTTTACAGCGCACATCGGACTAAATCCTATGTAATAAAAGGGACAATACAGACGTCCTGCTAAGTGCCACCAGCGCATTTTATTTAGTTTTAGAGTATTTGTTTTGCAAGTACTATGTTTCACCTCACGTTTTTTTAACCGCATTCCATTTCATGCAATGGCAAGTGTTTGTTTATGTTAAAAATAATATAAATTATTTTATAAGCTGTTATCATTGCAAGTATCACGTGTTTACTTTAAATTTTGTGCAAAGTAGGTCTGGAAGTAACCCCACGTAACATGCTGCCTGCGAACTACGGCCAGCCAACCACGCGGGAGAGTTAGTCAGCGTTCAGCATCTCGAGGGGCCGGTGGAGTCTCGTCTGTGTTTTGCGCTCCGGCAACCAACACCTTTTTGCACCTATCATTTAGTCTTAAATAGCTGATTGTCTGGAACCATTTTCATTTTAGCCACAAGAAGACACCGCCCCTCACCTTCCCCAGTACTTTCATTGCCTGGGGAAGCATAATTCATATTTTATAAGTGTTCACGACCACGTTTGCTCCTTTTTGCAGCGTTACCTGAGTCGTCAAGTTCTAAGCCTGACAAACATTGTAAGTGGCTCCCGAGAAGTGCATGTAATTTACAAAAAATAAAACTGTGTGGTAGGAAATTTCACATATTTTATTTATGTCACACCTTCAGATATTTAAGAATGCGGGCCCTCATAATTTCCCGCGAAACCTCCAGTGTACCATACAAGTGTTTATGTGCATATTTCAGTGTTCAATATCATTCCAGTATTGTTTTTAAATGTTTTGAGGTGTGTGGTCAGCCCAAATAGAACACCGTGCAGTACGCTGCAGTAAGTTTACAAATTATAACAGTAGTACCAGTTCCCCCCCCCCCCCCCCCCACCCAAGAGGAAATTTGCAGTGGTCGAAGGCCCAACAACCCTGGGATCACAAGAGTCAGCTCTACTAGAACTTCATGACATTGCAGTGAAGATGCTTGGTGCCTACTGGGTACAACCAGCATTTTCAAAAAATTCCTTAATCTCAAGCTTCATCACTCCTAAAATATACTCTCAACCCACAAGCTAAGCATAGGACAACAGTTTTTAACTACACAAAAATTATTAGAAGACTTTTTTTGTATTCAAATAAAGCATCGTTTTAATTCAGTGGTATTACCCACAAAATTATTAAATTTTACAGATTTTAAAAGACGTGGTAACCACATTTACAGGAGCCAACAAAAAGTTTTTGTTCCAGAAGAAATAAAATGGTACGTATTAAAAAAATACAGGATTACATCTTCCAAAAAGAGGTGGGAACAGTTCTGACATATGCAAGTACGACGAATCAGCAATGCCCTGTGTCCAATCACATACTAACATTGACAAGTATCTCTGAGCCCATTCTAACAAGGTTCTGTTGTCTTTATAGTCTGTCATAAAACCCTACTGAACACATGTGTTCCATGTATCAAAGAGCGTTTCAGGGATAGACATTATCTGCACTTCCTTTTCTTACAAATTTTTGTGACTGTAAGAGAGCGACAAAGTAGAGGGTGTTATGGGGGGGGATGAAGGCCGCTGGCCCAAGGCGACCTTACCAACAGCTGACAGCCGGACTGTTTTGCCGACAGTCTACAAGGTTGCAGTGCCTCAACCCCCAGCCATGTGCCCCTCGTTAAACTCCTCTTGGTCCTGCCACACTCTCAACCCTGGGTGCGACACATACAACCAAACTTTTCAATAGACTAGAGTCTATCAAGACTTGTCCACGCCACAAAATAATGCAAGGTTTTCCAAATAATGGTATTAAAAATTACTAATGATTATTAACAGAAATTTTCCCAGTCTTCCTCAAAAATTTCCCAAAACCTCGAAGACCAATTAAAAAAATAATCAATACTGAAGCCACACCAACCTTATCAAAAGCTGTTGATAACTTCAACAATCAGTCCTCACCTAAATTATTTCATCCATATATTACGTTAATGAATTAATACAGAATAGTATTTTATAGTTTTCTGCGGCAGTAACAGTATTTGCAAGACAAATTTCTGTAGAAGATTCTGCTTCCGTTTCTTTCCGCAACAAGCAAATACATTCCTGTAAATATGACAATTTCCTTGCAGCTGTCTCAAAAGTACTTCATCTAAAGTCGCTCATGTGGTGAAGACTATCTTGATTGCAGACTAGTTATAGTTGTCTGTCAAAAGTCACAGTGTACGACTCTAAAACATATATGCACATTACCATTACCAGATGAAATGACTAAATCAGCTGTTTTCAGTTGATAGTGCAAGAAAATTTTGCAGGTTCAATAGCATATAGGCTTAATTCCACTATCCTGCATGATCTTGAGTGTCAACTATTTCTTACTGGCTCATAGACCACCTGGCAGTATCTAATATGCTGTAATTATATTGAAAGAACGATACAGATGTATTTAAAGTCTTGTTGGTCGTAAAATGGATTCACCAAATCTTCCAAACCCTACTAATTGGGAAAGCGTATTACCGTAAATGGGATAGTTAAGTGCTATAGAGTTATGGTTTCTCTGCATCTGAGCATTCTTTCGTATAGATCACATTCCCATGCCTACAATCATAGGCGTGCACAAGTGGTGTGTCGAGTGTGCCCAGGAACACCCTAATGACAGGACAATTGCTCCTGTTTTGGAACAGGACAATTGCTCCTGTTTTGGATTGAAATTTCTTTGTGAAGTATGGTCTAAGTGTCAGGACAAACTTGACCTGTGAGGTAACTATCTATGTACTTGTTAATGTATAGTTATAAGTACTGAATTTTGGAGTAAGTAGTTTGAAATTTGAAATTTGGTTTTGGTAGATTTAACCCATATTCTTTTTTTTCTTTCTAAATATTTAAAGAAATTTTTGCAAAATAAGGTTTTCATATAATATTCTATATGTTGGGAAATTTTTTTTTATAACTATCACTATTTAAAAATATAAAATAAAACAATTCCACAAGGAGAAATCCTCAAAACCCTCCTTTATAGGTGACCATCTTTGTGCACACCCCAATGATGAAAGCTGTGCACGCCTATGCCTAAAGTACAGATACACGTCCCTGTAATAATATAACATATGTATTACGGACTTAGTACACTGATTTACTAATTTATGAAAGGAAAATTAGATTCACTAAATTTATGAAAGGAAAATTCACGGAGTGTAATACATTAAAATAAAATGTGTCAATCGCTTACAAAATAAACTATTACATAACTCACATGTAAGTCTGCCAATATGCTAGGACCTCTTCAACTTGCTATCAAGCTTATTTTGTGGACTATTCCCACTTATCCAATGAATATGTTCTTAAGTATTTCACCATGTTTAAACAGTCATGGTTATCATAAAAAAAATTTGAGCGTATGTTCTTTGTTATAAGTGAAGAGTTTCCCAGTTAACTGTACTTTAAGTTGATTTAAAAGTTACAGATATTTATATTTTATATTATGGGATATCCTCCTCTATGCTTGTACCTCCTCCTGCAGTTCGTCTGAGTATACCCTTTTCATCCATTTTGACTTCTAGGCTGATTTCTACTATTAATATCAAATTTTTTTTACTGGGAAATTTATCTTGGTTTGTATTATCAATATGTTAAAAAAAACTTGTACAAAAATAGTCATACTTCAAAAATTAATTTTAAAGCAACGTTTAATAAATTAAGCCACAAACAGCGATATAAATTAGTGAAATACCAAGCAAAGTCAGATGATAAGTAGCTACAGACTTGGAGAACAGTCACATTAACTGTAATGTAAATCATATTTCTGGAGTAATAAAAATCATATTTCTGGAGAAGTGCCAAACAAATCAGCAAAATTTAGTTTCTGTAATAATCAATAACCTGTATATATTTTAGATCAGAACCATACTCACTGGTTTTGGGCTCCATTATCACTATTTCATGTCAAAATAAAAGATTCAGTGTGCTGCATGGACAGAGAGTAGAGTCATTAATTTACTATTGGTCAACAAAAACATAATTTTTGGATCACTAAATTAAATTTTAGGTTTCACCAATCCAAATAGGGTACAATGACAAAGAGACAATAATAAATTCTTTCTTTATTGAAAACACATTAAGGTGAAGTTGAGAATACGTTATGATTCCTCATATTGATGCAACAAGTACAAGAGAGCTCGGGACGGGCTTCATTAAAAATTCTCAGAACACTACGGTAATAGTATCAATTATTTTTCTATAAACAAACTTGGTGCTTGTAACTTTCATGGGACTTCCGGAATTTTCTATCATGTCTGAAAGATATGTTGCTGACCTGGACTCACACTCATAAGTATAAAATTTCTATAAGCTTAACATTTAATAAAAACTTCACATAAAATGCTACCATTCCAAACAGAAAACTCTTTATAGCTTTAAAAATGGGATGTCAATGGTTTTGTTTTATCAGGGTACGTTTTCAAAGTACCATCTGAAATTATAAATTCTACTACCAATTAGGTAGGGAACATAGATTTTGGTCACAATTTTACATCTGAAAAAGATCTGCAATTATTGATGTTTAAAACAGATTAAGAGTAGATGAAGATGGCGTTCTAAAGACTATTGTGAAGAGCTTGCGGAGTTGGTGGTATAAAACGTCCCGACACATTGACAGATCACAAAAAAAAATAGTTTTCTTTTTTCACTCAACCACCAATTGCAATGGCCTCTACTTGGTGCTTGGTATACATTATATAGTTTAAGCTTCTTTTAGTAAACCTGGTTTGATTCCCGGTAATCACTAAACCTTCATTGGCACCATCCAGATTCGGTATTCGCTTACTTGCGATAATCCCCTAATTATTTTTATTCCAGTACCAGCGCATACTCAATTTTACTACATCTGATGAATGACGTCATTGCAACAATGGTATAAACAACCAGCTCATCACTCAGCAATCCTTGCACCTGATCTGAACGGAGTTTTATTGTTGACACAGGATATGTTATGAACTTTTACTGTCTACCCCAGCAAGAATGAACGTTCCAGCCAGCTGTCTGTATTATTCACCGGCCACAACAACTGTGACTCAAAGACACAGAGTTCCACTGCACACGGCTAGATGGCTACACCAGTATGCTTCCGCCGCCGCCTCAACTCCAAGCCCGCTGGTGACATCACGCCTTGATGATGATGCTATGGCTACCATCTCTCCAGCATACACACCCATACAGATGACTGAAGGGGAATGACTGCAAGAAGTATAAATAGCAGGCCGCAACGCTTGCTTAGGACCAGTCTTCATTTCTCCACCACACTTGTTGCTGGAGAACTGACCAGCCTGCTCGCTTCTGCCCTTTTGGTCCTCTTCAGCTACCCAGCTCACTTTGTTCCTAGCATTACCTACCACATTTGTGCCGAAGGAATCACCTCTCCTTGCTTTCCACTGTGCCTCCACGCCGGAGCCATCCTTCTCAACCTGCTTAGTCTTCACCGAAGAATCATGCCAAATGTCATCTACACACTTAGACACTGTGGTCCCTTCTGGGCAAAACACATGCGTAGGGAGTAGTACTGGTTTAAGTTGCTCAGGACCAGGTTGCCCCTACCTGGATAACGTAGGTTTAGGCTCCCCTTAGCTCATGCCAGCTTTAGGAGGCAGTGCGCCACCACTTGTTTATTTCCTGTCAAACGGAATAAACAAAAGTTTTTCTGACTCTCGGGTATCCTATCCTGAAGACTTTGCACCTCTACTATTGTACCTCACACCAAGCAAGGGACTGCAGATGACTCAGGGAAAATTACTCAAAAGAGCCAATACTCTTGTTAGAAACCCACATGTACTAGAGCTGGCCAACCTTTCCGCATACTAAGGTAGGCAGCACGGTACACCTCTAACCTAGGTACACTGTCTCCAGGACCAGCTTGTCGATTCGGCGTGCCCCCTCTTCACCGCGTTTAGGTGCCAGAAGGGTCGTTCCCTGAGTTGGGAAGACTTGGCTTGAGAAATACACCCACATATAGGGACTGTCAATGAAGAGGCCTGACTCCCAGTGCTCACCACATTTTGGCGCAGAGCACTGTGATAAGGTGTCCGTTACATCGGCAGACGTTCCACGTGGTTCTACACAAAAGTAGGGCTAAACTTTCCCAGCAATCCCCTCACAGATGTGTGATTTTTAAAATTCAGATGCCTTTCGCCCATCTGACTGGTATTTGTGAGAAAGTAAAACAAGTGATAACTGCCTCCAGGTGATTGCAAGAGTTTACCTCCTCCTCCTCCATCGCCGCACTCAACCAGCTCTCACCCAAGGATCAAGCTTAGGCATTGCGCCGTTTGCACCTACCTATCATTCCAGAGATTCCCAAGGACATCTTCGCAGCACTGAGGCATCTGAACGGGGACACACACCCCTGGATCACCGAATACTTAAGCCAAGCCAAACCAAAAAGCCCTTGGAGCCTTAACCTAAAGCTTCAGACTTGCTTCAGCTGCTCCAGTTCTGACGGCTCACACAAGCATAAAGTTCTGGACTCCTAATACGCCTGTAGTTCACGCACGTCCTGCACAGACAAGTCAGGTGAAGCAGTCGTCCAAGGTTACACGTCGTCCAAGATTACGCGTCGCCCAGGTATCCCACCGAAAGTCAATAATTTGAAGCAAAAGGTTATAATAGCTGAACACGATTTTGTGCCCATCTGCAAAGCTACCAGGCCAGTCCTCTACACTGGACATGCAACAGTACCACGTAGGAATTAAATAAAACCAGTAAACCCTGCCAGAGGTGTGAGCCTAATCTAGCGCCCCGCAAATCCAACCCTCCTTGACATAGTGATTGTCCAGTCGCCTGAGGCGTCGCACATCAACTTGAAAATCTGATTACCTTGTCACTCAATTTGTACTGGTTCAGTTTAGAAGATGTGAAGCGATTAAACTTCGCCAGCTGGTTTCCGTAAGTTAAATTGGTGTTGTTTACAGAACTGCAAATGCAGAAAAAATTTCAAGATATGTTACATAAAAGAGACTATTTACCACACAACAGTAATTGTAACACCAAATGTGCTAACATAGCAACAGCTATCCTTTTTCATAAAATGATTGAACTTCTCCATGTCTTTTGTGGTGTCTAATATTAAAACACCCTAGGGCTAACCGACTTTGCAAACATTACTGCCTAGCGACGAACAAAGGTGGTCGAGTTTAATTAGGCAACGGTGTGTAAACCATCAGATATGTATTCAGCTACATATAGGATCTATAACAATACAACTGGTAGTGTAAAATATAATACAAAATAAATAATGTATGTGAATGAGGAAAGGAGACTTTTCATTTAATGTTTCCTTGCTATAACTTCTGAATGCCATATGCAAGCAAAGTAATTACTGTATTGTGTATAATTTACTGTACAAACGATGGAATGTTTATCGGACCAAACTACATTTTTGCTGAACAAGATGAAGTACGTTATTATTTATGAAAATCATTGTATAATTAATTTTCTATTTGTTCACCAGTTCTGACATTTGCATAGATTATGTACCTATTTTGTTTCATTTCCATTAGACCTATGATGAATGCAAAAATTAAAATATGAAAAAGATGGTCTCAAGTGTCAAGTTAGCTCAAACGAAACAAAAAAAAATTTTTTTTTTTAAATCACAGTGACATGTAGTGTATACGGATATCTCAAGTCTAGATTACATGTCACCAAAACATCAAATTTTTTAACCTATGGCTACAATTGGCAAATCGAAAGAGAAAGAGTGTATCTGATGGCAGAAAAGAAGACTATTCCATACAGACAATACCAATGTTTACCATAATGATCAGTAATAAAAATCTCAATTAAGTTTTGGTTGTTATTAGGGGATAAGTGAATTTGCATATGTAAATGAAAGATGTACGGCACTTTTCCTTTCGATAGCAATAACCGATTAGTGGTCTCGTAATGTGTGATGTGTTACGAAAATACTACTTTTTTCTTTCGGAATATCTCTCATATTTGGTATGTTGTAGAACATTACATACATACATACATACATACTCTCATATATACACATACACATATATATATATACACATGCATACACATACGTATATACACATGCATACACATACGTATATACACACACGAATACATACACATTATATATATATATATATATATATATATATATATATATATATACACACACACACACACACACACACACACACACACACACACACACACACACACACACACACACACACACACACAGTGAAATATCTTTTATCTAAGTGATTTTTAACGTTACATACTTGTTTCAGTTGGCACAGAGTTTATTGTACATATGCCTACACATTTATGTTTTGTGTGTTCTTAATACAAAATTCTAAAAGAAATTTATGCAAAACCTTTTTTTTTTATTTTATTTATTTTATTTTATTTTTCACTTTTTATTCCAAGTGTTGTCAAACCTAATATTAACTTTAAAAAATCCAGATTGAGGCGTCATTAGAATACTTTCCATCGCGGATTTATAATCAAACTGTTTTGTGCAACATGCATGTGTATGGGTGTGTATATGAGAAAAATGCTCATTGGGAACCAATTTCCTATGACATTTAATATGTACGTTCATGTAGTCCGTACGTGTTTGGGTATTTCTGCCACCTACTTATAGCTGGTCAGAATTTGTGATAATTTCAAAATTATTGAAAAGAATCACAATTATCAATAAATAAATCAAATACTAATAATTATTTCGACTTAATTTTTTATGAAACATACTTTTTATGTTATGATGAATTTCATATTTTTCAGTTAATTTTTTCATTGGCCAATTACCTTCTTTGTCTATTATGTGTTTGTATGTGAATAAGTAGTCTCAATGTTATAATTTTAACATTTGTTTGTTAGTTATTTTTAAATTTTTAAATAATTGGTTACCAGCATAAATAAAATAGTAATTTAACTATTACATTAAACAATGCAGCTATCAAAATGTATGCCTAAAGACATTACAGCTATTCTACTAACTTGTTCAGTCTAGTCAGTCATTGAGCAATTTTTAATATTCAAGTTTGCAGAGAACTGAACCCACGGCAACTGATTGCAATAGTGTACTGCGTTTCTAGGCTATGAACAGAAATAGGGTTCAAGCCTTTATATTATTTTGTATAGGTCTTATGTTGAAAATATAAATCAAGTATGATGTACTATTTATACTCTATGGCAGATAATGCACGTTGACCATAACATGCTCTAAACGATCAGCACGTTACGTGAAAATAAGACTACCCTTAACAATGCAGCAACCTTCAAGTAACATGTCTTTACTTTCTCTGCATTTTGTACACTTGTATTCTCCAACTATCTCTTCAGATATGCATCTTATTTTTTATGCTGCAACTTTTCTGAAACTTTCTTAAAAATTGTCTTACATTACAGTTGACTCTCCACGAATAGTTATTGAATGTATCGACAAACCGCAGCCACCAACAATTTTTTGTGTTCACGGCGAAATCCCTACGAAAATAATGTTAACATAAACCGCTTGTATAGATAATCACATGGTGTATCGATCAAAGTATATTTTGGGTCCCTTCACCTAATATTTCTTGCAACTATAGTTTTTAAGCTGGTTGTTTATGCAAACGTCTAGTAACTAGATGTGAAATACATTACACATGCCGCCGTTTGTAACTGCTATGCGGTGCACTGTCTAGTGTCATCTTCCCAACACGTCTGTAGACAGTGACACTGTGGCCACGCTGCATGGTGCGAGACTGGCTTGCTACTTCCCCTTACACACCTCTGACAGGGGAAGTGGTTACCTATAGCAATGAGCATGGCAACCTAGCATCCTCTCTCTCACCCTTCTGTCTCTCTCAGCTGCGCATCTTCCTTCCTCCCCTCCCAAGTCTCTGACAGGTGAAGTTGTGGAGCAAAAGATAAAGCACATCCTCTCTCTAGGCCATGCCCGCTTCGCTTGCCTTCCACACGCCGCTCACCGGCAGTAGAGCAAATAAAGAGTGCCTAGCGAACTTAATTTTATCAAGATTATGCATCGCTCAAAATAGTTGCACCTATCATCACTTTTATTTCAAAGCAAATGGTTTACCCTGAAAATGCTACGCGAAACATTTTAACAAGGAATTATTATTTGCAAAGATATTTTCTTTTGTGATTACAGGTAGTTTTTTCCCATAAAGTAGGTGTTTTATTGTATCTGGCATAGAATTAACATTATTTTAAAACGTAATATTTATTTAATTCAAGGGTCAGCATTTTCGCCACTAAAATTATATGCCTAGGAGCATATACTTGACCTCCCCTTGTCACCAAAAATAGTTTTAACATTGAGCGACTTGTATTATATGTCTGAAGTTCACTTTCAGTAACTTCTTGGAGAAATTGGAGGACTTGAATTTATTAATTTCAATACATACGTCTTTTGAATAAACTGATAAAATTTAAGGGCCTATTCGAAACCTTTCGCCGTATAATGGGTGGGTAAGCACCGAACCGAGTGCAGTGTAACTCGTGACAGGGAAAATCAGAGGACGTAGTTTTGAATGTTTAATTATTAAAGACAAAGAAGAAATAAATTATAATCACTTTTTTTATTCACTTCTGTCACAAAATTACAAGTTTTCTTTGCAGTAAAATATAATTAATTACTTTAAAGGACAGACATTTATCACATGTGCAAGGTGTCGGCACAGTGCAACAAGTAGCGTTGTGGAGCAGTAATCATCCTGCCTACACACCTCCCTCTACCATCAGCCACCGTGTACTCACTGCCCGATTGATAACTTCTCCGTGCCCTCATAGCTGAACGAGTGAAATACTGTATTTTGAGAAATTATTTTCTTTATTTAAACGAGTTTAAGAGAAATGTTATTTAAAGTATTATATTTATTCTAAAATTCCTACGTTTATTGTGTTTATTAGCTAAACTGTATTCACAGATAACGTACAGCTCTTACTATACTCAACACAAAGTTTTATAAGCTTAGAAGTTGATGCATGCCGCTCCCATGTATTTTACTACAAATGATTACGACTCATCACACACTAATATTCCTAATACAACCAAGAGAGAGCCAAACCCCGCCAACTTTAACCTGATATTTTGGATCGCCATGACCCTGAATGGCACTTCCAAACACATGAGAAATAAGGTTGCGCAAGCCAGCAGACATGCCGCCATGCCCCCCTCCTCCCGCTGAGAGCCAACAAGCCGTCAGACGCCTCGAGGCAAAACATAGTGCCACCGAATACGCAGGAAGCCGAGAGCCAGACAGAGGGTAGCTACCCCCACCCCAGCTTTGCGCGAGAGGCATGTCACGAGGAGACTTCACACCTCCCGGCGCTACACCTGTACTTTGGATTATAAGTGTCCGTGCGCAAATGTGCTCACGAGTTATTCTTCCAGATTCTTGAGCTAACTCCACCACTTCGTGTGCTGGGGCCTTCGACGAGTCAACAGTCTTCGGCAGCCACCAGATGCTATTCCCATTGCCAACAACAGTCTTCAGCAGCCACCAGAGGCTTCATTGCAGACTGTCTTCTTCAACTACCAGAAGTTCTTCGACTTCTAACACATCACACCCTCCACTACTGGATCCTCCTGGAACAGCAGCTGCCTCCACTTGCTGGTAGGGGCAACTACATTCCCTGCTAAAAGAGCAGTGGAACCCCTTTTATTAATTATCTCTTCTAGACACATCTAAATATAGTTAGCTGCAACTAAGTATTTTACTAGCCATCTACGCCATTTGATTTCTTGTCTAGCATAGAAACAGGTCACCTACACCTGTGCAGCGTAGGATACTTCCATACCCATCTGCTTGGTTAGGAGATAGCACATGTCACTGTATTTAAGTACTTAATAAATACAGATTTGTGCCTTCATCAGGGGTATTCTTTCTAGAGGGTTTTAACCTTGACCAATAGGAACTATACGTGTTGTGCACTGTCGACAGAGATCTGGTTTTTGAATATATTTGTATGATCTAGAATGGGACTGTGGATCCCCATTAGGAATCCATCCGTCTAAAACACACACCATTCGACGGCCACCCGTTCTAGACCTCAGGGGATAGGATGGCAGAGCCACCATCACTAGAAACTCATTCAACCAGGGAGAGAGAGAGAGTACTCTTGAATTGTATCCCTACTGGAGCACCTGAGTGAAAGTGGGGGTATTTGCTCGAGGGTTATGGCCTTGCCCTGGTTGTGACCTACACCCAGTAGTGGCAGGAAGGCGGCCCATACAGCTCAATGCTTCTAGTTCGCATGAGAGTGGTAGGGCGCTTTCTGGAGCACCGAGCTCATGCCGGCAGCCACTGCTGGAAATACACTGAAGTAGGGTTCTGTTTCATGTCCATGGTGCATAGCAATTATCGTTCAGTGCCAGTTCAACCTCTATGCCTCTTTGGGTAAGGCATGGCTCAAGGAGGGAGGAGCAAAGTACAGCCAATATCGCAGCCACGTGGCTGTGTGTATTAGCCCTGCCTACACCCAGTATGCAAGCCGAACGGGACAGTGCAGCGCTTGCTTGACTGTTACAGAGGCCTTCTCCTCTCTGGTATACGTACATACTACTTTCCCGCACACGTTCATATTCCAAGGGAATACCACCCTGTCATACAAGGGTTGCTACAAGGTACAGAGGTAAGGCATGGTGTAGCCAACCCCAGGTTCTGGAGTCTAGAGGCAGCAGCTTGGAACCAGTGGGACCGTGTTGGCCGACATGGTATCTACATCTTACGGCCCACAGCTGCAGTCATCAGTTCCAGTCAACCGACGCCAGCTACACCACATTCGGCCGAAGACCTCCTGTGTAAGACAGGTACAACTGAATCGACCTGCTGACCAATCGAACAGGTAGCCATACCTTCAGTGGGAAATGTTCAACCAAAGTCGACACATCACTTCACAAAAGTCAATTACCGCTACCATAGTTAACAATTACATCCCCAGTCACCACCTGGAGATACATCCAGCAAAAGTGGCTAGCACAAAATGGAAGTTAGACCAATAAATAACCATTTCCCAGCCTGTTTGGTCTCGTGTAAAAAAAACGAATTGACAGTAATTACTTTGATGCGTGACAGTCCCGGCTGTCTGACTGCCCCTGCCCTGGGTTACTTGCTCGACACTAGGCGAGTTGTGTCTCAAAGGTGGTTTATTCTGATGTGGGCACGGGGGCCCAGCGTACAATACGGGCCTAGTGAGTTGGCGACTCCGTACAAAGTCTGGCTCGATAACCTTTATATGGCGAGGTGCAGGATTAGGCTATAGTGCAATAGGGTGGCGAGGTGACTGGGTGCGTGCCTGCACACTTTCGGTTTCCTCTACTGAGCTGGCTACGGTTTTGGCATGCTGTTCTGTTGTATGCCAAACAGTGCCTCCTGCACTATAGAATGGTATCCTTCCACGACTCTGGTGGGTGGCTCAAACAAGACCTCGGGCATGACACTGGGTGCTGGTACAATGAGGCATCTCAGTAGCGCAGCTTGCTCACGTGAACTAAGAAACCCAAACCCACTGGGAAGGATACCTGGCCCCTGGGGAAGTTCTGCAAATAGCTATCGCCTTCTTGGTCCATCTTTCCACTCCACCCCTATGGGTGTCAAGCATTAGGCACAAAAATTGGAGCTGCAGGAGGTTGGCAGTTGATGTGTCAGTGTTCACATGTAGGTGAAAATTACTGCCGCCAGCACTGCCTCACTCTTGACGACTACCAGGTAGAGACGGTGTGCGCTGCAGGGTGATAGTTGTGGGAACCGCACGGTGTTGTCCCGTGGGGTAGACTTCCATGCACCAGGATGCAGCCCTCTCGGCACCATTAGGGAGCGATGAGGTAGGGGGCGACTTCGAGCTGGCAAGCCAACTTCCAGCGGACGGTATCCTAGTGTCGTGGCTCTACCGTTCCTCCCACTTGGTGCAAGGAACGGGTGGCCTTCCAATAATGGTGAGGTGAGGGTCCAGTGGTCACTGGTCTCCAAGAAGATCCCCTCTTTGGCACCATAAAGGGAGTGATGAGGTAGGGGGCGACTTCGAGCCGGCAAGCCAACTTCCAGCGGACGGTATCCTAGTGTCGTGGCTCTACCGTTCATTGCCGAGGCAGAAAATGGGTGGCCTTCCAATGATGGGCTGTTGTGATGTTAGTGTGCATTCGGAAAAGCAAAAACCCGGTCTCCTGCCGAGTCCGAGTCCTCTGATATAACACAGGGAAGGAGCTCGGAGTGAAAGTCAAGAGAACTGGTAAGTTCGGTATTAATTTATCCAGAGGATACAAACAATGATGGTAGAGGTGCTTTCTCCTAATTCCCCACGGGCTATGCAGAAGGTAAACACCCTATCGTACTACAGGAGAAGGCACCTTGTGCAAAGCTAGCGGGATAGACAGCTGGTGCGTGTATAACCTCGATGCGAGATCTACTCTCAGGTTTGTCCGTAAGGGACCGAACGTGTCTGTGTTGTAACAGTCAATGGCCGCAGATTCTTCCTTTGGTTAGGTGCTGGAGACTATCTTCCGCCCCACGATGTGAGCAATGAAGTAAGGATAGGTTTGAGCCTCTGCACCAAGAACTGGAGCAATAAGGGCTCAGGAAGGCAATCGAGAAATGTAGCTGAACTGAAGATCCGGAGGCCGGGATGCATCTATTTATATACTCCTTGGCCATCCCTTCTTCCACTGGCATAGGCGTTTGGCGAGGGGGAAACTGCATGTGCAAACCCAGGGCCTAGATCTTCTGTGCATGCGGAATAGAGGAGAGTGGTGGGATCTAGGCATTATGCATTTGGCGGCATCTCGCGGCACACTGCTGTACCTGCCCCAAAACTCTTGCATGGTCTCAATAGTTCATCGGGCGAAATAATAAATTATTATTGGGACATCTGTCCCAGCCCAGTAGGTAAAACAATCTTGCAGGCTGCGGCAGCATGACTCTTAGACCAACTGTTAGGAATGCAGTTGCGCAGATGAGTAGCAGTAATTTAGTATTAATAGACAAGACATACATCAAGTTCATTGCCTGGCACACATCAAAGTTGTATTTTAGTATTTTACTGATGTACATGTCACAAACTGCATCTACTGAAATCCTACATGTATGGACATTTTTTGGCAGTCCCCAAAATAACGACAGATCGAGAGTCGGCTGTATTTTTAAAAAGTAACCAGTGAATAATGGCAAGGAAGAAATTGTGAATCAATTCCCAAAATAAAAAAAACATTTTGAATGAACGGTTTCGGAGAAAGGACGTGAAAAGTTCAGAGGTTTTTCATACACTTCAAGCTACATTTTTCTCTCACCAGTTATTCTTTCATTACTAAGTCAGGAAATAAACTCCGTTCCCTGGCTTCTGCTGGCACTACATGCAGCACAGCAGCAGTGCCTCTCCAGATGTATATTGTACAGAACCTCCGTGGTACAATATACTGTGTTATGTTTGTTTTGATAATAAACACAGTTTTGCACTACATGAATCTACATTTTGTAATGTCTGTAAACTCACATTTATATTATATATCTGGCATGAATTTATATATTTTAAATTAATTCATTAATTGCAATTTTTTTACTTTCTGTATTTATAGTTTTCAGCATAATTATTTATGAGTTGCGAAGAGTAAAAAGCAGTCAGTTTGATGTCTTTTTTAAACTTGACCCTTGCTATACTTCCAGGCGACCGTTAAGCCTCTATCATTATCAGCTGGATACAAGAACACCAACCAATGAACAACAGTTTGGTAACTTTCACATAAAACTTCAGTCATCCTCTACAGACCATATGCTTTTACTACCCGTCTATCTGTTAAAGAAAAAACTGCCTGCATCTTACATTATATTCAAATTTACTGAAATTTTATGCAGACTTCTCGTTAATATATAAATTTCTTTACAGATTGTCTTACGTGATTAATTAAAAATAACTGATGAGTGATGGCGAGGATAAACCAGTACGCCAGCCCTTAAATGATATTACCGCATTTCCTCTTACAATGTCGTCTATGGCCAGACGACTTGGAACTCAGCCCTTAGCAGCATGACCAATTCTGTTCACAGTTAACGGCAATGGAGTTTGCATGCTGCCGCGAAGTGACAGCACGATCAATTTTTGTTGGGAAGGCAGCTCCAGAGCACCTGGCGATACGACCCTCCCTTTCGGCTACTTATATCACACTAAATCCCCCGTGTTACCACACGGGCTTATGTACAGCGTGCTGTGCTGTTCCGGGTATAAATTTTTACTATACAGATAGCACTCTCCCAGTTTCGTGAGATTTTGACATAGGGGGTACTGATTTTCACACCAGTGGAACAGCCTTAATAGTTCTATTTTTATGGGAAAACCAATAAATACAGTAAAAATGCAACATTGGCATGCATATATAGCTAGTGATGTGAAAGCATTGGTTCAATATTAAGTCTGTAAAATTTATAGATGCTAATAAATGCAATTTTCCATCAACTCTAGTCATACTAAGTAAGTATTTGTAGGTAGTTAAGCACATAAGTTGAAATTAAAAGTTCATATTATTAACACATTAGTACAACATGCTGTCAGACTAAGATTAGCATACAAAATAATGTTCATACTGTATTTCAATTACAATCATTATGATTAAGCACAGGATTAAATTGCAAGTAATTTTAAGTATCTTAATGGTTGTGCATTAAAAATGTAGGTACTAAAATAACCAAAATTAAAATATATTTGGTTTTTTCTCCATGTACTGTAAACCTATACTTGTAATTTTTATTAACTTTTAATTTTTTGTATGTTTTTTTTAAGTAAATCTGTTATATTTGTTAAATGTGTAACAGCTGAGTTTATAGACAGCAGAAATATCTTTACTGCGGATTACAATAACTATTAAAAGCTAGTTCACAATGAGAATAGACAGACTTGTATAATGGGCTCAGCCTTAAGAGTTTCGTCTGCCCAGGCACCTGCAGTGCAGAGCTGCAGTCAAGTAGTTATTTAAAACCTATTAAATAATTTTGAGTGGCTTCTATTTATGAATAACATTTAAGAAAGCTTTCAAGCCAGAAAGGTTTCTGTCTTTTATTTCCATTTCTAATTATGTATTTTTTTAGAGTGAAAAAGCACCAAAATGCATATTTATCAATAATTTTTAGATAAGGAATTTCCAGAACAGGCTACTTAACATACCTTAGGGACATGCATTGTACACCTGTCTTTATTTTTACATGATAAAATGATAGGGTCCGAAATTGAGATTCTCAAGTGGTGGGTCGACAAGAGAATGACCGCATGCCAGTTCAGTGCCTTGTGCGTAGAGGCAACAAGGCATGCGATACATATACTTAGGTCACTCTTAGCACTCTCATGCTTCTAGGCCTCACCCACACAAAATAACTCCAGCCACACAGCATAGTTAAATATGTAAATATGTGGACATCCCACGACTCAGTACAGTATGCACACTTATGCCTTGCCAGCTGAGCTGCCCCCTTATAAACACTATCAGCATGACAAAACAGCAATCTGAACCAACATGTGTGTGAGACACCATAGTGAAAGCCAGAGAAAGAATAGAAAGGAAGTGAAAAGAAAAAGGAAATTTAAAAAAAATGAATGTACAGAAAAACACAGGGGGAAAACAGAGAAAAAAAATAGAGAAATACAGAATGTGAAAAAAGAGAGAGAGTGTATGAAGGAGAAAAATAGGAAAAGTTGAGAAAAAACTGTAGAAAGATATATTTACAAGCCCACAACACTTCTACAGGATGTTTGGCTCACTAAATGAACTGCATTCAAGTAATAAAACTAATTACAGATAGTTTACATTCCCCAAATAGATGTACACATGTCATTGTTTGGCAGCTTGTAAATATGTGTGTCAAACATGGTGACACACCAAAAATGGAACTTTTTTTTTATAACACTCCTGAAGAAACTGGAAATTTTTCTACCTTATATGAGAAAAAATTTAAAAGTGGTACTCTCATTCTGGAAAAGAGTTTTGGGGACAAGGTGAAGGTATGATAATACATATTAATCTGAAATATGTAATATGGGCAAAAACGTTATAATAGGGTTCTGCACATAAATTTATATTTTCCTCAACAAAACCCATCCCATTAACTCCATAAGACTGCCCCATGTAAACTACAAAACAAATGAAATCTATTGCCTTACTTGGGAGATGGACTTTTCTTCACAGCTTCATGTGAAGAACCTTGTGTGGGCGTACTCTGTGTGCTCTTCTCTGTATCTTGCGGCTTCTCTTCACGTGGGCTTGGTCGACTTACTTCTTTCACACTTTCGTACACATGATATAACAGATTGTCAATGGGTGCAGGTGGCGACTTGGGTGGAGAGTCTCTGAATGGCTCTGGAGGGGGTGGGGCATCGCGAAACTGTTTAGGGGGTGGGAGTCGTAATTCCTCATAAGGGTGGTCTGTAACAGGTGCACTTTCAGGGGCTCAACTAGTTTCTGCAGCCTGGCGCACAACTGCTCTCCATTAACAACACGATGCTGCTTTGAAGACAGTGCCTTGTCCATCCTAAGTCGCAGCCCACCAAAGTCACTGCAGTCTGGACTAAGCTGGCCACTTGACATGTCACCTGATGTGCGACGGCTTGAGTTCGACACCCATCCACTCTGTTCCGAGGTAATGTCGGAGAGGGAGGAGGAGGGAGGGGAAGACGAACGTCCTGCAGGAGACTTTCCCGGTGAATGACTCTTTGATTTCACCGTGATAGTAGTGGCAACTGTCACGGGCTCCACCAGGCTAGACTCCACAGATATGAGAGCTGGATCAGCAGAGCTGTAAAGTCCCACCTCTATTTTGCTGAGCTCACCAGGTGGGAGAGGTAGCAGTGGTTCTATGGACATTTCATCCACTGTGGCAGAAGTCTGCTTTGAACTCCTATCTGAAAACAACGATGGTGGTGGAGATAAGGGCAGCACTAGGTTTGGCATGGACTCGCTACTATTTGCATTTGCCAAAAGTGCCTGTGATGATTCTGAATCTTGGCATTCATGCTGCATGACAGTAACACTTGGCATTGACAGGGTGCTCTGTGAATGCTTCATGGTGGCCATTGGGGACAAGCTGCCGTTTACAGCTTCACTTAAGTTGAACGACACACTTGTGCTCTGCTCAAGGCGGCGATATCCAATGGCCAATGAGTCCCCAGAGTCCGTCGAAGGAGATGTTCCAGTTCCGTTGCCATTTGCCACCTTCAACTCTAAGCGTAAATTGTTTTTCAGCTTCTCGTTCAGGTTTTGTCGTAGGGGATGAGGTAGAGGAAGCGAGGTAATTAGAAATGGAGGTGGAAGAGTTGTAATAATACTGGGAGGTGTCAACACACTGGGCTTCAGGCAATCCATGCTCTTTTCTCGTCTGAGCTGAGTGGAAGCAGATCGCATCATGTCTGTCACTTGGGGGGTCCAAGCGAAGGGTTTGGGGCAGAAGACGAAGTAATAGGGGGTACAGGAAGTGGCTGTAAACATCGAGGTGGCATGGGATTGGGGATTACAGTGGGTTTTGAGGTAGGAAATGGAAGAACACTTGTTGGAGTGGTGTCTGTAGTCCTCAGTTGATCCAATGACTTGCTATGACGAGCAGGAAGTGATGACTTGCGAAGACCATCTTCCAATACTTCACGATGATGAAGAATGAGTGTATTTGTTGCAGATGATGTTGTATAAGGATGCCGCCTTTCACTGCGAGGTGCCAAGGTTAGAGTAGCTTTTAGCACATCCCCTGCTCCCATCAAATGAAGCTCGTTCACACCCACCATACCTTGAACATAAGATGCAGATAATAAATTATACAGTATGTAGTACCAACACAATTATTTTCAGTAACTAAAAATTTGTACACATCCAATCCAATATATATCACTGCACTAATTTACTGACATTACTTACAAAACATTACACTTCAAAAGTTCATTTTCTTTTAATATACTGGGATATTAGGACTGAGTTTTAAATGACTTTTGTAATAATGAAACCCAGTGGTGAGTACTCAGGAGTTGGAACTTCTCTGAGCCAACTGTGAATTTTTTTTTTTTTTTTTTGTAGTGGGAACAACCTAGTTGTAACATGGTCACCACCTAACCTAGGGTGTAATGACACACCTTTCATATTATTTTCTGTGCTCCATTTGTCAGCAGACTATTTCAGAAGTTCTAGATGAGGGCACTCGCCTTCCTGTAAGCAATACTGGCTCCTAACAGCATCATTTGTCATAATGGTAGGAAGTGAAGTTTCGTCAGTCCTACAGAGATGAAAATATTGGCATCTTTCAGACTAAGCAAAGTCAGCCAGGGGCATATACAGAGGTGGTTATATGACTACTCTCAAAAAGTGTGGGGGGTGCCGTGGTAGAAAAATAAATGCTCATAGAAAACAAGGTTTTGTGTACATGTGAATAACATGCCAAACTATCAGTTTGTTGTTGCAGAAAAGAGACTGTTAGGCTGAAGTTATGGCTCTACTGATGCAAAACCAACTTGAGCAGTCTATAGCCTATTTTAATTTTTCACGTTATGGGTTTTCGTCACCCAAAATCCATTATTTAATAGTTTTACAAAATGCTGTTCAAATTCACAATGAAATGATATACTGAAAGTTACTTCAAGAAATATTTAAAATAAAGATACGAAATATTTTCAAAAACTCTAAAAATTGCCTATTATGTATTTGAATTATATATATTTTTTTGTAAAATAAGTCTTGCTAAGCATACCTTAAAATGAATCAAGACAAGACTTTTCAGTCACCTCAGAAATTTTCGGTAAATGATTACTTGATTGTATAAGATGTAAGTGGTAAATAAATAAGATACTTGGTCCTGCATATCCACAGTGAGCACAGGTGTGGATTATTGTGGATGTATCGTCTGGTAGTAAGTGCTGATCAGGAGGGATATGGTACACATCCCACAAACACAAACTCCAGAGGCCCAGTTCAAATGTACTGGATTCACACACTTGAGATTGCTCATCATCGCGAACACAAGCCATGAATACCCAGGGCACATAGGAATCAACCCGGGGAAGCTGCTCCTACCTCACACCAAAGCAGTAAAGATTAAAAGGCATAGACAAAAGTCATCTCCAGTGTAGAATCCCTGGTACCAAATAGTATAGCCAGGAACAACCTTTTACAACTGAAAATATATTCACAACAGTGTCTACAGACAGACAAGGAACAGGTTCATCAGTTGGCAGTGATCAATATGTCTCTTTTTGTAACTGTAATTTCTCTGCATGAACTTTTGTGAAGGCTGGAAACAAACACAAAAAGCTTGGGGAAAAAACAGAGAACAAATTTTTCTACAGAACATTGTTTGAACATTGTTTACCTTAGGTAGTTAGGAGGCTTGCAGATTTATTGGGTGATAATTGAGATCCTGCTCCTTTTCATGGCCTGATGTACAGAAACTCCCATATAGCTGATAAGCTGCAAAACACTACTCCCTCATTTGCAGGTTGTATATGTGCCTACTTACATATTAGAGACTTTTATAGTAGGTGTCTTGATTATGTCTACTTCTGTCGTGAAACTGTAGCTTCTCTTAATAATTTAATTACACTTTTTTTTGTGAACCAATATGAGGAATTAGATCTATAAATAATTTCAGTTTGATAACTTGCTATTAAATAAAGTACTTTATGATTAATATTTTGTAGAATGTATAATTCAGATCAATCATGACTATTCAGGGTTGTGAAAAGACCCACATAATCACTTATTACAGTTAAGCTTAAAAAATGACAAGTTTTGTTGAAAATAATGTTATCTATTCTTATTAGAGTGCTGAATGAACTGATAATATGTAACAAGTTTTTCAATGGAAACTGAATATATTGTTGGGTAAACACATAATTTGTGAAGCACAGCTCAAGTAACTTGCTGTATGCACTATTCAATATTATTATTCAATAACTGCATCACACTAAAGTAGCCGCCTATAGTGTCAAATAATAGGTGTTCACACTGACGCATGCCAAACTTCTTGGTTCTTTTAAATTAAGGGGTGAGTAAGCAATTACCCTCCTTGTCCCAGCGGAGAAGAGAGGAATCAAACCCCAGGGTGAGGCGTATGGAAATAAGCTCCCGTCCGGGGATTTTTACTACCCTCACAACCAGGGGTGTCAACAGGTCCCAAGGGATGTTAATAAAGGAGTGAATGATTAATCGAGGTTGAATGTAGGGATCATCGATCTGGCTGGGGTGACTGGATTCATCTGCAGCGGCCTCGTCGGCCAGTGAGCGGGAACGAAGTTAGCCAGGAATTTACTACGTGGTTTAGGGGCGAACTTTGGTGGGAGTCAAACCCTAATGAATTTCCCACAGGCTAACCTTATAGTGCATTCTGTAGGCAGGGCTTCCACCGTTGGGTGTCAAACCCGAATCCAACTGCCTGAAGCTGATTCTACAATGCTCGACGGAGCGGGGGTGACCGAAACCGGAGCTGAGGTGACCGAAACAGGTGCTGCCAGAGTTTCAGGTATAGTAACGGGTACAACAGTCTTGCTGGGTTTTGGAACTATGTCTTCTCGCTCAATGTCCTTAGGTGGGTACCAACCTAACAAATGATCCAAGTGGACCCTAGTGAGTCGCTGATACTACAGTATCATAATAAACAGGTGACTATTGGTTCTACAAGTAACAGTGCAACAGGACTTAAATTGGCTAACAGATTATTAATAGGCAGTGATCAATTTAAGGCATGTCTCTCACGTCGCCTCTGGCGGCTACCATGTCCACCTTGGGTGTGATGCATTGTACTTTATAATGGACCAGGGAAACTATTCTACTAGTGATGTAGGCGACATACACAAAGTATGAGTTACGTAAGTTTTACTATGTGAAACAATAATAATAATGAGGACATCACCTGAAATAATTTAATACAACAGTAAAATACATAATTTAAATATTAGACCCAGTAATAAAATTCTGTACAGGCGAAGGCAAGCCTGGAAAAAGGAATAGCAAAATATCTATGTATGCAATTCACAACGTATGATAAAGTTAAGGGGGAGTCTCTAGGGGAACGTTAATCACGTACCGACCTGCTACCACAGGAGTCAAAGGAAGTTGACTTAAGGTGAGGGTAGTGGGTATAGGTGGTAGGAGTTCGCTGTCTGTTGAGCAGTGGCTGGTGTGGACGAGCCTTACCCAAGCTGCAGGAGCTGGAGTCCTGGCAGCCTTCCCAAGCTGCCGGCTGGAGTGGATGGAGTTTGAGCCTTGGTGAACGCTCTGGAGAGGGAGGAGAGTCTTTGCAGACTGGGTTGGGCTCGCGATCATATTCAGCCAGCGAGCCCGGCCAATCTCGCTGGACCACAGTCTGCAGATCAGCAGTTCTTCAGGGTGTGGGGGGTAAGCGTAGCTTTCCAATGCAGAGGTTGGTTTTTTCAGAGCGCTAGAGCATTGAACATTTATCTCCCTGATTGGAGGCAATGACGAATAAAGACACCTCGGCCTGAGGCTGGCTGGCCGTGACATCACAAGGCCAAAGGGGTGCTGCCATCTCGGGGGTTAATTGGAACTTCTTTGGCGCTACCATGAAGAGTTGGGGATATTCAGAATTAAATATTCTATTCGTTGGGGTGGCGCGTTCATGTAGGGAACCGAGCGGGTGGTGTTAATTGAAATTACTTAGCTTCATCACAATTACGTATTCTGCTATCCATGCTAGTGGAGTGTGTGTACTCAATACATTTGTCTCGTTTGCCCCTGTTATGTCTTGTCCTGAGTAAAGGGTCACTCGTAGAGGGTTGCTGGTCTGGTTGCACTGGAACCAGGTGTTGGTGAGCCCCAGTGGTACTTCTCATCCCTAGCAGAAGTCAGTGACCACTGGGTGAGGTGAGGTCAGCTGGCAGTATTGATGAGAGGCTGGAAAAAGAGAATCTTGCAAAATGTTTCAAGATAATGTGTTGTTGGATACGAGAGGTGAGAGAAAGGAGAGGTGAGATAAGTGAGTGAGATAGTGAGTGATGTAGCTATTACAGATACGGTTTATCCACCGCAGCCTCGTCGGCTGTCGAGCAGGGATAAAGTTGGCTAGGGGTTGTTCCCGGTGTGCCTTAGGAACTACCTCGGAAGGGATTTGAACCCTGATTGTCTTCGTGGATGCCAACGTTACCGTACAGAAGTTGGAGAGTACTTCTGTGTTCGGGTGTCAAATCCGAATGGTCTTGCCAGACTTTGGTTTTACTACACTCATCCACTAGGAAGGTCTTGTGTGTCGGTACTTGAACGTGATACTAGTGTAAGAGCTGGTTTAGCGGGGGTTTCCTCCAAGTTGGATCCTTTGTCTGGGTCACACCAACCTAGCAAATGTTTCAGTGAGGTTTCGTGGTCTGGGAGCGTTAGTATACTGTAATCCAGAGGTTCAATCTCAGATTCACTAGGGACCAGTACACTGTGGTTGGAATCATTAAGCAGCTGATTTGTAATTTCTTGTTTAAGTGAGGCGTGCCTGTCGCGTCGCCTCCTACGGCTACTGGCACCTCCGTGTTGCTTGCGCATTTAAAAGTGAAATACCAAACAAGAAAATAGAAGGCTGTCTGCAGGGGTTGTGGACGTGCATTCCTAGGCGGGGTGAAATCTTCAATCTCTCCCGTGGAACTGCCGTGAAAAAGGGCAACCCAAGTAACGAGACCTTGTGCCTCATTTTGGCGGCGGGTGTCCTGGAATCTCAGCGATAGGTCCTTTACCAGGCCCTATCTCCTGAGGGATACAGTACACTGCAGTGCCAGATAGAGGCATAAGATTAATTATTATTACTGCGCAACTGATTTAATGCACTGCACTGAAATTAAAAACAAAATTAATAGAGTAAAAATGACAAAGGAACTAAAACTAAAATTATGGTAGTCGACACACAAAGGGTAAAGTTTGGAATGTTGATGCGTGACAGTCCCGACTATCAGACTGCCTCCGCCCCTAGGTAACTTGGGCGATGCTAGGAGAGTCACGTCTTATCTACTTTATTTGGTCCGGTGCGCAAGTGGCCACCTGGTGTACAGTACGGGCCTCGTGGGTCGACGGCTGGGCATGAAGTCTGGCCCTACGACCTTGACCCCCTATGAGGTACCAGCTTGGGTAGTGGTGCCATAGTTCGGCGAGGTGGCGTGGGGTTGGCGGATGTCCGTGTATTTACACTGACTGGTGTTTCGCTTGACTGGGGTGTGATCTGCTCCAGTATGGGTGCTTCTGGCTGTGGTTCAGGTTCATCTAGCTGTCTGATGCCAAAGAGTGCCTCCTGCACTACAGGATGGTATCCCTTCACAACCCTGGTGGGTGGCTCAAACAATCTCATGGGAACAATGTCTGAAACTGGTATGCTGAGACGTCGCTGAAGCGCAGCTTGTTCCCATGGACTGAGTAACCCGAACCCGCTAGGAAGGATACCTACTCCCTGGGAAAGCTTAGCAACTGCCCTCGCCTTTCTGGCCCGTTTCTCAACTCCACCCTTGTGGGTGTATGGCATGAGGTATAGATCAGAACAGCAGGAGTTGGACAGTTGACGTGTCAGTGTTTAACAGTGTGCAGGTGTCCTGTGGGAGTAGACTTCCCTGCATCAGACTGCAGCTCTCTCGACACCACTAGGGGAGCAATGAGAGTTGGGCACCTGGTTAGCAAGTCCAATCCACCGGGAGCGTACCTAATGTCATGGCTCAACCGTTCCTTCTACATGGTGCAAGAACGGGTGGCCTTCCAATGGTGGCATGGCAAGAGTCCCGGGGTCAATGGTCTCCCCAAACTCAAAGAAGAACCCCTCCTCGGCACCACAGAAGGAGCAATGAGGAAGGGGCGACTTCGAGCTGACAAGCCAATTTCCACAGGACAGTATCCTAAGGTTGTGGCTCTACCGTTCCTCCTACGACGTACAAGGAACAGGTGGCCTTCCAAGGATGTACTTGTTCTGTTGTGCAGCGTGTGTTCTGCAGTATCAAAACCCAGTCACCTGCCAAGTCCTGCAGCCCTGATGTGACACAGGAAGGAGCTTGGAGTGAAAGCTAAGATGACTGAGAAGAACGGTGTTCATTTACCGAAGTGAAATAAACATTGATGGCAGAGGTGCTAACTCCTAATTCCCCCACAGAGTATACGGAAGGTTAAAAACCATATTGTTAAACAGGAGAAGGCGCCCTGTGCAAACATGGGTGGATTAGGCAGTTACTTATTGTGTATTTCCTCGAGGCGAGTTCTACTCTCAGGTGACTGTCCGTAAGGGACAGAACATGTATAATTGTAATTTCTTAACGGCCGCTGGGTCTTCCTTAGGATTCCGCTGGAGAGGAACTTCGGCCTTACGAAAAGAGTGATGAAGCTTAGGAGAGGTTAGAGCCTCAGCACCAGTAACTGGGGCGAGGAGAGCTCAGGAAGCAATCTGTTATTGAGAAGACCTGGCGATCAGGAGGCTTGGCTGCCAGCCCTTTTATATTTCTCGGCCATCCCTTCTACTGGCATAGTGTGTTTGAAGAGGGGGAACAGCAGGTGTGACCCCGACGTCTAGATTCTCTGAGTGGGGGGCGTAGTGAAGAGCGCCGGGACCGACATCTATTGTCTGTGGCGGCATCTAGCGGCGCAATGCTGTACTTGCCATGGATCTCTTGCATTGTCTCTGTGGCTCATCGGGCGAAATAATAATTATCATTGGGATGCCTGTCCTGGCCTGGTAGGTAGTACAATCTTGCAGACGTCTGTGGCAGAGACATAACTCGTGGAAAAGCTGTCAGGAGTGTAGTTGACTGATGAGTAGCAGTCTTTTATCATATTTAAGAAGTCATGCATCAACGTAATATTTTATCATGCTTGAAGAAGTATTTCGGAAAGGCCCGGCTAATTTATACACACTAAGAGCTAGACTAAGAAATAATTATAAAATATTAAAACACTGAAAAAATATTATATTGATTATCAATTTCGCTGATCGACAGGGGAAGGCGAGCTTGGGGAAAATTAACCTATTAAAATTAATTACTGCAAAATTCCTAATCAATAATTAAACACTCTTAACAGCGTGAAAGTATGAGGGGTTCTATCTAGGTGGACGTAGCAATGACCTGTTACCGCGGGAGTCAAGGGAAGTTGACTGAGGTAAGGGTAGTGAGTACAGGCGTGGGATTTACCAACAGACGTGGAGAGCTGTCCCTGGGCGGTCAGCTGAAGGAAGAGCCTTGTCCAAGCTGGGGCTGGAATGCTGGCGGCCTTCTTCAAGCTGCTGGCTGAAGGTAGAGTACTACTGATTCTCAAGCAGTAGGAGGTTCGAGGCCTGCCTCGGGCTGCTGAGGTGAGAAGATCAAGTCCTGGGCGGGCTGCTGAGGTGAGGTAGAGAGTCTTCCGCAGACTGTAGGAGAGCTCGTGAACCTTTGTCGGCCAACGAGCCCAGCGCCTCTGCTGGACCACGGTGTTGGACTTCTATTTATACAAAAATCACCCTGCATCAGCGATTCTCTGAGGGCGGGAGATAGCGTAGCCTTCCATTGCAAGGGCTAGTTTATCTGCTGCAGGAGCGCAGCTCAATTTCTTATTGCCCCCCGGTGGAGACGTTGGCATTTTCATGCACCTTGGTCTGAGACAGGCGGGCCATGACGTCAGGTCACAGGGGTGCTGCTATCTTGAGAGTTGTTTGGAACTTTTAGCTAGGCTGGGTAGCGAAGTAGAATTAAAATAATTATTATACTTTCTTCACCTGGAAGGCGTTTGCATACTCATTCTTGACCGGGGGTAGAAAATCATAATTTCAGATGTGAATGTCAATTACATAGGTGACTAACCAATGCATGAAGTATTTTTAATTTTACCATTACGAAGTCTCAGCGACCAATGAATTTGATTTCGTCCTGCACTTGGCGCACTCAGATGGGCAAGTCGACTGTAGAGTGCGCCTCTCTGTAGCACAGCATGCTGGCATGTGTCAAAACCAAGAAACTAACTGCTCGCTGACGACACACTACAAAGGAATTTGGCCTGTGCTGGAACAGCCTCTTAAGTTCATAGTGATTAGTACTCCATCACCTTACTTTTTTTGTGTGTAATTTCAGGGTTGTAATCAAGCTATAAATAATATAAAAAGATGGAAAATAATGCACATTATTACTAGAACCATTAGACCATGCTTCAGTTATACATACTGTATTACTGAGAAATAACCTATAAGAATACACTTGTTCAGAAAATTCTACAGATTTCGTTCTTAAAAAACACATATTTGGGGAAATTAAGTCGTAGAAGTACACTAAAGATATAGTTACTATGGAGCGCCGATAATCCGGGTAAATTGGGACCGGACCACTTCTGGATTATCAAATTGTCCAGATTTTCTAAATGAACCAATAAAAGGGCCGGTAGACGTCTTCAACGTAAAAAAACTTACTAACTTGCTAAAATCGTTCATGATTCACTGTTGGTTACAGAAGTGGAGCGGATGAATAAAACCATTAATGTAGTAAAATTTTTACGTGTTTTAACTACAGAAAAAAATATTGTACTGTATGTACAGTATTGCATTTACAGACTGTCTGATTTTATGCACAATACAATAGAATCCAGATTATCGGCAGTCCGAATTTTTGACGTCCAAATTATTGACACCTGACTGTACATGGAATCATAAATGTTTTTCTCTGATGCTCCTTTAAGCAGTTCAGGAGTAGTGGAGTCTGTGATGAATGTGTTCGTTCACTGCTTTTAGGCAGAAGAAGAAGAATGTTCTGTAGTGGCATCTCCACGAAATAGTTCACCTTTTAGAGCACCATTGCTGCCATTTATTATGATTCTTGCTGGCCAGAATATTGCATTAAAAACAGTTTCTTAGTTATTTTCCAACTGTGCAACATAAAAATAGAATATGCAAATGTTTCTAGCTCTTTTCAGCCTAGCTTTGAGAAATCCTATATTTATTTATTTTTGGATGTAAATGCTGATTTTTGTTTCAGCAAATGCTGAATCAAGCGTCCTCTCAATGACTGCTTTTGTTTATGAGGTGGTACAGTTTTTGTGGCAACTTTTAATACCATAGAATTCCTAGCTCCAATTTATCTTTGGTTTTAATTTTTAGTTTTATTTACTGTAAGTAGTTTTTTTAGTGCCACTATAGACAGTCAGTGTGCTGGATAAATGAAGGCCTGATTGTGGTGCAGTGTAAAAACAATTGTTAATTTATTTCTTTCATTTTAGTAAGAAAGATTTTCGCATTGGCTAAAAATGTATGCTGGTAAAAAATTTATCCATACTGGCGCTTGGGACAATTTTTATGATTTTGTGAATATAAGTGGAGATGCATGGCCTTATGGGATGTATAGTAATATGAATTAGGAAGATTTTTGCTTTTTGAAATAAATGTGCATTTCATTAAGAAATCTTCTGATTTTTGCACAAAGTGTCATTGAGGATGAATTTTGCATTCAATATTAAAACAGCACTCAATGTTTTAACTTACTTTCTCATCAACATGAGGTCATTTAACGTCTTGTGATAGTATATTTTGATGCATGTCACTTTCTGAAGCCGGAACTGGGACATGGTCCATATTCTTTTGGTTGCGCTAGGTCAAGCCCGCTGGATGGTTACAGGTTACTGTCGAAATACCGGGGCCTTGGATTATGCAGAGTAGGTCGAGTTGGCGTCCGGCTTGGCAAAAAGTCTGGGACTGTGAGCACACTTTACTTACTCGATCAGGCTTCCTTACCTTGCCCACCTGACTTGTAACCTGTTTCTCCAACTGCAGGGGTGGTTGGATACTGCTGGTGCTGTCCCCAAGCCATGGTGTCTTACTGCTGGAATGCTGGGTTCTGCGCTAGGCAGACTGGCTGCTTGTCTATGTGTGGTGCGAGTAAGAAATGCACCTCTTGAATAAAAACACATGGGTAGGGAACAATACGTATTTATTACGTAATAATAAACAAGGTGGCAAGTACTATCTCCTACCAAGCAAAACGTGGTCAGAAGTAACCTACTGTAAAATAGGTGGAGGTGACCTGCTCCTAAACTAACTTGGTATAGAATGACTTCGACAGCTATAAAAACAACTCATTCGCAGCTACTCTAACTCGGGATGTCCCAAAGAGACTTTAAGAAAAAAGTGCCACTACTTTTAATGACAGTGGGTGTAGTTGTGCTACTACTATAAATTAGTGGCGGTTGTCGAACCAGGAGGAACGACAACAGTGTGTGTGGTAGTGGTGTCTGCAGGCTTACTGTTGAAGAGCTGGTGGTAAATGCTGCAGAGCCGTTAGAGCTGGTGGTAGGCTTGACTGAAGCCTCTGGAGATCTTGGAGAGGGCCGTGAGGGTCTGAAAGTTCAGTAGAAGCCCCAGCACACGAAGTATTGAGCCAAGCTACTGAAGAAAATAACTCCCATTTTCCACGGTGTTTGGTCTTTTAAAGTGCGCTGGTTAGGTCCACACCGGGACCGGAGTGGGAGGTGTGACGTCCCTCTAGTGCGCTTCGTGGCAGATGGCAGCTTGGTGACTCAGGTGACCTGGGGGGGGGGGGGGGGGGGTGTTTCTTAGCCACTTGCGAAACATCTCATTCACGTGTCTAGAATCGCCGTCCAAGATACTGGCAATCTAAATGGGGCACTTGTGAATGGTGTTGCTGGGTTTGACCCTTCCTCGGGATACATAGTACTACGCAAGTAGTGTGAGACAGTTGGGTCTGGAACATCAGGAAATACCAGGTGTCTGTAACTGTCCCTCCAAGGGAAACAATTCTGTAGACTTCTATGGTTGTGGTTCTTGGTTTAGAGTTAACATTTTAGGTTAAGTTGCAGTCATTTGGTATAACATATATAAGCGGTATGTGAATTTTTATCTCCAGAAGACGACTCCTTATTGAAATAAATTAAAATTTCAGTAATGAAGTGTTTAAAGTTTGTACAACAAAGGCCTTTGGATATGGATTTCACACTTATTAAAAGTTAAGTAGCATGCAATTTTTAAACTTTATCGCCATCTACAAATTGTTTACGATCTTGTGGGGTACAATTTCATTTGCAGAACATCTACCTAGTGAATTAAATTAACATTTTCAATTGAAATAAAAGTGTTACTATGCATCACAAATGATGAAACATTGCAGCAGCGTGAAAAAATACTGTTTCATAACGACACTTGGTGTTGGGGTGCTAAAATAGGTAAATTAGGATTAAACGAATTCAGCAAAATAGAGTAATAATTTTCAGGAATCTTGACAGTTTGAAGGAAATTTGATAGTTGCTGAGAGGCCTTCCACAGTACTCCAAATAATTACTCTCAGTTTTCTGAAGCATATTACACACATTACTTCTGTTGTAATCTTCACTAAAAGTCTACATTCTTCACTAAAAGTCTACATATTTTCATATTTTTTGTACTGCATTTCATAACAAACACTAAAAGTTACTCCAAAATGTCTACTCTAGTAGTTTGATGAAGAATTCGTTGATTAAACATCTGCTATACTACTATGATATTCAACAAAAAGCCCAAATTATGTAATTCGCTATAAATAAAAACTCTTCTTTGGCTTGCATACTGAAGGTATCCAAATATTAAAATGGCATTTCAAAACATCTGTCCTCACAAAAAAGAAAAGACAAGAGAAGTATAGAATGTCACAATTGTGATTTGACACACAAACTACAACCACCACACAAAATAAAAGCACCTACCGAAAACAGAGGACTTGTTGGAGGAAATGTTGCGGTTGGAAGATGTTAACTTTTGGGAGCGAGATTCCAGGATTGCAGCAATACCGCAACTGCAATCCTCTTGTGGGGGAAGATTAGCCCGGGTTTCCCCTGTACCATCTGCAGCAGTAGCACTTAGGAACGGCTCTGCAACACAGGTGCATTTCTAGTGTCAGTAGATGAGGGTCACAGAACTAGGTACATATATATTTAGATATGATCTTTGAGAAGCCTCACGCAGTATAAAATATAAATTCTATCCACGGCCGTAGAAGACAGGTCTAGACACTAGCTTGAAAAGTTGATGCCCTTATTGATCAATTTAGTTCATGAACCCAGCCTCAGAGCACTGCTACAGAAGTAGTGCTGTTGACATGGCTAGTATAGGGAGGGGAATTGCAATTTTGTCTTAAAATAGGAAGATGACATTCATATCTCTATGGTGTTATCCCTATACCAGCAATGCTAACAACACTAGTTTGCTTGTAGAGATCTGCGGCTATTACTTGAACTAAATCAGTCAATAAGGGGGTCAATTCGCTAACATTGTTAGATAGCCGAGTGTCCAGACCTGTCTTCTACGGCCGTGATTGTACCCAAGGTAATAATATCTCGGCAGATAAAGTTTTTTAAGGCACGTGGAAAAACATTTTTTTTTTTAAGATAACAGAAATAAAGCTCAACTAGGCAAAATCACTCACACTGTAACAAATATACTTTATATTTAATACATTTTACTTTAGAATCGAGATAAAATTAAAAAGGAAACCAAATGTAATTTACAAATCCTGTAATAAGCTATAATTGGAACACATTATCCTAGTAGTTTCATCATTAAAATAGTGTACCTTTTTTCCTTGGGTATAATTTCTGCCCCTGTGTAACTCCTTCCAACTTTTCCCATCATGGCTTACAGCAAAAAAATTTGGGATCTGTTTCTAATTGTAACAACTGATGCGTGACATTTCCTCATCTTTGATGCACACTCTACAAACGACTTTGCCCCATCTTTGAGCGCAAGGTTCAACCCTATGGACGGGACAATTAACCACAACAGTACTGAAGAGGTGGGACATGTCCATACAGGGTACAATCACGTAATGTCATGAGCATCTACAGACACTGTCTGCTGAGCCACCACTCCCCCTCCAGCGAAGGTCACACTAGTGTCAGAGAGCAGCACCTATTTTACCAGTCCCAGCAGCCAAGATAAAAGATGACAGCACTGCCTCAGCACTTCAGAATCCTCAATCCCTGCGGCCGAGGCTATCACCCTCTGCACCCCTCACTGCTCAGCACCTATACGAGATAAGTATGAAAGGTCTGGTATGACCAGAAATCTTCAATCTCTGCTCCTCCACCACCTCCGTATAGGGCCGGAGGTAGCCATCGGGATGCGTGATCACTGGTACGTCCGCAGATTCCACTGCTCGCAAGGGTCGGAATCTCTACCAGCAGAAAATATCACCGACCAGAAACCAACCTCGTTGCAGTCACTGCAGATCCCCTACTTCTGGGAGACTGGCCCCTCCAGAGGCTCCTGAAGACATCATTCTCTCCTTAACACCCGCTGGTGTTGAACCCAGAACCCCGGTAACAGGCTACGATGATGTCTCTTCAGGACCTCCCCTTGACCACCGGACGGTTTTGGCATCGTTGACACTTCCCTTCCGGTAGCTGTCCCCCTTTTGTTCCTTCAGAAAAACATGTGTTAGGTTAAAAATTGTTGAATAATTTATCTAACAAGTACTTAATCTAACCAGAGTAATAGTCTTCATTCCCATCAACTTTTTCTCAAGAGATTTTTATAATTATGTTTTTAAACCCTTGTGTAAGCCAGTAAACTCTGCTCTGCTTTCTGATTACAGGTTACCTAATGATGCCTAGTAAAACAAACTGGGCCACCGACAAGGACGTGACGGAGTTCCTACCAAGACGCCGAAAGCAGCCCAGGTCCAGACCGTCCCCGAGGGAGCAGTGAATGCAGAGACCGTCCCCGAGTTCCTTCTTCATGGATGTGGAGGAGATACTGTGGATCCAGCAGCGCGCCAGTCCACCCTGGCACTCCCCCTCTTCTGCCAAGGGAGATCAGCAGTCGACAGTGCAGTCGCCTTCCAGACAACGACCAGAGGGGCACTGCAGTCGCAAACCAGCCTCTTGTCCACCCCAGACGGCATCACCGCTCCTCAAAGCAGACGAGCCAGAGTCACATAACCAGGCCACAACTCCAGACCCAGCACAACCCGTACAAACCAAGGAGATGAGCAACCTCAACGGCACTCCCCTAATGACTCCTGAGACTGCAACACAGCAAGAGGGCAACTGCACGATGGGTGAAACACAGCAACAAGTCCAGCCACTATGTGCCTGTCCAGACCAGGTACAGTCGGGTCAGTATAAAGCAACTCCATGGTGGCCACCAACCGCTTTGGCAGGCAGAACCCACCGTATGCACCTCAGAAGAAGAATGGGCAATCCTGCAGAATCGTCAGCCCATCGTCGCACTGAGAGTCAGTGCCTCAAGAACCAAACTGTCTCCAAATGCTGCAAGTTGACCATACACTGACACGTTACTTCTTTTTCAACAATGGAGAATAGACTACTTTCGCTTCATCCTTAGTTCAGTTTAGCCAGAAGACTGAAGTTTGCATTTTCATTTGTCCCAACATAAAGTGAGTTTGTACTGACTGCCTTGCAGATTGTTTTATTAATCAGGCCCACTGTAACACAGCTTAGATGCAATGAGTTTATTACTCCCCGCTAGATAGCGTTAGTAATAGGATATTGTTTACCTTTGCTTTTCTTCCCTTCCAGCCGACCAGTGACGTCACATACGCAAGTCATAGATTCGCTACCCCCCACTCTGTGACCACCCCTTGCCTTAGTGGCATCAGCCAATCAGTGTCGGGCAGCAGCATTAATTAGTATAAAAGGAGAGAGAGCCAGTGTCTCGAGAGAAGTCTTTAGTTGTCTAATACGTGTTGCTTAGACACTGACCAGCCTGAACGAGCAGTCTTCATTCCCAGCACTTCCTGCTCAGGAATTGAACAGATGATCAGTCTTCATTTCTTGCGCCCGTCGCTCAGAACAGATCAGATTGTGATAAGTCTCATGCACGTCTTGCTCGGACACTATCCTCTACATCACATTTCATTGTTTAAGCTATGCTTACGATACGGATAGGCTACATTAGTTAGGCTCTTTCCCAGCTACGTACCCCGCAAAACCCATTCACCCTGCAGTATATGGACGTATCTGTAGCGGACCTATCCTTACAGTCCTTCTCAGGACTCACCCTGTCACATCCTTGCTTAGTATACCTAGCTATGTGTCAAATTCACTACGTTACGTCGTTGCACATGATACCTACGTACAGCAAAACCCCTCCATTACGACCCCATTTATTACAACCACCTCTCTATTACAACCCTATCCCAAGTAACCATAAAACAACAATGCAAGAGTTGATTGTTTAGACGTTCAGCAACACCCAACATTCCCCTGTTGTTACAACAGTTTACTGAATAGTGTATTCTAGCTGATATGCGTGCCATTGACCAGGAGCTAGGGTGCATTCAAATGTTTTCTTCCTTTACTGGAATAAAACATTGGCCAGCTTAAAGTTCTTTCTCATAGATACAGCACCTTACTGTAGTTACCTTCACATATTGATACCACAGGTGATCACGGGAAACTTACTCGAACGAGCCAAAATACTAACTTTTAACCACATGCACTGGCCTAGGCCGCCCTTCCCATCAATCCCCTGGGATTGAAGGAAAGGAGACACACAGGTACACTGTCCTAAAAACAGCTTGTCAGCATGGTATTCATTGGCCTCCCCACTGCAATCTCTGCCCAGTGTCAGATGTCACCTGAGTTGGGAAGACTGGGACAGGACCACATACCCGTGTGTGACCTTGGACAGGCGACACCTGATTTCCATCATGTACTGCAGTCTCTACCAGGCATTGGAAGAAGGTGTCCGCCAGTCTCCGGCTCCCATGAGCTACCACACGTAAGTTGCACATGGAGCCTACCATCTTGGTGCAGTGGTAGTAGGGTAAATTCCACTTTCCGATGCCCTATTCCAAGCGGAGGGGCTGTAGGAAAGAGTGCGGCAGATTCTCTTGGCTTCTGGCCGATCACACAAATATCAGCCCTCCCTGGTGTCTCACAAAGCTAGTTTAGAGCCACAAGCACAAGCACTCAGATATCTCTAAGACCCAGTGGAAGTCCCCATACCTAGAGATCTGTTCACTCCCCCAAAGAATAACGGTCCGACGGAGTACCCTTGGTGTGGAGCTGACCACTTGAGCCAACCCGATCAGCCGCCTACACCAGTTGTCACACACTGGGTTCCTGCCATACTGCACCCTGCTCCTCAACCAAAGCCTCCATTCACACCTACCTGCTACACTATATCTGCACCTGCACCAGTCTGCAATAACACCACTCTGCAACCCATCACCCAGGTATCACCAAAGCTCCAGTAGCACCTATGCGTCAAATTGTTTTGCCCACACCTGATTTGTGAGGTGCTGCAAAGCAACCCGGCCAATTTTGTACCAAGGGAAGGCACCAGTGCCCTGACAGAAATAAAACCCCGTTTATTATGGAAGTGCCTGGCTTAGCTTGTAGCCTAAATGCCTTGAATACCATCTATAGTGACAGACAACTGAGTATACATTCCTGGTACATCATGCGTCAAGCAGAAGGGGTCGAGCCAGAACCTTTTTCTGGCACCCAACGTAGGGCACGACTGTCAAAGTTATACGAGGTAGTACGACAAGCTAGCCACGACCGCCAACTCCATATCTACAGAGCCCAGAAATTGTCGGACTTCAGGGAGTATCACAAAACACCCCATGGTGCCCATCCAAACAGCTATCTTATCGAACTCGGCCCTTTGTGAGCCCAAACTTGAGGAGGCCAACTCTGCCGCAACCAGACGAAACTGCTGTTCACGACCAGGCTGTCACGGAACGGGAATCCATTGCATTCAATGTGCTCATTTTCATCTTTGGCACCATTATAATTACGCCTGCCTGGGCTGGATAGACGAGCCACGACACACGAATGGTTTAGAGAACCGGTGTGAGGACTGTCATACCAGGCAAACCTCATACTAGTAGTACGATTTGGTATGTTCACGCACAAGGGTGTGGGGCGTAGGAGTGCAGGAGCCAGCCGCAGCCATCTTGTTACGTCACCCATCCGCAGTATTTTTTCCCTTTAAAATCAACCAAAATACTAAGAATTTCCTTTTTATCCTTGAAAATTTACCTTTTTTCCCGGAGTAGGCAAGAGGGATTAGTGACCCCAGGGTCAGGGATCAGCGACCCAGGTGCCAGGGATTAGTGACCCAGGGTCAGAAATGAGATAGGTGTCAGGAGAGCAGGACCTATGACATTTAACCCAAAAAATCCAAAACATTCCACAGAATCACAAAATATCGCAAAAAAATTATTATTAAAAATTATTGAAAAATTTTAAAACATTATTAAAATTGATTAAAAAAGTATTTTAGAGATACTTAAATTTACCAGAGGTCACCCCTAGTCCATATTCATTACACCATCTTGGTAGACCATCACCATCTGTCACATCGGAAGCCCGTGACCTTGACCCCCTTGAGAAAAGATGCATCAAAGTCAGCAAGCATAATACATTTCAGACTACTACCATCATATTAGATTTAAACTATATCAACCTTGACCCCATGACATTGAATGACCTTGGAAATAAAAAACTATAGAAAAATACATAAAAGACAACAAGCATAATACATTACAGAATACTACCACCATATTAGATGCAGACTATCACGACCTTGACCCCATGACCTTGAATAACCTTGAAAACAAATAAAGTCCAAATAAATTTTTATAAACCCAAAAATTTATTTAAAAAATCTTTTAACATTATTAAAAATTTGCATTTCCGAAGGTCCCCCAGCACCACCATTAGTCACATTCGTTCCATCCCCAGCAGATAACTGACTGTATCTTCTCCATTCATCCCACCTATACTCATTCCACCATCCTGATTTTTTCGCTCGTCATTTGTTTACATGCTACTGGAGGTAGCCATCTTTGTTTATATGTTACTAGAGACCGCAATATTATTTTTTTGTTAGTCATTTGTTTATACATTACTGGAGGTCACCATCTTGGTAGGCAACCACCATCTTGGTAGGTGGCGACTATTTACCATCCTATTTTTAAAAATATTTTTTCAAATAAATGGTATAGGATTTGACTACTTGCTTAATTTATTAAATATTTTCAATATATATTGTTGTTATTAAAAACTTAAAGGCCAACAAGAGGATACGAAATACAAAAATTAAGAAAAACAAATAATCTTATAATAATAATTTATCATTATTTTGTAAATACATTTTTCAGAAGAAAGTACTTCATCACATCATCTGATATAACCCCGATCCTTAAGTGCTCTTATGAACGAAACCACCTTTTTCATGGCCGAGTAATCCCCATATTGTTGCCTATCAAGCAAATATTTAAGTCTGTCTACAGATTTGTTGGGATCTTCGGTAAACGTATCATCAATATACTCTGTGTCTTCCGCCTCCTTCACATCACTTATTGAAGGAAAGTTGTTGGGGAAATGTGTGGGGCCGTCGATGGAATAAACACAGTGTTCAACACTATCACTATTGTCATAGTCATCATGTCTTTATGATCGACTTCACTTCCTGCTGCATCCTCAATATCAAGTTTACTTTTCTGTGTAGCAGGAGTTGTATGTTCATCAGTATTTAGAGCTGATGACCCTTTATTTTGAAGTTTTTCGACTTCACAGGAACATCTTGCAAGTGTACCTTCTGCATAAACCAACTGTACTGCACTCAGTCCGACTTTAGCATTAACTGTGGCACCGTTATCGTCTTCAGAAATTGTACCTATCTATGTAGCAGGAGGTACTGATGGCATCACTTGCTGGTTCCCAGTAGACGAACCCTCTCGGCAGACAGCGATGAACTGATAGAACCCATGCCCATTTCCCTTTTGTAGCAGACAGTCCTTAACAATCATCAAAAATCCTTATTTCTCTTTCCAGCACAAGGCACACATATCTTTAAAATCTGATAGAGGCATGTCCGTATTAACATAATCATCGTAAACGTGGCGTAAATTTGTATTGTCCATGCGAAACGGCACCAACATCTTAGCATTGTCGCGAAGCAGTTGTTTGGGTATGCACGATTAAGTCTGCCCAAGTACACACAGTCAATGTTTGCATGCCGACCTATACTAAAGTATTCTTTAATGCAAGTTTGTTTCTTGCAGGCAATTGAAGACAAATATGGAGTTTTGCAGTGCTTCGCTCGGAGGTACGACTGCATTATCGTTACATGGGAAATAACCCACGCCACCCACAGCTTGCAGTACTCATGCCAGTCACTGGTATTTCAGATGCTGAAGTGATTTGGAGTATAGGTACACATTCTCAAACCGAAGGACGTTCTTTTTTTCCAGCAGACTCAGTAGGACGCATGTCTTGCCACAAACCGATGGTCCCGCGATGATGCAGTGCACAGCATTCGGAAATAGGTTTCCATGTTGTAATTTGTGGGAGATAGCTTCATTTTCAGCATGACTCCGTAAAGGTAAAGTAACATCTTGCTTGGCGATCTGTATATTACCACTGGAATCTTCTGGAGCATGCGGAGGCAGAGGCGGAGCTGATTGCGGAGGCAGAGCTGATTGCGGAGGCGGAACCTATTATAATTGCAGAGAACCAATGCTACATGTGTCAGAATGTCTCTTCAAAATATCACTCCGTGTAAACTGCCGGTGGCAGAAATCACATTCAAATGTCACATGCGAAGTTTTCATCTTGCAAGTTGTTATTTCATATCGTCGTAAATTCCGTAAAGCTCTAAATGCTTTACCACAGAAGCGACAGCAGATGCATCATTGACATTTTATGTCCGTACTGTTCCAAGTCATGAATGATACTAAAATGTATTTATACTTTGTAAAAAACTTGATCGCAGACTCAGCACTGGCGGCAACTAGTTAGCAATGATGCAGGTTCACTGCTCCATTATCGTAGAGGTCAAAAGGCAGTCCTTCATATTCGCAATTCATCTTTGTGGTATGGGAGCACTCTGAGAAAACCCAAATACTCATTTGCCCCGGAAGAAAACAAGCAGGTCCTAATTATTTATTTATATATATATATATATATATATAAAATAGGACCATACACAATTATATATAGTTGTATAAATACGTATAGGTATATAAGTATGTAAATATAAAATTATTTTCAATTTAATTTATACATAGTTACCTACTACATGTAAGTATGGAAATATAAAATTATTTTCAATTTAATTTATATGTATAGGTATATGTATATAAATATGTTAATATAAAATTATTTTCAATTTAGTTTATATGTATATAAATAAATAAGTGGAAAGTGTTGCAGTCAGGTAGGTTTGTAGTCTGTCGGCGGGTGGTCATGAGTCGGGGATATTGATGGATCAGGCAGAGAGGGCACGTGCACATTCTCCCTCCTTTCAGCGCCGAGATCTATATTTTACTGATTCTTTACAGCCAATATTGTATGTTTTTCCATATTCAGTTGTCTTGGCGTGGTGCAAAGATTTGACGTTAAGAATTCCTACTGATCCTTTTTTTATATGACCCTCTTATACCTGTTCTGCCAGTTGGTTGTAAACACACAAAAAAAAGATACTGTGGCAACCTTTCCATCTTATCTGGGTGTTGAATCAGTATGAGGGGATGGCATGGCCATATTCTAAACCATATATCATACTCGCAAGTGTCCTGCTGTCACACATTTACTGGCACTTATAAGTTAACATGAAATGTGCATGTGTTGTATAGCATAACACATTTAAGCAATTACAATTATTCTATGCCAAAATGTTTAAATAAAGTATGTTAAAATACGTTGGAATACTGTCGTAAAAGGTATGGCTAATTCTGTCGCCCATTCTGTATAAAGCTGGCTTGCATTACGAAGGGCTCTGGGTTCAGATTCTGGGTAATGTAGGGATGAAGTAATTTACAGGCCTATAATTATCTAAGGCGCTACGTAATTATAATAATACTGTAGATACTTTAATTATAATGTGTATATAGCAGCGATAAGAGTAGGTCTTCCCATTTTCTGGAAATTTTTTTTCCAAATTTGATGCTGGCCTTGAAATTCGTGCTTCTAAGTGATTTAAAGGCCTATAATTAATCTCTTACGGGGTACAGCTCTACGTAATCATTATAATTATGATGTAGACACTTGGATTATAATGTGTATGTAGCAGCTATTCGGTATGCCTTCCGATTTTCTAAAAAAATAGTTCCGAAATTTGACACACCTCAAAATTCATGCTTCTATGTCATTTACACACATATAATTAATTTCCTACGTTGTACAGCTCTACGTAATCATTATAATTGTGATCTAGATGCTTTGATTGTAATGTGCATATAGCGGCTATTCGGTGTCTCTTCCCATTTTTTAAAATAATAATTACGAAATTTGGGACGTGCCTCACAATTTGTGCTTCTAAGTCATTTAAAGGTGTATAATTAATCTCCTACGTGGTATAACTCTACGTAATCATTATAATTATGAGACAATAATTATAATGTATATATACTGGCTATACTGTATCTCTTCCCATTTTAGAAAAAAAATTCAGAGCAAATGAGCTATTGTGGAGAAGGATTAATGCATAAAAGTGGCCTTTCTTTGCATGCCACAAATCACTTTTTTTTTGTTTTAGTTTCCCTTTTGAAAATGCAAATCAGACGTGCAAGCGACACGTTTCACAACACGTGAGGCACTGATAGATCCCATCTGCAGTGCAAGCATGTATTCGAACTTTGGCCGTGAGCTTCCTTTCTCATTGTCACTTCCTCCCAACTAGGCCCAGCAGGAGGCGTAGATGTACGGTTGAGGGAGGGGTTTGGAGAGAGCCAGCAGGAAGGGGGGGGGGGGGGGGTGGGGGCGAGGAGGTGGTGTGAACTCCCTTGTGTGAACACCGTCCTTGGTGGAATATTTACTTTGCCTGGAAAATGTGGTATTTTTTTAGTTATTCTTGCTTGAAACCCCTTCATCACAGCGCGTTTCTCTTCTTTTGTTTCCCTCTCTTGGGTGCTGTCAAGTCCGGTGATGCAGATAAAAAAAATTAAGTTCCGATAGCAAGGGGCTAAACGTTTCACAAAGTTACGGCAGTAAATAACACTTGCCCCGTGTTTGACACATACGTGCCACACCACATTAGAACACAGCCTTTTTTCTTTGCTACTGTACTGTGTCACTCCCGTAATATCGCAGAAAGCTCTAACGCGGGTCTGAATTATGTTGCCCAACAGCCACGTTATATCAGGCTTTTACAGTATGTATGTGTTGTGTATATAAGTGTGTGTGTGTGTGTGTGTGTATATATATATATAATTATGTGCATATAAATATGAGAATATATTTTAATTAATTCTATTGTATATAAGTATGTAGATATAAATATCGGAATATAAAATTAATATAAATGTTTATATATAAGTATTTACATATAAATATGGGTATATAAATATTATTTAAATGTCTATTTTTAGATATATAGCCCACATATGCCTACAAGCATATTTAAATAACATATTGTTATGTAAGTACCTGCGTGTTTTCTTCCGGGGCGAACAGGTATTTGGGTTTTCTAAGAGTGCTCCCATACCAGGAAGACGAATTGCGAATATGAAGGGCTGCCTTTTCACCTCAACAACAATGGGGCTGTGACCTGCAGCATTGCTAACTGGTTGTCACCAGTGACGATTCTGCAATAGAGTTTTTGCATATGTTCAAAATTGACGTTGGCATGAGGCGAGAAAGGAATAAATACACTCCTTTTATACATTTTCATTTCAGTACCATTCCAGAAACTGAACAGTACGGACGTAAAAATATCAATCATGGATCTGCTTTGTCGCTTGTGTGGTAAAGTATTTACAACTCTGCGCAGCTTGCGTCGACATGAAAAAACAACCTGCAGGATGAAAACTTCAAGAATGTCATTTCAGTGCAATTTCTGCCAGAGACAGTTTACATGGAATGACATTTTGAAGAGACATTCTAAAATTTATAGCACTGGTTCTCTGCAACTACAATCAGCACCACAATCACATTCAACACCGTAATCACAATCAGCACCACACTCACTGCAAGATAGTAGTGGTAACATATGTATTTTCTTGCAAGATGTTACTTTACCCAAACGCATTCATGCTGAGGATAAAGCTATCTCCCACGAATTGCGACATGGAAGCCTATTTCGGAATACAGTGAGGTGCATCATGGCGCCATCGGGATGCAGCAAGACGTGCGTCCTACTGAGCCTGCTGGAAGAACAAAATGGCCTTTGGTTAGAGTATGTGCACGTTTATTCAAAATCGCTCCAGTAACCGAAATATTGATTGGCATGAGTACTGCAGGCCGTGGAAGGCATGGGTTATTTCCCATGTAGTGATAACAAAGCCGTCGTACCTGCGAACGAAGCACTGCGGAACTCTGTATTTGTCTTCTATGACATTGCCTGCGAGAAACAAACTTGTATTCTGAATACTTTAGCATGGGTCGACATGCGAACGTTGACCGTGTACCTGGATCAGACTTATTCACGCATACAGAAATAGATGCTTCACGACAATGCAAACATATTGGTGCTGTTATGCATGGATGATACGAATTTACGTCACGTTTACAATGATCATGTTAATACGGACACGACTATCTGATTTCAAAGATATGTGCGCCTTGTGCTGGAAAGAGAAATATAGATTTTTGACAATCGTTTAGGGGAAAGTACAGGAGTGGGTTCGATCAGTTCATCGCTGTCTGCAGAGAGGGTTCATCTACTGGTAACCAGCAAGTGATGCCATCAATACCTCCTGCTACATTTATGGGTGCTGTTTCCGCAGACGATTTACCGTCACAGTCAATGCTAAAGCCGTAATGAGTGCAATACAATCGGTTTGTGCGGAAGGTACACTTCCAAGATGTTCACGTGAAGTCGAAAGACTTCAAAATAAACTGCCATCAGCTATAAATACTGATAAAAATACAACACAGAATAGTAAACTTGATACTGAGGATGCAGCAGGAAGTGAAGATCATAAAGACAGCACTGACGGTGACTATGATGACAGTGATAGTGTTGAAGACTATGATTATTCCATTGACGGCCCAAAACATTTCCTGGATGAGTTTCCTTCGACAAGTGATGTGAAGAAGGCAGAAGAGACTGGGTACACAGACAATATGTTTACCGAAGATCCCAACAAACTTGTAGACAGACAAACATTTGCTTGATAGGCAACAACATGGGTATTACTCGACCATTAAAAAGGTGGTTTTGATCATAAGAGCACTTAAGGATTGGGGTTATATCAGATGATGTGATGAAGTGCTTTCTTCTGAAAATGTATTTACAAAATAATAATAAATTATTATTATATAAATATTTCTCTCTCTTAATTTTGTGTAACGTATCCTACTGTTGGCCTTTAAGTTTTGAATAACAACAATATCTATTTAAAATATTAAATAAATTAAGCTTGTAGTCAGTCATGCATCTTGCATGTAGATATACCATTTATTCCAAAAAAATATTTTTTTAAACATAGAATGGAAAATTGCAATAGTCATCACTTAAAAAATATGGCGGTCGTCTGCCAAAATGGTAGCCTCCAGTAATGTATAAACAAATGACGAACGGAAAACAAATATGGCGGCCTCCAGTAGCATATAAACAAAGATTGCTGCCTCCAGTAGCATGTAAACAAATGATAAATGAAAAACAAATATGGCAGCCCCCAGTAACACAAACAAAGATGGCTGCTTCCAGCAGCATGTAAACAAATGATGAATGAAAAACAAATATGGCAGCCTCCAGTTACACAAACAAAGATGGCTGCCTCCAGCAGCATGTAAACAAATGAACGAAAAACCAAGATGGCGGAATGAGTATACGTGAGGGGAGTGGAGGTGAGGGAGTCAGTCGTCTGTTGGGTATTGAACTAAAGTGAGTGAGTGATGGAAAAGAACGCGACCAATGGTGGTGCTGGGAAATGTAAGTTAAAATAAAATACAAGTTTTTAAATAGTTTTTAAATAATTAAAAAATAATTTGATACTTTAATTTTGATATTTTTTTATTTATGATTTTTTTGGAATTTTTCGATTTTTTTTTTTTTTTTTTTTTTTTTTTTGGATTTTTGCATTTTCAAGGTCAAAGGTATTGATCACAGTCACCGGAGTTGTTGATCCCCGTCAGCATTTCTAGAAAAAATGGTTATTTTGAAGGATCCTTCTAATAATTTTTAAAATAATTTTTTTTAACAATTTTTAATAATAATTTTTTCGGAATTTTTTTGAACATTTTAGAATTTTTTAAACTTTTTGAGGTCAAAGGTCCTTGAGGTCAAGGGTCACATGGGTCAGGGGTAAAAGGTCAAATACATCCAAGATGGCAGTCGAGTGACGTAACAAGATGGTGGCTCCACAAGCTCCGGCTTCGACGCCTGCTTGCGCAGGACTCGCCATTTCCTTACTACTTCTCCCAAAGGGTTAAACAATGCGTCCAAGATGGAGATAAGTTGAACGTAAAGTGTGCATCATAGATGCAGAAATATGTAGTGCATCAATGCCAACTGCTCATCCCTGCCGGACAGTTGGTTAATAGTTTACAAGCTGCGGAGTAACGCAGTGCTTGTAGGACAGAGAAGTGTAGGTGATGACTGATGAACAACTGCCATTTACTGGGACTGCAACTTGAATATAGCAGTGGGGCAGATGCCCTGAGTAGGGGTGTGCAGGGGTGACAGACCATCTCTTATTACCTCCAACCTGCGTCATCAGTACCAACTGACTTAACGTGATATGGGGTGGCTGTGAACAGTGGCCAAGCAAGGTCAGGTTGCGAAACGTTAACAGGTTGTCATGTGGGTGGTATCGATACTCACTTAGGGGCAGACCAACCCATAGTTCTGAACAGCTCATTCGTAGAATCAGTAGAAGGGGGGGGGGGGGGGGTGAAGTGTCACAACTGCCATGACAGTCCTGGGTTAGATGTCATGCATCAATGTGATTATTAATGTAACTTCTATTTTGTTACACTTTGTGCTTATTGAATTGGTTGATGCAAAAGCTTATGTTAAAGCTCTCAGGAATACATTCTACAATATTTGGTTCCCAGTTCGTTTTAAGTGATTTGTGCGACTATAAACACTTCAAGCATTCATTAATAATTTAATGTTTGTTTTCATATTTGTTGCAACTTTGCAGCACAATAATTATTTCGCTATTAGCCAATCACCTTTACACAATTTTGTTAATAGTATTTGCAAAATGTAATTCTTTAGCCCAATTCGCTCAAATGGTTTAAGATGTCTGTATTTTTGTTTTATTTCCTTAGCCATTACATTATTTACGTTGTGTACCGTAATTATGCATTTCATGTTTAACAAATTACATGTTAGTAAAAGCATTTTATTTAAAATACAGTTGTTAAAGCCAGTGCCTGAACTACGCAGATTAAAGAGTGCCAGCAAGTCCACACACATGGTTGTTATAGACTACTTAACGTCTGTATTCTTCCGCTCCTCTATTTCCCCCCTTCTGCCCAGCCTTCACTAGCTGCGCATATTGCTCAGTGCTGCCAATCCCCCTCTTGTTTACAAACAAAGCCATAAGTTACTGCCACACGCTATTTTAGGCTTCTTTTGTTGATAAAGTATTCTGGTTGATAAATTCCCAAGGTAACTGGATTAGCAGAGATGATCTGTATATAAAATATGTAATAATTGCAGTGTTCAATATTGTTTTAGTTTTGGAATTAGTTTCTACTGAAGGTCATTTGCATTCTTGTCTGTAGATGTTTTAGCTTGTTTTAGTTCAAATATCTCTGCTCCAGATCCCCAGGTTAGAATAATTGAGGAAAGTTGTGTTTTGACCTGTTTTTGGTATTTTGTCAGAATGGTTGTGCCACAGTAAAGTATTTATTAAGAGAGGAGTTGTCTTATTAACTCAAATTATACAATATGTACTTATTTGTACTGGTGAAGCCAAGGTATAAATAAATAAAAAATAAAATAAAAAAACCACACACAAATATAGATGTTTTGCATAAGTCCAAAGTTTGCACAGGCAAATTTCCAAACATTGTTACATTTTTGGGCACATTAGCTACAGAAAACAGTGGCGCCAATAGACACGGCTCACACATTTTAACACAAGAATGTTAACCTTCACACTCGTGTCTGAAGGCCAACTCAATGGAATGTATTACAGAGACACTGACAAAAATCTTCAGAGTCCAAATTATTTTCCACATTGAGAGGAAGACTGTATCGCTTAAGAAATTATCCCAATCTTAACAAATAATTTTTCTCTTGCTCAAGGCCCAATACCAGAAACCCAAATTCCTTAAATTTCGACACCCAAATCACTCCCTCCACAAGTATTACAGTCAGTCACATTCCAGAGAGAGAGAGCCTATTACCTTCACTCACCTCTATAAACCCAACTTCCACCCCTAGCGAAACCACCCTCAGTTTAACTGCCCTGTTAATTATAATTTTCTTGTCTGATCATATACCACAAACCCCATCCCGTAACTGCTTTCCACCACTGCAACTTTTTCCCTCGCCCTATCATGACCACCAAAAACTTCACAGCCTTGCAACCTCTTCTAGCCAAGCTAATGACATCATGACGAAAAGACGGAAAGTGGACAATATGACTGGCAGTTAGGTTAGTTTCAGCATGTCGGGTCATATTTTAATGACTGTGGCATCTTTGTAATAATACACCATAGTGTTTAACTTGTGTGTTCCTCCGTGTCTTATAAATTACTCTGAGTGGCTAAAAAGTGCATATCATTAAGTTTCCTGACAATGATGAAAGAGTAAATGCCTGGGTGAATGCTATATTGCGAGATAACTTCATGCTCATAGTGTTTTTGTGTATAAGTAGACATTTGTCTATTAACTTTGACATACAGTAAATAAAGCAGCATTCAAGTAATGTCATTATTATTGCAGTATGTGTTTGAGAGTACTAAAATTAGCAAAATGGTAGCTTTTTTTTCCCTATACCAAAGCTTTGCCATCCACATGTGGCAATTTTCGCAGTATTATTATGTGTTTAAATAAAACAATTTCAGTGGTATTAAACAAATTTATTGGGAGTTCTTCATTTGTTTCTACAAACTATTTCAAACAACATAGTTGTTTTAAGAAATATAAGATACACTCCGAAGAGGTTATAGTTACAATACCTTTCCCACTGGTTGAACATTATTACTTAACATCATTGCTAAACAAAGAACAATAAAGAAATTGATTATTTGTATATATTGAATGAATGTATCAACAACATAATTTTTTTAACACAGTTTTTTATTTTCTTATAAATAGCAACAGAGTAAATACAACAAAAATACTATATGACCAATAGCTATTACTCTAAATTATTTATTTATTGTTATTTCCGAAATCCCATAATAAATTTGATATACATATTAATTTCATTAATTTTCAGGGGGACCATTTTTTCTGCCTGGATTATATTTTTATTTTTAGGAGATACAACTACACCTCCTGAAATTCAATAATGAATAAATCACAAAATATTATTAGATAATACAATAACATTTTTTTACTTATTTACAATTGATTTAATAACTATAAAATTTAGCTCCTGAAATATTATTATTTTGAACATTTTTAAGTGATCCTCTGTTTTGGGACCAATTAATTCTTTGTAAGTTGCATATAATTTCTATTTCCTAATAAAAATTCTGACATCAAATTTCTCACACCTAAAATATTATATAAAAAATTTAATATATAATTATTGTAATTATTGAAATATTTCTGTTTTATATCTATGTATTTACTTTTATAATTTTTGGTTATATTATTTGAAAGTTTAAAAATGTTATATATATATGATATCCATGTTTTTGCATGTGAATGAGCACTTAATGCTTAATATTGATGTACTGAATTGCACTACAATAATAAACTTTTGACCATGCTACCAATCAATTTATAAATCATTGTCGTTCAAAAGTAAAACTTTGCTTACATTTGTGGAGTCAAGGTGATTACTGGAAATAATTCAAACTGTTGTCAGGGCATATGTGAAATAAATGCAAGTTAATGATGTTACATACATTAAAAATGGCAAAAATAACCGTTTGTAAAAGTTTTCATGGTAAGAGAAGCTCAGCATTGTGGTTTTCGAAACATTTTAACAAGCAATTACATTGCTGTTTCGTGAATATGGACATTACTACAGAATTATGCTTAATAAATTATACACATCCTAATGTGTGTATCTCTCAGGGCACAATATATTCGGACTCTACAACATCATCTGATTTTTCCATTGAGATTCAATTTGCTCCTACCATACTGCACTAAGATATGGTGCTTGTACGTTATTTTGCAACAAAGTGGTGTTTTATACACCCATAAATGGTATCAGTTTAGCCATACGAATTTTACGTATTGAAATTAATATTTTAATAAAAATTTCCTGATTTTCCCACAAGAAGCCATTGAAAATGTACTTCACGGTCGCTAGAAACTTATGCACCGCTAAATGCTTTATACACAGTTTTGGTGACAAGGGTAAGTCAAATAGATGCTTCAAGTATCATTTTATTCTGAAGATGCTTGTTTATTGAATTAAGTTAATATTTAATTTACAAATCATATTTGATGTCAGACTATCAAACACAGACTTCTTGGGTAAAAACATTAAAATTTTTTTTTGCAATTTTAAGGGTTAAAATTGGTTAGGTTCTTTTTTACAGAAGTAGAAATTTGATGAAATCTTTTCTTGGGAACTGTGGGACCTTGTGAAAATTTGCAGCATAAGGTATTAGGTATGATTTTGTTGCGAGAGCCATTAAAAAATGACAAGTTAAATTTTTAATACAATTTTTGCATATACGGGTTGGGGGAGGGGGTAAAATACATCCAAAACATATACGTGAGTAAACATCTAACATATGTATACGTTGAATATGGGGTGTACAATTTCACCTCTAAAAATTTATACAGGTCACAGTGATCCAGAGTTTTATAAAGTTCCAGAGTTCTCTATACTTTTAATGGAGGAGAAAAAAAACTGAACTAATTGTTAAGAAGCAGAACCAAAACAGTGGAACCAAACCATTTTGATTAAAAATCAGAATGCCATCAAAACTTAACCACCCAGTAATACAGATGTCAGTGGAGGTGTGCCAACCATTACTGATACATACCACTGCCTGCCTTCCTGCCAGCAACACTGCGACGACGAGCAAACTCTGCCATGTCTTGGTACTGGTCCTCAAAGATGATAGGCAGGGTCATTATGTCCCCATCCAGTTCAGGGCACTGCACTGGTAAGGGTGGCAGCAACGCCAAGTACCGAGATCGTCGTACCATTTCAGACACTGCCAGGTAGTTCTGATAGTTTGCATCATAGCAGCCCGCTGCTGACTGACGAGGGTTGTCCAAGACAAAGAACGCTTCAGCAAAGCGCTTGACCTGCATAGTAAATGTCCACCATGAAAAATTGTTTTTCACAATTTTTACAGTAACCGATATTCAGAAAATGATTACACTTCTAGACAGTTACTGTGACAATGAGCCACGTTTTCATTATGTTCTCAAGTGATACTTAGACAACATAAAATGCACACAATGTTCTGATAAAGCATACCCTGAGGTGGTGGTGGTGACGAGCCAAATGTTGGTGCACAGGGTCTTTTGAGCTGAAGGCCTCTAGGAACTGCTGCCACAGCAAGATATTCTCTGCACAAAGCTGCGCTATATCACTGTTCGCCAGGGCCACAAACTCTTCTTCCACTTCTATCAGCTGTCGCAACAATGATGCAGATTGAATGTAACACATCAGAACGTTAACTAACAGTATCTTTGTGTATCAGTTGCTTTTGCTTTCAATAATGTATTTTAGAATAGCTCAAAACAGCAACTATTTATAGTCTATTATAAAACAATTCTTTAACCTATTCCGGTCCAATGATGCCACATGTAACTGTAAGATGAACTCTTTTCACTTACTTCATACGTGCCACCAAATGGTACCATTAGATAATTGAATTCCATTACAGATGGGCACATGTGTAGAGTTTTCTATTTGGAACTGTCTGAAGACTTTTGTTCTGTACATACAGAAGAACCTTACTATTATAATACCATTTACTACAGCCACCTCTCCTTTACAGCCCATTTTTCAGTAAGCTTGAAATATCTGGGTTAAAATAAGATAAAAAATTGAGAGTAGTAATTGGTCAGAAAATAAGTTTCTTGCTCTCTTTTTGACAGCTGTTTGTTGCATTTCTCTTGACAAGCACTATCAGCAGTACATATCTAAAAACTAATACCATCCCTCCTTAGGCTGTCAGTGCTAAACTATACTCATTAACACTGCCCACCCCCTCCTCCTCAGCCATCAGTGTTTCCGCTTATAATGAGGCTATCTTATGTCATGCACTTGTCTTGCCATTATGATTTTGCTTAATTTTGGATATGCAGACATCTCTCTGCTTATTGCAACTTGGATTTGTGCACTATATTTGAATTTCTCGTGGTGGCGATTACTGTTTGTTGACAACTAATTATGCTTAATTTTTTGGACTCTGTGTTGGTTACATTTTAGGTTTGATTTTATTAATTATTATTGAAAACCCATGCCAATTTTTAATTTGGTAATGCTTTTATCTTCATTTTGTGAACGAATGTCAACAAACCTTAGTGTATTTTACACAAACTTGCAATTTCAATAAAATGACTGGAAAACGAGTTGGCTTGTTGCTCATTAAAAAGTATTAAATCCCATCTGTGAAGTCGCAAAAAATAAAGCAAAACTAAATAGTATTTTTAAAATTATAAACAAACTGTGCTAATCTCAATTTTAAATATCGTAAAATATTCAATATTTGGTTGTCCCTTAAATATTTTTATAACTGGGCTCCATTGTGAAACAAAGCAAGGTGACATAGATCTGTCCCTCCAAGAACACCAGTCACTCTTATTTTCAACAACTGTGCACTAGTCTGACTGGAACTCTAATGAATGCCATACTGCCCTCCCACACTACAAAATTGTATCTTTCTTTCTGTGTTCATGAAACCTGCCTTCAAGGTGTATGAGCTGTTGGGAAAGAAAACCAAATAAAAAGGAAAAATAGGGACAGTTTTTTTTTTGTTCCTGGCACATCATGTTGCTAGATTTATGATTGACTATTTGCAGGAGTTTTTACCTGGCATTGATATAACTTTATTACAAAGTATTTTATAGTTACAGCAAGAGAGGAACAAAATGGACCAATTTTATTAGATGAGTACTTATATTTATGTACACCGTATTTAATGCAGGTCATTACAGGACATTAATAATTTATATCTGTGATAAACGTATTGTGATAAACCAAATTCAGTAGAGAATTGGACTAGTATTTTTCATGGTAATACTAAGTTAAGGGACCTCACACAGGTGTCATTGTAAGAAATTGTGTCAATTCTAATTTATAGTAATAAGCTAGGAAAATTTAAGTAAATTTTTTGATGCATAAATAATGTGTGTAATTACCAACTCAGAGAAATTGAAAAATAAATATTTTTATATTAAATTAGAGGCTCAAGTACTCATTTATGTGAATCGCTAATACAGTAATTGACAATGCTGTACTTTTCTACAGATGCTTATAAAAACCTGTAGTCACCAATTTTAATTTGACTAAAAGCAGAAACACAGATCCAAACAGCTTATACTCCCCTAACAAATTCCAACCATGATATAATAAAACAATTTTTATAATTACAACTATTGAATCTACAGCATACTTCACATTAAACATTACTTTGATAATATTTTCAAAAAACCATCCAAAATAAGTTATACAGCTTTACTTTGAAGCGCCTGTACAAAATTACATTCATCCAGTCAAAATTACCATCCTTGATAGATTGCAGGGTATAAAACCGCTGTGAACACAGTAACACATTGTGAACCCCAACCCACACATATAACTAAAATATAACCCACCCGTCAAAATCTTAACCAGAGTTGTAATGCATGGGCCTAAAAATTACAGAGACAAATGTTGAACGCCCATACATATATACTAAATATACCAATGAGTTAACTAATTAAGCACTTGAATTCCCATTGGGTAGGATCCCCAATGGAATGGTTAAGCAATGTTCTCACACTACAAACAATGTTGTTACACATCACAACTTTTAGTTAAAATAGGCTAGCGATTCATCTGTCAGCATGATTTCAAGGCAGTCGGTTCCATGCTCTGTGGGCAAGTGTCAGTAAGTTGCTCATAATGCTCAATGTAGAGAAATTTGACTGCGATATAGAGAAACAGCTGACCAAAGAAGAACTATGTACTGACACACAGTTCTCTGAAATAAATTCCTATGGATATTTCCAGTGATCACCAAATTTTAAATGGAATACACTAATGCAGTAGTTAAGTATGGCAGATAAGATTCGATGCACCCACCAACGACAATATATTTTTTTTTCTGAGGTTCATTAAAGTACAGAAAAGTCACATATGTGCAATGTTCATTTCACTACTGTATGTCAAGCTGCCAAAGCAGAACCTTACAACAACAAACCCTCACAGTTTCCAGAAATATGATTGTTATGCCAGAACAATCCCTAATGATAGTTTGGGGAGTTATGGACTTATTTTGACCCACCTGCAACTACTATAGGTACATTAAATTCTTTAATTTTTTACATGAAGTCCATGTTAAATAATATCTAGCATGAAAATTACATGTTTTTTTAATTAAATAGAATTTTTTTGTATTAGGCAGATGTATTATGAAAATAATGATACCCAAGAGGTTTATACTTATCATTCACTTGTCTTCAAAATGTTGAACACACTGAGTGGTGCAAGAATTTAGAGCATCATAAGTCCATGTCCAATAGCATCTGGCATAAAATCACCAAGACTTTTGCACAGAATATTTATTCAATACAATAGTCACATTGTCTTATAAATATAATGATGCCACAGAAGGATATTCTTGCAACCTCCCTTGTTGCCAAACGCTTACAAAAACTGTAACATTGGATGCTGCTTACTTTTTTTTATGCCATATTCACAAACGAAGCCCGGTTACTAAAGCTCTGGTTTCAATTGATGATATCAACATACTAAGTTCATGTCTGTCTGTTACGTCTGACTAACCCAGTAAAAGGGTTGACGTGTAGGGGATGGTTGTGAGATGGGGGCAGTGAGGGGGAGGGAGTGCTGAAATTGAGGAAGTGAAAATGCATCTGGCTTTTGTCAAGTGCAATGAACTGGGGGGAGAGGGGAGGCCATAATAGGTGGAAGACTTGCTATGGTTTCACAGTCCAGAGTTGTATTTGTATTGCCACACTGCTGATTGTATGTCCAAAAAAACTAAGTGTAATTAGTCATCAACAAACAGGAATCATAACCCAAGAAGAATCCAAGTCCTAATAACATAGCAAAGTGAGCAGGCAAGTGTAAGAGAGCACAGTGGCAGGACAAATTCTGAAGGCAGTTGCATTACCTGCATGAAAGGTGGGTGGAGTTGATGGCACTGGCAGCCTAGGGAGATATCTATTTTTAGATATGAGCTAACCTGGCTGGTACAGTTTCACCAATTGAAATGCAACAGAAAAGGTGCAACAAATTTATTTTCCTGCAGATTCCCCTCAAAATCAACTTTTTTACCCATTTTTTTTTGTTTCTAAAAAAAACTAGTCATTACGGAATAAAAGTCATTTTACATGACGGCAATATAGAGGGGTTCTGCTGCTTTGAATGACATTTTGCATGTTGCATATACACCATAGTTCCTTATCTTAACAGGGCACCTGCCATGTATCTCCCACTGCTTTTAATGCTCTCATCTATTATAGCTCTAAGCACCAGGTGAGCATTATTGATTGTTTGTGCAACACAGCTGTCAAAGGAAAGAAGTGAAAGAGGGAGGTGGGGACAACCCGGCTGCCCTCTCATCACCAGACCAACGTAAGAACTGCTACTTATGCTACATGATGGGTACACATGGCTCACAAGACTTATATAATAGTATAAAGCTGGACTCGTAACCATCCATCACACCAGTCAGGCACCCGTCCATCAGTCATCTGTCAATCCTTCTGTATAGCAAAATTTTAGTGTGACAATATAACATTGTGATCTTTGGTTGGAGGCATATTTTGGTTGGAAATACATTTTCAAGAGAGAAACATTTTAGGGAAATAAATATTTCACTTGACAAGAATTTATTCTGAATTGTTTACATTTTAAAGACCTGAATTTACCAATAATGATAAATAAAGACATATTCACCGCCTTGCATTTTATTTCAAAGTGCGTACTCGCAGCTACAGAATGTCGTCAGAAGGCGGTGGCCCATCGGTCAGTCCGTTAACAGTTAAAGTTTGAGAAATACTGTATTTTGGCATGTATAGGTTGCATGTGGGTATAGGCCGCACCCTAAGTGTTTTATGAAAAATTACGGATAATTAATATTTCAAATATAGGCCACACTGAATTTTTGTATTCCTGTAAATATTGTTAAGTCACATTTCCGTACAAACATAATATATTCCAACTTAATTTCTCCTCTACAAAACCTTTGAAACAGAAAATTTGTATTGTTCCCATGTTTATGAATAAACATTGCGCAATTACTATTCCACAGATGTAAACGTGACTTGAGAAAGCAAAACCACAGCAAAATGTTACATAAAATTGCATTTTATCAATGTGCATTTATAGAGCCATGGCATGCAAACTACGTAAAATATCTTTATCTTGTACAGTAGAGAAATTATTTTCTCATGCACATTTATGGGCGAACTCCAACAAGTTTACATTTTACACATGCTGGATGAAGGTTATTTTGTTTATGAACGCGAGTGAACAAATAACTGCAAAAGTTCCCCCCCCCCCCCCCCTTTTTTTTTTCCTTCCTTTAAAAACCAAAACTTTTAAATGTACTGTATGTTGACAAATTTCTAAAGACGTTTCGGGGAAAAAATATATAAATTATTTTTGCCAATATCTTGTATATAAGCAGCACCCCACTATTTGTGTCATTATTTTTGACAAACTGTGCAGCCTATACACACCAAAATACATTAGACAGATTTATAGATAGAAAAAAGAGTTGCCCTGAGATTGGTTGATGATCACGTGACCGCCGGATGGATGGGCAGCTGACTGATGCAACTGATGGTTGAGAGTCCAGCTTAAGAGACCTCTAATGATAGGTTAGCATTTCAATAACAAATCCTCAGATTTTACATGCATGAAGTTATTGAAAATGGACTGAACTAAACTGGGTTTATACTTTTTTTTAACAAGAGGCAAATCCACACACCTTTCAAGAACATAATTTTTTTTGATAAACATCTGCCTATTAAAAAAAATGTATACTTAATGTAAACATTTGACATTTTTGCAACCAGACAAACTGTGACTACATGTGAAACATGGCAAATTCTGATGCATACGGGTTGAGGGCGAGTCAGAATCAGTCCAAAATTTCCCAAAATACCTACAGTAAAACCTCTAAGTAATAAAACTGAAGGGACAGAAACATTGTGAGTTTGTTGAAAGGACAGTGGTATGGAAGTTATCTAAAATGATGTTCAGTTAAAACATTGTGATTAAAACTTTATCACAGATCATAATTAACAGTTTATGTAACTAAATAAAATGCATTTCATAGGACCTTACAAGATACAACAAAAAAAAGATTACACTCTAAATACAGTAATATGTATTAATGAAAATCTACAAATGAAATAACCCATCTAATCATATTAAATGACTTACTGCATTAATACCTCCACACAAAGCCCTTAAAACTGCAGCATACATTTGGAGGTAAATCCTACAGTCAAAGGGCACCATGTCAGTGAGAGTCTGATTGGGGCAGAATGAGGTCTCCAAAAAACAGGTTTGTCATATTGTGGCATTTCAGCTTGTACAGGGCATGCTGCTATGACAGTGATACGTGTGTGGAACCAGTGGATAGACAAGTCTTACACAGCATGTACTGTACCACGCCATGAGACCACAGCATGGTTAATAAGTAAAAATACACCAGCTAAAAATTGAACAAATAAAGTCAAACACTTGCGAATAGTGTTTCAGCATTCGGCGGTAATACTGAAGCGGGAGGGGAGGAACATATTAATGGGTAGCCACTGTTATTCACTAAAAACTCTGATCACGTTTTTGTTTTGTATGCACCCTTGCCTTGGCAACATTCCTCAGACTCCACAGCTCCAACACTTTCAAGCATTGTCATGAAACGCCAAGGGAACAAAGCAAGTGGCACCAGTAAGCAGGACAGCCATTACAGCATGACTGTTCAAAATGTTTAGAGTGGGGGGATAAGAGAACAGACAGTAAGGTTTTTTATTCTGTGTACAGGAGGAGACTATAGAAATTCTGAATGGATATTTATTTTGACGTGATTAATTGAAGAGTTATAGTTTTTCTTTAATTGGTTCAAGTGTTGCGTAAAATGGGAAAGGTAAACAGTTAATATGAAAGATAGATTTCAAATTTAAGGCCTTTGCAGAGAAAAGTGGTAATCATAAACTAAGTAGTCAGATATGATAAAATACTTGCGTTTAAAAGTGCTAACACTGCATTTGAATCACATAAAGAGTGAAATAAAGCATCCAGCAAGTGCTTCACATCTGTAGAACAAGTCGTATTTATTGTGTCGTAACTGTCAACAAGCCATCAGCTAGCTACACCCATTTCTGACATTCCATTCCACTAGAGGGGGACGATCTAATCCCCGGCTCAACTTCTGCCTCAGACAGCAGCTGTATTTGATTACAAAAGAAACATAACTCTGCTTCTTTTATTTTATCACATGTGAGTCTGGAATATTTCTGTTTTGCTACCAAAAATCAAATAATACACAGTGCATTGCGCTAACAAAAAAAGTTAGCTATGGGCCAGAATTAATTGTGGATGAATGATATAAAATGGTGGCAGCGCTAGTGATACAGTATAAATACTGCAAGTTTCATGCCGCATACACTGTTGTGTTTTGTACCTTCTATGACCAAGTTTCCTTGTTTTGTTTTCATTTTGAGCGGTATGTTAACTTGGCTGCAGAGAGTTTATTAGCTATGCACACTAATGTATTTCAGAAAGTAGAGGTTAAAAATGCACTGTTTTTATGGATTTTTGGCAGCAATAAATTAATCATTTGAGATACAGAATATTCATTGAGGAAGGTTTTACTTAATTATGACCATTCCCCCCTCACTACCGACCCTTTTCCTGAACACCATGAGGGGTTGAATCAGTGAGGTTCTATTGTAACTGATTCATAAGTGGGTATGTATAAAGTAATTGAAGAAGAGTAAATGTAACAATTCTGTATGGCATCACTGTACTTAAAAGGTTAGAAAGTTGTAACATTCACTTCATATAACATTTTCCAACAAACTACAGTTAAAAATATAGAAAAAAATAAGGGGGCGTTATATAAAAAAAACAAAGCATATCCAGAAGATAACTGCATTTAAAACCCACTATAAATGGAAAATATCAACACTACAAGAAGTATAAAACCATTAAGGAAAACTTTCCATAACATTCTCGTTCTCCATGCTATAGCAAAATATTACTTTAGTATAACTATATATTTAAGTTTTACAGTTAGAATTTCTCATACATAAAAAAATTAAACATTCATTCATTTAAAAAAATCGGTATCGGGGTATCGTTACCGGTATGTGAAAACATGGTATCTGAACAACTCTAGTACATATTTCCATGAAATCATTAAAAAACATTTAACAATAAGGATGAAACTAAAGGATAATCTGACAAGAGTACACATGGTCATGTAAAGTACAATGTCACAGTCGCAGACATTTTTGTGTGATAAGTCTTGTACTTTGCCTAAACATTAAAACTGTTTTAAGAACCCTCCCTAGCATTTAAGTTTTCTAAGGATTTTACGCCACCCACATACAGTTTTTGTTGATGTGTACATAACAAAAATTTAATCAGAACAAAAACACATTGTCCCTTTCAATAAGTCGTTACATCCCAACAGATTATTTAAATTTTTGTTCCTACACTTTCTGTATTTTGGGTACATGACTTCCTTAGGCCGGTATTCCAGAACATTTTTATAAGGGTTTTGGTACAGCTCAAGTAATACCCACGCCTTATCTGTTTTCTGTAACATTATAATGGCAACTAAGGCCTTAGTTAAGCCATGGCTGAAGCCTCAAATCTTAGGGCTCTGATTTTGGTGCTTTATCCTTGGCGCAAACAAAACCTACGCATGCGCAGAATGCGTATCATTTTTCTTGAGCCGGTAGCGTGACGAACATCCATTAAAAATATTATGCGTCCAGACCATTATACGTTGCAATGTAATTATATATCTAAACAATAGGAAACCAACACAATTTAGTTGCTTTGCAAATACTGCAAGAATACTGTGTAATATGGACGACACGTTTTTAAATCTTCCATCATTAGAAACAACTAAAAACACGTAACACGAGAATGAGTATATATAACAGTTAATCAGCCATAGGAAGCATGCTTTGTGTTAGCGCAACTGATAGTGTGCCCTACTACAAAGCCCACATTTCGGGTTCAATTCCCAGTCGGTGCAAACTTTTTAAGGTATTAAAATTAACTAGAACACTCATATTTTCAGACATATTATGTTGAATAAAGTCTATTAATTTTAATAACTGTGCAAAGTACTACAGAACTTAACGATCAATTGTTAACAGTGCAATATAATTGCAATTATTTGACAATAGGGTTTTTGTATTGGTAATAATTACAACTCTCAGAATTTATTCAACAAAACCTATTAGTCACGTTCGAAAGGGACTTTGCTTTCCTCTCTATTTTTTGAAGACCTTACAATGCAAAAGAAAATAGTACAATGTGTGTACAAAGTTTTTGTGAGCCACCTGCTACAACAGTAAAACCATATCCTCAGTGGCAGGGCAAGTTAGGACAATACGTTGGGGCCCAACTGATGACATGGCTTGTTGATTGTTGACACTGGCTGTTACGAGTACCTTCTACCCCATGTGAAACTCAAATTACGTTATACATATAGTATATGTTGTGTTTTAAACTATTTGCATGAGTTACAAAGTTGTGTTCTAATGTTTCGATGTTTCAGTGGAGGCTTAGTTCAGTGTGTGTTATGTCAATTGCAAACCTGATGGGCATGCGTACAAAATGGCGTTTACCCATGGAGTAGCTTTTGGTTTCATTCGTGACAGCCAAAACTGCAATAAAAATGTTTACATCTGTGAACAGCTGTTTTGAGGAATTTTTTAAAGGTCACATACGTATGTGTATAACACAACTGAGTAACATTTCCCTGCAGGTTTGAAACACAATGAGATAATCTGCCTTGGTGTATCTCTGATTGAAACATTTGCCACGGTTCAAAGTTTTGCAAAAATTCAGACTTACAGCCAGTAAAATTCATGAAATAATACTACAGTAAAACTGACGTATGGAGTATAAATTGTTTGAAATGTGTATTTCTGGGAATTTTTAATACTGCACATATATCAGTACAGAAATTTTCGTAAAATACAGGTGCAGGTAACAAATTCTTACTACCAGAAACTAAAATAAGGTTATGTATTCAGTTCCCATGCTACATACAGCACAAATGAAAGAATACATTATTGTTCTGTATTTTCTCATTGGGGTTATGAGCTTCATCGATGTGCTATTTTATCCCTTGACTCCTGCTTCACCAATAGAATACAGCTCTGATATGCAGGACCTCAAATATCGTAGATTTATTGGTATAAACATATAAATAAAAAGGTGCAATTTTGCTGTTAAAATGCATGAGCACCATTTAAAATTTAAGTATATAATTTCCACATTACCAACACTAAACATACCGTATTATATTCCATAAGTTGTAGCGCAATAAAGACTGCCAGCGCTATAGATAACTTAATAAATAAACCATGCAGGTATTTATTTTTGCACAAGCTATTGCAAATGAACACTTCAGTGCCACTTTCATTTGTTCACAGTCTTTCACGAGGTGGCGAATAACAAACCGCGGCACATCCAATACCATCTCAGGATATAAGAAAAAAACACATTCAGAAATAAGTTTCATGAATTAAGGATTAATCATGGCTTCTCTATCGCCCAAGATGGTAGCGCATATGTAATGTCAAACTGAACATTCTGCAATACCGGCCTTAAGTGTTTTTGCACAAGGCAGTGCTCTCCACCTATAAAATGTAGTACCGATGAGGAAAATAAAAATAATAAAACTGAGGTCAAAGTAAAACAACAAACACTGGTTACTGTTAATATTACTGTAACAGAAATTCACAACCTAACCATAAAAACCGAGTAAAGATTTTACTATAGATAAAATAAAAATACCCCTTACATATAGTACTAAAAATGTTTCCACAAGTTTCTAATTGTAGAGCTGTTGATATTTTCTAGAGGTAAGTGGAAGAATACTCTGTTTTTGTTTCCTTGGCAATCTAAATACTTCTGCCAAGATATATGTGCGTTTTTACACAAAGTTCCTTCCAATGTAGTTGCATTTCCTTTTACATACCACACTATTCCTGTTCACTATGCATTTGGCATATCCACTCTGCAGTGTTTATGTATGTGTCTTTTCTCACCCAGTCAATGTTTACACAAGAGTATTTTCATTCTGTTCAGTTTATGAAACACACAGAAGCCTTCACTTTGAAACTCCTGGGTATGAAAAAAACAGTTACTAGTCTTGGCATTCTTACAGATTTTGCAATGTAAGTAGATGACTTAACTTAATATCGTCACTCGTTTTTCATAACCCTAACAATATATACACAGAAGATGAGTAGTCGGGAGTGTTTACAAATACAGCACAAATGTTTATTGCATAATTGTTTCAATGACTAACATTTTTGGTTAAAACTTGATGCACTACGTCTTTTCAACACTGGAGATTTTAACGACTTCTGCTCGATCCTTAGGTCAGTTTGTTGTGGAGTTGGAAGTTAAATTTTGTCCCATTAATATGTGAGATTGTACTGTCTGCTTCACAAATTGTTTTATCCCTTTGCTTGACGTAACAATGATTAAAGGCAAGGAATTCTTTTACTCCCTGCTAGATAGAGCTAATAGTAATTATCTCTTGTCTTTCGTTTTGCATCCCCTTCCAGTCGGCCGGTGATGTCACAGTGGCAAGCCATGCATTCGCACCCCTCGCTCGGCGACCTCCCCTTGCCCTAGTGTGGCATGAGCTAATCAGAAGCGGGCAGCGGCCTGAAATTAGCAATAATAGCATATGGCCCTCATCTCCACAGAGCAGTCTTCATTTCTAGGCTCAATGCTCAGATCCTGACCAGCTTGAACCCATTTCTTCCAAGCTCTCGCCGCTCAAGAATCAACTCTTCTACATAGTTACCAGCACCTGTTGCTCCGACACAACACCCGGTTCACATCGCTTAAGCTACGATTGCAATAGGGTTAGGTTATGCTAGTTAGGAGCTCTCCCTGCTACGTACCCCCCAAACCCTGTGTCATCGTATAGTTATGGATGTATATGGTAAACCAGTCCTTTTTCAAGACTGAATCCTGTCACGTCCTTGCTTAGTTCGCCCTGCTACATGTCAGTGATTACGTTACGTTGTTCTACACATCAGTTACTTACAACAATGCAAGAGTATGTAGCCTAGACTTTCAACATCATACATCAAATTCCCTTGGTTGTACGCCTCTACCGACCATCCTAACTTGTATTTGTAGCTTTCCGGCTGATAATTGCACAGTTGACCAGAAACTAAAGTGCATCCACCACGTGTTTATTTCCCTTACCGGAATAAAATGTTAGTCAGCTTTTAATTCGAGTACTTTTCGTGTAGACTTAGCACCCTTCCGTAGTCAACTGACTAGCCACCAACGCCAGTAGTTGCTTATTTAGTACCAGCAATTCTACGTCCCACACCTCCACCAAAGCCTCAGGTCTCCGCTCATAACACTACACCAGTATTAGTCACACCTTACTCAAGTATTGCTTCCAAACACCATCGCCCACATATATCCAAGGCAGTAGTGGCATCTAGATGCCGTACTGTATTGCCCACATCTGATTTTGTACCCTGTCGCACAGCCACACGGCCAGTTTTGTACTACGGGAAGGTGCCTCACCCAAAGAGAACTGAACCCCTAAACACACAGAAATGCCTGGCTCATCATCTAAAAAAAATGACAGGGACATACTCTGCGGAGACAGTATACATCACGTGTCAAACTGCACATTAAAAAATATTACAAATACGTATTCTGTGTTTTTGGATGTGAACGAGAACTTAGTGATTTGGGTTGATATATTGAATTGTACTACAGTGATAATCTTTCAACCTTGCTACAAATAAATTTCTAAATAGTTCTTGTTCAGTGTAAAACTTAGTTTATATTTGTGTAGTCGATTACGTGATTACATTAAATAAATTGGTGCATATGTGAAATAAATGTGATATATAATGCTGTATCATACATTAAAAATAGCAAAACTGTTTGCTTTTATTAGGGATGGGCCAATGACAATGCTGATATCGATTAAAGGGCCGATACCACGACCATCGGCATCTGAACATTATTTGCTGATTATTATTCGCAGATTAGTAGCACTAACCAATTTTACACTATTTTAAATATACGGGCATACCACAACTCGTAAAGCATTAATTTACCACATCCATCAATCAGATATTCTGCCCAAAACCCAAAATACATTCGAAACAATTGTTTTTCAATGATTTGTTCAAACTGTTTACGTTTTACCATATTTCCTGTTGGTGCATTCGCCAAAGATTTTGTGCATCATTTGTTTTTTGAAAACTATACGAATGCAAAGCAACACACACAATAACTGGTGCTCTCGATAGTATTGATTACATCCCGCAAGAGTTTTTTGTTTTCTATTTTCTTCTTACATTTTTACTGAATTCGTAGGTTGGCGACAATGAGAAAGAAGAGTGTATTCTTATTCTTCTTATGCGTTATATCATTCGTAAGTTGGCGACAATGAAAATGATTCTCGCACTCCGACACTATTCAACTATCTGTGGTGGTGTTATTGTAAATGAAAAGTTAAAGGTTATAACCGTGGCTGTAATTTGACGAACGTAGTTCTTATTGGAAAGTGTCGGCTGCGGTTTAAATAACTACCTCACTAAAGAATTAAGTTTTACACTGCTTATTTATTACCGCTTTGGAAGACAACAGGGATAACAGTTCTCAATTACCCAAGCTAAAATAATTGATTGAAATTATTTTACTTTAAGTCATGTGAAGGTGAAACTGATTAAATAAATTCAAACTCCAAATACACTACCTACCAAAAAGTAATTGGGCACCTGTGAAGATAGGTTATTCAGTGCATCAGTTGACTTGTGATTCATGGCCTTCGGTGTAGGACAGCTGGTGTTTGTCCGTGGTAGCATAAACACAGGCCTATTGTAACATTCTGGATAATGAAATACTCCCAACATTGTGGCGTTTTTATGGAATGGACCCGTGTTACTCCCAGGATGACAATGCCAGGTGCCATGTTTCAAGGGCTACTATGCAGTGGTACGCCAATAACAATATTAACAGATTAGACTGGCCAGTCTAGAGCCCCAACCTCAACCCTATAGAACATATTTGGGACGAATTGGATCGCCAGGTGAGGGCTAGTCAGGCACGACCTAAATCAATTGCTCAACTCGTGGAATGGTTGCAAGAGGAATGCCGACGAATCCCCGTGGATGTCCTGCAAACACTCGTAGAGAGCATACCAGATAGGGTGGCTGCTGTTATAGCTGCAAGTAGTGGCCCTATGAGAATCTAACAAGGTGACAACCACCAAGCAAACATTGTGGACAGGTGCCCAATTACTATTTGGTACATAGTGTAAAATTCCAAGCAGCTAATCTCGCAATTTACAGCAAGTACAAGCGGTGGTTTATGTCCAGAAGGGACCTCGTTATGGCCTGGTACTGCGGAAGTCAAGGAGTGACTTGGGTAAGGGGGTACAGGGGTGAGGACCATGGGTTACCTTCGAATTCTTCACGAGGGTATTTCTCTGTGGGTTGTGGGGTGGATGCTGGTGCTGCTGAAGGAGCCATCTGCTGGCTGCTAGAGCTGGAGGTTGAGAGCTTTTGCAAGCTTGTAGAGGAAGGCTGGCCTAATTCAGGCTTGGAGAGAATGGTTGCCTTCTTCAGTCCCAGGAGAGTCCTCCGACCTTACACAGGTCGGGCAGGCTGACGTACTCTCAGGAGAACGTTTTCGGTGCTCCTTATATATCCAAAACCTCAGCTTCATGGTTGTCACAGGGGTGCAGAGGTTGCTAGCCTTCTAGCACAGGGGTTTGTTATTTCAGGCCAGTGGGCTGCACAATGCATTTCTTATCGCCCTGGCTGGAGTTTGATGACATATTTACCACCTCCTCTTGAGGTTCAGCGGCAATCACATCACTAATCGCAGAGGTGCTGCTCTCCTGCAGTGACTCTGCTAACTTTCTTATCTGCTCTAGTGTGTCCGTGACTTGGCAGGTACAACAATCTTCGGTATTGGGGGTGGTGACCACATGCCAAATTCTGGGCAGAGAGTACAATTTCAATAATTAATCACATTAATTATTCATGTGTAAGTAGTAGTAGAACCCATGGAATCAACCCTGTAGCCACGGGATTAATTGCATACTGCTTTTGACTTGCCCCAAAAGCTTATGGGGCAAAGTCATCCCATAGAGGGCGCAGGTGCACTGTACAGCAGGATGGCATGCATCAGGGTACACGCTGCCTCCGGGCATCAGTAGGAGCTTAACCTCGTTCTTGCCGCACTTGCGCATCTCCCACCGAGGGAGCGGGTGCAAGCATTACGTCACCTGCACAGACCAGCCCTGCCAGAGATTCTCACAGTTTCCTTAACAGTATCCATCCATCTCGGAGAGAAAACACACCCCGTGTTCACAGCCTATTTGAGTGAAGATAAATCTCACGGGATCGCCAACCCACGCTGGTGGGTGAGTACAAATAGCAGAGCGAGCCCTAGCAACCGTACACCCTAGCGAACACACCTGACCACTAGCCAGCCACGTTATAACTCATATGTCAGAATCACCGCAGGTCAAACAGCCTCTACAGGTTACGTGTTGCTCAGGTATACTTGCTAGAGCAAACCCACCGAAACGTAAAATAGTACTCGCAGTACTAGACACTGTGCCTTGCCACAAAGCTACCAGGCCTGAAATTTATACCAGATTCGCTCCAGTAGCACAAAAGCACTAGAGTCCTAAACCCTGAACCTGGGTGCGACTGACCTAGTACCCACCAAAGCACTTTAGAATGATGACGTACCTTCCCCAGCCTCAAGGCATCACAAGTCAGTATTGGTATCAGATTTGCGCTCACACTGCCTGTCTTCCCTCTGCTGCGGTGCTTTCCTTTGACCAATGTTGCATTCAGTGCCCCTTGCCCCATTATGGTAGGCACTACGCTGCTATAAGAAAGTGATCCCAGCCAGGATGCATAATGGCACATGTTGCTTGCTTACAGCTGAAAGTACAAGTCCACGGCCCCATGCTACCAGCCCACTTATATTTGCACATTATTTCTTGGCATTTCTGTGTTACTTTCAATTGCATAAGCTGTATCACTGAATTTCTCTTTGCACATATTTTTGGGTGCCATTAAAATAAATGTATGTTTCCAGGGAAAAAATCTTAAGAATAGTCACTTTGTAGAAAATTACTTGCCCCCATATGAAATTGTATTTACCGAAAACCACATTTTGTGATCTGCAAACGTTCCGGACATTTTGGGGGTGTCCACATTAGACGGAACATCGTGTATATTAGAATTTTTTCACTCTCATACATGTGCGCACACACGCGCGCACACACACACAACACATGCACACATGTGCACAAATATGCCTATAAAACCAAACATAGCACTAATATGTTAGCCAGCACATTTGGCCAATGTCAAATACACTTCATTTACCAAAAATCATACACAATAATGCATAAATATTGACTGAAAAACTAATTAAATATTTTCAAAGTGTGTTTGCAAACACAACTATTCTATTAGATATATGATGCAACATGTGGCCTTTTATGATAGTTGAATGTTGCAAATTGTTAAAATCATACTATATTTACATACTTACCGGAAATGATAATCCACAAAATTAGTATGTAAGTCTTCACATTAAATACTGAACTTTTAATCACAAACACTTTTATAGATTTTCTACAAATAAATTATATAATCCTCCTATTTCATGAAAGTTTTTAATTTTGGCTCAACATCCATTCATTTTTTGGTAAAGCTAAATTAAATTTTTTAGAAGCCATAGTAAAAAATTTAAGTTATACAAAACATACATACCCAGCTAACTAACAAGACAGAACTTATGAACATACAAGTAACAGCTACTAACAAAGATACTCATACAAACTGCAGCAATTAAGAAAGAAAACATTCACAAAAACATAAAAACCTTTATGAACATTAATCGAGCATGATGCAAATCAAAGTCAGGCAGAGAAATGCCAAATTTACCCTTAGCCTGTCCCAACGAGTGTGTGTGTGGTTGTTGGAACGATGATTGACAGTTGCTAACAGGTTCCTGTGGCATTCCTTTGGGTCAGCAGGCAATGCAAACCAGAATCCAGTCAAGCATCAATAGCACTGTTCTCACTCATTCACACCATTGCATGCTGTTTCTTCCCACAGCTACTGAAGCTAATGTATAACAACAAACTCCTTAGGATGAAAGAACAGCCCAAACTCATAAACAGAGACAGGCAGACCCTCCGTACATTACTTGTAAATATTCTCTGCTCTCAGTTCTTCTACCACACAACACTGTCTGATATACATACTTCAAATTGAAACACTTACATCTAATTTAATTATTAAAAATACAATTAAGAAAAATTGTTAAAAGAGACAGGAAATGAACTTCATGAGTTTCCTGTAAATATTCAAATATTTAGTATCTTTTGCACTATCAAACAAAACAAATCTATTATCACTGAAAATACAGTACTCGCTAACCTCTGTCCCACAAAAATTTCACAATAACTACATTATAATACTTCAAAGACAATACTGTGCATTAAAAATCAACAATTATTAAAGAAATCTCTTTTGAGGATACACCCCATGAAGATCCAGATTAAATTTGGCTGAAGAATGAAGGACACTGAATGGGAAAGTAAAGTAGAATGAGTTTCATTTTGCATAGTGGTCAACTAATGTAGGTTTGAAGGCTTGCCTACACTTTCATTTCAAACTAAACTCTGTGGACAGAGTAAAACTAAATATCGGACACGGAAATCATAATTTTCAGGAAACAGCTGTATGAAACCTGGAACTTCATTTTTCCAACCAGCCATGACATAAGACAGCATTACACAGAGATGACAACAAAAGAACACACATCTTTTGTCCACATCTAGACTTCTACACCATGAAATCTGGGTACAACTAAGCTTCACATGACAAACACAAGTAGTAACAAGTAGTAAGCAGTATGCTGGCAACATGCACAGCCATATGAGAAGAAATGGTAACCAGAGATGTTTTAAGATAGACAGAATTGAAAGTTCATACAGTGTAGGTACAGGACAATAAATCTTGCCATAAAGTTGTTTTGGTACAAAGCCAATAGAAATGGGAAACTGTTTTGAAATAACTTTTCCATCATCTTGCCATTAAACTACTTTCCTTGTTTCTAAACAATTTATACTGCACTGCATACACAGAATAAATAGTACCATTCATTGTTCTGGACCAAATTTAAGCATAAGACCTCGCAAATAATAGAACCTAAGAGTTTTTCCACTTAAATAATGAAATTTATGGTACAATAAATATTTTTTCTTTAGAGATGTTGTTAACTTGTTAATTTTTTACATTTTTTTCCATAAAGTTATGATAAGTTTATGAACTGTAAAAATTCTTGGTATTTTGAGGTACCTGGAATCAAATTCTCAGTTCTTATAGTAAAATGTAAGTTACACATTTTTTTTCTTCAAGCTTGTGATGTATGGGAAAACTAACATACTTTACAGGGGGCCCTAACTGTAAATTGGAAGCTGTGCAAAGTGCATTTCCAATGGGCTGGCCTCACCTTAGCAAGGTCACTGAGGTTGCTGAAGCGCTGGAAGCAGTCTGCAGTCTCCAACTTGAGTTGCTGCCATGATGGTAGCAGCTTGGTGTACTCCTGCAAGCGTGCCTGTAGTGTCTCAAATGATGCCAACAAAATACTGCACACCTCCTGATGAACATGGCGTGCATGCGCCAGACGTGCTCCCGAGCTGACACACTTGGTGCTGTTCTGAGCACACAACATACATTGCTGCTGGCTGCTGCCTTTGACAGTCATCTTGCTGCTAGTGCTTACCAATATTTCCTACCTTCTATCTGTAAGTAACTGGAATCTGAATATACCACTAAGTTGACTACTTAAATCACAAAGAATAATTGGAAAATTTTAACAACATTCTAGCTCCTCTTTGTATTCATTAGGTGAATGAGTGAAGAGATTTGGGCGGCTCTTAACAGCGATGAGGGTGACGGAAGTGAATATAGAGCGACGCCAGAATGAATGGGCGGGGGAAACGGGAGATCCCTGAGAAAACTAGCCGACCAACGGCATCGTCCGGCACGATTCCCACTTGCCAAAATCTGGTGACCCGGCCAGGCATTGAACACGGTTCGCCTTGGTGGGAGTTCATTAGGTGAAATTCTTCTCAATTTAAATTAAAGACAGCTATTAACAAAAACCTTAGATGTTATGGTCATCTCATTACAAACATGCATGTACATGTGTACACATATGTGCATGCACACATGGTGGTGGTCGTAGTGGTGGTGGTCGTAGTAGTAGTACAGAGTTTACAATGGTACATGAGGCACCTCAGAACTACCAACAAACATAATGCCAATTATAAGCCGTTCACGGTAAAGTGAGCACTTTTGAAGTGCTAGTTACTTTTTTCTTTCAACCAATTTATATCATTCTGCCACTTTTTAATGTAAACCCTGCCATGTGAGTAATAAACACAGTGTATACATTCGCCATACCCAAAATCAAAAGTCAGAGACCACAATTAAATGTATTTATGGGTTATTATGTCTGATGAAACAGCTTCAAAAAGTGCTCACTTTACCGTGAACGGCCTATACCAGTATACTCACCAGATTGCCAAAGAACACAGTCTCCATGGTGGACTGAGGCTGTCGGAAATTCAACTTCTGAGAGGTACCCAACCATGGCTTAGCACTTCGGGGAGTGCTAGAACATTGATCACACACAGTCTGCAAAGTCAAATCATTCCTACAGAAATTAAACACATTTCTACTGCAAACTGATAAATATAGTATATCGTAAAAGACAAAATAGTAAGTTAGTAAGTAACACTTATCCTATTCAAGCTGAAATACTAAAATTAGACTGGTGATTGTTGAAGTAGTATGTGAATAAGGCATATAAGACAACTAATTGAGAGTAAAGCTGTTTGTAAGCATACACAATCTTAAGACTGTCAGTGTGTGTGTGTGTGTATATATATATATAGTATGTGAATAAGGCATATAAGACAACTAATTGAGAGTAAAGCTGTTTGTAAGCATACACAATCTTAAGACTGTCAGTGTGTGTGTGTGTGTGCGTGCGTGCGTGCGTGTGTGTGTGTGTGTGTGTGTCTATATAAGTGTGAGAGAGAGAGAGATGTCTAAAGCAAGTAAGAGAAAGGTGTCAGAACCATTTACCATCTTGGATTATAATATGATGCAGCAACCACTGATTATGAATAAGCATAATCTAATAAATAAAGTTATGTACCTAATTTAAAATATTTCTATTTGACTTTTAAAATAAGAATATTGAGCGATATGTCCACAGATTCGAATTTCAAGGAGAATTCAATTATAACATCACAAACATTGATTATGGATAGCATAAAGTTATGCGTAAAATATATGTATTTAATTTAACATATTTGTTTTGTTTTTAAAATGTACAAATATAAGTATATTGCGCGACATGTATGCAGACTCATATTTTTAAAAAGACTTGGAATATGAAATCATAAATGGTGATTATGTGCATGTTTCAGACGCCATATTGGATTTTAAAGTAATACTGATGCATCAATGGTTTTTAATTATTTCTACAGCATATAACATGTCTGTGATGGCATGAATTTCCAAGAATGTTTTGGATACTACGTTAAATACTTTTATGTTTTGATGTGGGTGACTTAAGTCCTACCCTAGTCCATTTGACATGCCGCCAGCTACACCAGTCACCTCTACACCCGTGTGGATGGTTTGAGAGTCGAAGCCAGCGTCCCTGTGTGTACAGGAGTGTGCACAGATGCAGTGCGGAAATTAGTGTCAGTGTTTGTTTTGTATAGTATTTATTATTTACTACAGTGCTTCGTGACTGTTTCCAATGTCTTGTGCTACGATTCCACATTCGACATTGTGCACAAAGTGCACTAGTGCAGTCTGTTTGAATGAAATGTGCTATTGTTTACATATCTTGTCAGTTGTATTTTTAATAGTGAAATTCAGTAATATGTTTGTTGTTGTTGTCCAAGGGCAACATGCCACATATTTGTTTATATGCTTCTTGTCAACTGTATTATTTTTAATAATGAAATTCAAGGATATGTTTGTTGTTGTTCAAGTGTAACATGTCACATATTTTATGTGTAAAAATTATTAATTTACCTTCCTACTGACGTAAGTATATGGAGGCGTTCGCCTTATAGTGTTCTGTGTTTGATATATTTTAATTTTACGATGTTTAGTTATTTAAATTCAGAGTTATGTTTGTGTGCCAAGGGCGAAAGTGCAAATTACCAAAATAATTTACACATTTTGTAATACTTGACAGCGCAGTGTGTAACATATTAATTTAGAGATTAGTGGTTTACATGTCTTGCGCTCACACACATGTCAATATTCAGATATGACAACAGTACATTCAGTATTTGAATATTGGACTTTGCCAGTATCTCAACTAGATTAAACCAGAACCAACCGGTGCTCATGGCAACGTGGCTAGACACATGGCCAGCTAATCTAAAATAATAGTCTTTTAAGGTTAAAAGTGTTTTTGCTTATTTGTTATGTTTTTAAATTAATTCACCAGGGTTTTGATGTGTTAGTATAATAAGTTTAGTACGGGATAGTTTCCGGAGAGCTCCAGCTCCATTTTAAGACATGCAGTAATTGATTTTAAGGTTTGCCACTGCAACACTGCCAATAATGAGTGCATTAAAATTTTTATATTTGTGATATATGCAAACTATTTGACTTAAGAAAAGAGTTTTTATGTTCCACCCTCCACCTGTATCACAGTCATCCACTTAATTCAAATTATTATCATTTTTATATCTAATATGATAGTCAAGTGGTTTGCGGCGGGAGTCTCGGCCAACCAGCGAGCTCCGTACCAATGTGACGATGATAGCGTCTTTGTCGTCTCCCGGAGAGGACATGTGCGCATCGTTCTCCTTGGATTTTCACCTTCTTGCAACCAACAGTGTAAAGTAGCATACGGGAACCTCTGTTTATTTTATCTAGGGAGTGAGCCACTCCGCGCCCGACTCATATTGTACATGACCATGACATAACTCTTCACCTTAATACTGTAGGCCTAGTGCCATTTCTACTGTGTAAGTGGTTGCCCACTATAATGGCGAGCTTTATACTGTCAGTGCCTCCTTGAGAGGGTTTAAGTGAATTAAATGAGTCATGAAATCAGCTCTTTTATTTGCTCAGTCAAGTCTTGACCACATTACCAACAAAAATGTAATCTAGTAAGAATTTAAGGCATCAGATGGCCTAAACAACCTGCCAGGACTGAGTGTGAGTATTTGGGGGAAGCCCCGATAGCTCTCACTAAACTAAGTCATGTCTGGATATAGTGAGTATTTATTTTAATGATTTCTGCAACAACTAAAGAGACGTGGGAACATCAAGAAGGCCGTCTGCCACACCACCCACTCATCACTTCGTGCTCTCTGCCGAGAGAGAGGACGCCCCCCGGAAGATCTACAGCATTTTTAAATGCCTGTCCATGTAAACACTTTCTCCTCGATGGCCCAGCCTAAAAGTCAAGTCAGTTTATAAATAAAACTTATATATTTAATGTTTTTAAACTTTAGAAACATAAAGATAACATTCTGTTGTGCAACATGTTTGCCGATTCGTATTTGTAAGGTGAATACGATTATGTCGCAACCATCTATTATGAAAATCATAATTTTTACAATAAAAGTTTTGTATTAAAATGCTATATTTAATTTTCAAAATGTACAGACATAGGGTTATCAAGCAACATGTATAAAGACTCTTACTTTTAAGGAGAATTAAGTTGACAACACTCAATTATGAAAAGCATAATTTTATAAACAATTATTATGTATTTAATATATTATTTGACTTTTAAAATAAGTTTATCAGGCGATATGCCTACGGATTCGTGTTTTCAAGGGGAATTAGATTATGTCAGAATATGTGATTATGTGACCATTACCAGCACCGTATTGGACTTTATAAGCATAGAAATGTGTTTGTAAATATTTCAAGTATTTTATATATTTGGACTCATGTTTTCAAGTCAAATGTTAATGTAATAATGTAAACTTTAGATGCAACTACCGTTCTTGTTTTAGTTGGAGCGTTTGCGCTCCGCCAGGAAATATTAAATGTCCGTGAAGGAGAATAAAAAAAGGGCAAGTGCTGATTCTCCCCTTTAATGTTAGTTATTACGGTTCTCTCCTGAAGTGTGTGTAGATTTGCTAACTTATTTGCCTGGTGGGGTCGTGGATCTTTCCACGTTAGAAGATCTGGCATGACAATTAGGTGGAGGGACCTTAATAGGAGGGGAATCAAACTCCAGGATAAGCTTGATCACAAATATCTCCCTCCCTGGGAATCTGGTCCAGCCTACTGTAAAGGCTGTAAAAATTTGTGATGCCAACTGTCACTATATAAAGAGAGGAATAAAAATAAAATTCAAACAAAAGGAAACCCAGCTATTAATTATTTGGCTACCTCTTGACTTTACCCAACGCTTATAAGGAGCTGGTCTGGTTGGCTTCCTTACGAGGTTGAAGTCCGGGGTAACTGATACTAACCTGTGGGTAGCGACAGATTTGGGAGGTATGTGGATATTTAATACTTTACCAGCGGCCGTGCTGCCTATGCATGTGATGGCCAGTTCTTGTATGAGATTACAAGGGCGAGGTGGTGTGATATGTTTGTAATAAATTGTTAGTGGTCCTAGTGTGTTAAAATAATCAAGATTGTGCCAGTGCCAGTCTATACCAAGTAGGGTAATCCCAGCAGGAACTATAATCGTCACCTACAGGCAGTTGTTTGTTATGTAGCTTTTGCTCAGGTCTGAGTAGAGGTTCAATATCAGGAGGGGTCTGATTTATTTCACTGAGAGTACCTGAATTGACACATTTAGGCAGCACCTCTAATTCTTTTTGAAGTTCCTGTCGAGCTAAACTGTGGGTTTGACTAGTTTTACCTTTGTTCTTGTGCAGTATTTCTTAGAATAAGCAACACATGGGAGCGTACTCACCTGAGAAACCAAGTGTACGTTCAAGCCATCCTGAGTCCAGTCTTACTGCAGACTGGGACTGAGGTAATGAATCTTAGAGATTGTGGAAAGCTGAGCGCGAATCCCACTAAAGGTGTGGGCACCCCAAATAATACTCAGATATTCCTAACTCTTATGCATATTATGGCCTTATGCAGGCTAGGATATCCAAGCAAGTTCGGACCGTCAGTTCCTATCAGTGAGCAATAGCTAGCTAAAAGAACTAATGGAAACTAATATAAAATTAATGTAATGGTGTTTCTAGGGTAAATGAGCAACAAGAGATTTCAAATGTTACACAGTTACATATTTTATTCATACGTTGGAAAGTATATGGGTATACGTAGCCCTTTACAAACAATTTAAAAATGAATTTAAGCTTAAGGCAGGTGAAGGTGAACCTGCTTAAATGCAATTGCAAAGAGAATTAATTAATATGAGTTAGTACTTTATTCTAATGGGGTGAAGAGGGAAGGGAGGCAGTCCAGAAGGGACGTCAGCATGACCTGCTACTGCGGAGGCTGAAGGAGTTAGCTTGTGGGTAAAGGAACAGGTGGGGATGTCGAGATACCCTCGCTGGTGATGGTGTCCTCGGCTGTGGACGGTGTTAGCAGCATCGTAGGAGACCTTTGCGTTCTTCCTTCAGGAGTTTGCTCCAAGTGCTTCTGCTGATGAGGAAGGCCTAGTGAGCATGCACAACCCCGGTTATAATCTGCTTGGTAAGTCTTTTACAGACTGTGAGGTCAGGGTGACAGCCACTTCCCTTGCTGGTGCCCTCAGCTTTATTTAAGCTAGAGGGCCGACGACTGTCCTGAGCTGCAGTTTGGCCCTCCTTATATACAAGAATTTGTTGCTTATAGGCTGTCAGAGGGGTGCGGGGATGGCTAGCCTCACTTCACAGGGGTAGTTTAACTTATGATTGCGGGCCGCAACACCATTTCTTTTCGCCTCACCCTTGTATTACAACACTGGACAATCTTTCCCTTATTTCATCCTCACCAGCACTAATTATCTTGCAGTTAAGTGCTGACCCAAATCTACCACTGCATCTCCCACTCCATTCATGTAATATGTATCAGATTTTTATAGACATAGAAAGGCATTATGATCTTTTAAAAATGTAATTATGTCTAGTAGTATATTCCCGGCCATGATTTTTCGGGAATAATTTGAAATCCGCGTCATAAATACTGATAACACATGCTTTTCGTGATGACATTAGATTTTTATAAGCATTTATATTACATAATTTTAGTTAAAATAACACAGGCCAGCATAACATCTATATATTATTCTCACCATAACTAATTCACCATATATATAAATTCCTTATTGTAATGTGTATATTATACAGCCATGTTGTGAGGGCACTAAGTGTTGCATTTTAAATTCATGTAAAAATAATAGTCAAGGGCATTTAATGACAAGTGACCATGAACCGAATTCAGCAGCTAGCATATAGGAAGTCTTATACATACCACATATGGGTCTAAATGCAATTAGTTGAGAGATTTGGGAAGTTCTTAACATTGAGGTCTTGAGAGTCTATGAGGGCCGACAACACACACAATGAGTGCCCCGTTAACTCATTCTCCCACCTCCTGACGATTGTCCAATGTATATATTCTTAAGTTATGTTGTGTTTATCCGTTTAAGAGCACAGGAGGAATTAGCTTGTTAGTTGTCAATTACCAGAGCTGGAAGGTTGATAATTAGCCCATTTTCCCACACACGCTCACTTCAATCCTTAATTAATTATTAATTATAAGAACATTTAGCGTAAAGCCTTGTGAAGTGGTGAGCATTGTTAGACTTTTAAACAACATGCGCGGTAACACGAGCCATGAAGAACCTTATACGCAGTAATGCAGATCTAATAAATTCCTACCAGTCATCATTAAGCATGCAAATAACAGGTTAGGACACTATTTTTTAAGGCATCTGCCAGAGGTAGAAGATTGGGGCGCTGCCCAGGTTAATCATGCTTACAATTCTATTGCATTGCCAGGACTGCAACTTGGTCTAAAAATGGTAACAGAAGAAACAAAATGTTAGGTTAAGCATAGGTAACGTAAGAAGGAAAATGTTAGGTTAAGGTTAACATTGTATAAAACATGAAGTCAATTTTCTTACGCATACTTTAAGCAGACTGTAACGCCAGATAATTAATAGACTAATCAACCATGTATAATTGTAAGTGTGAATATGTTAATGTCAATTTTCTTTGTTAGCAGCAACAAATCATCTTATTCATTTGCCAATCAAAGGGTTTTGTGACACAAATTTTAAAAATTCGACTATTGAAGAGTATTTGTGTCTCTTATGAACTAGAAAGTGCATTTTTATCTTCTATCTCTGCATTTTCTATAGTGTTAAGTCATGCTAGTGCCATTATATCAGGTTAGATTAACGTAGTATGTTCAGTTTTATTAATCAACTTGCATTCCAGTACGGCGAGAATATTTAATCTTTGATGATGGAAGTTATAGGATTACAACATATTAGATTGGCTCATTATGCAACAGCGCCGACCTAAAAAGGCATTGATTAAACTCTTTCCCAGTAGGGGCCATGGTAAACAAACCAATAACAACCCCATATCCTCTAGCGAGTGGGACTTTGCTTTGAAACAAGGTTCGATTCAGAGGCCAAACTATTAACTTTTTTTCTTTAAAACTACTGTGAAAAAAATTGTATTCTGTAAGTTAAACTCACAGCTGCTATTGTAAACTGGCACTCACAAATGAAGGCTCAGAATACACATGGATAAAAAATAATTACGTGCATGACCTGATTCCACATTACAACCTCATTTGTCATTCCCACTGGAAGTGAAGAGCAAGCCAGCCAGCTAGCTGACGAGAGCCAACACACTTACTACTCCAGACCACAGTAGAGGGGGTGAAGAGGAAGACAGACAAAGGGAGGTGGAAAGAGGCTAGTACCCAGAGAGACAGTAACCAGATGCAGCACGGGTGAAGAAATAAATACTCGGCGGGCCAACACCATGCAGCGGGTGCATAGAACAGGTGCTCCGCTAGAACTACAAAATATAACGTCAAGATGGCTGACCCAGATGTTTCAAGCTGAAAATATTTTCTTCACTTGAAGATGGGTCTACGTCACTTCAGACGGGTGTTGCCAGCCTCGTTTTGCAGGGGCTGGTTAGCTTAGGGTTGTGAGTGTGCCACAATTTATCACCTTGCCAGAAGGCTGATGACATATTTACAGCCTCCCCGCGGGCTCGAGCAGCAGTGACTACATTGGCCAAGGGTGCTGCTTTCATGCAACATCCCTGCCTACTAGCTTCTTCCTCTAGGTCATGTCAGTGGCTCGGTGGGTAATACAATTTATTCCACGAAGGTGGCGACCACATGTCTACTTTTTAGTGGCCAGTACAATTTAAATATTTTATCTGTGTGTTTGTACTTATCCGGAATGCTTGGACTATCTTTGAAGGCACGAGATTATTGCCTGCCAGCATGTGACTTACCCATAATTCATATCAACGTGTGATGGAGCAAAGTCTAACAGTAGAGCGCAGACGTGTAATGAGCAGGATTGTAACATGCATCAACATAGTTTTGCATGGGGCTGGAATTAACTCTGACCATCTTACCTCCTGCGGATACCACACCTGTGTAGTCCTGTTAGGAAGTAACTTGAGCAATTCACATTCTGACCACAGCTCCACTTGGGGCCAGGCGAAAGGAACACCTGCTGTCCCCGAAACTAGACAACTTTGCGACCCTCAGTCAGTAGCTGCACTTTGCACCAGCGGGGTAGAGTTCTTACCGCCTGCCCTACAGAGGGGCCTCACCCCTCTTTACTGCTGAATCCATTATCCCCCCCCCCCCGATTAAACTTGGACTTCCACATCCCATATTGGAAGCTTTCTCAAGGGCAACCTCCACTTGGTCTGGCAAACCCCTGGCTGTGCAGTCTCATTCAACCACCCACAGCTGTCAACAGTTCACCATAGATCCAGAGTACTTCACTGCCCACGAGTCACCAAGGCGACTACCAGCCCTCACCACAACAGGGCAAGAGTCTTCAGCCAGCAGCACCACTACCTCAGGTAATTGTGTAAACAAGGGAAAGCCGACTCGTAGGGCCATGACAGTGGTTGTAGTTTTGGGCCCCTGAGACAGGCCACCAGACCTGTTCTATACACTGGTCGTACGCCAGTCAAACATTACGGCACTCATTCTCGTCATACTGGCATTACAATATAAAACTGTTAAGGGACTAAGAATCAAACTTCTGCATTTAAACGCTGGAGGTGCAAATCACTATATAACTTTTAACCCCAAAAGTCTTAAGTCATTATTTAAAGCGTCCAGCCCCTCTACATAATTGTTTCAATTATCCTTCCCCATTGGGCATGCATCAATACATGTAACTTGATAACCCTACGTCTGTACATTTTATTAAAAGTAAATTTAAAAAAAAAATTTGAATTGCATAATAGATGGTTGCATCATAATAATTAAATTCTCCTTGAAAATATGAATCCGTAGATACGTAGCTCGACAAAATTGTGTTTCAAAATTTCTAAAGCTACAAAAAAAACTATATTAAATACATAACTTTTATTTATAAACGTATGAATATTTTACATTGTATTCAAAAGTTTCTTAGTTATACACACCATCATAGACATTTTCTCTGCTGCAGAACCATTTGAAACCCCCTTAATGCTCAACAGCCCCTAGTCCTTGTCCTCAAACATACCAAATATATCTACTTGTGACAGGTAGGTCGCGAGCGGTAGAAAGAGGGAGGTAGCTAGCGGTAGAAAGAGGGAGGCAGCGAACAGTAGAGAGGGAGGTCGCGAGCTGGTGGGAGGTCTCGAGTGGAAGGAAGGTCTTGACAGGAGGGAAGTTGCAAACGGGAGGGAGGTCTAGAGCAGGAGGGTAGTCACAAACGGGAGGCAGTAATAAAGCGGAACGGAAGTTGCGAGAGGGAGGGAGTGTGCAAAAGGGAAGGAGCGTTCAATAGGAGGCCACAAGAGTGTAAGGGCACGAGCAACAGCAAGGGAGGATTGGCACGAGCACCCGCAAGAGGGGAAGGGCATGAGCACCTGCAAGAGGGGAAGGGTGTGAGCACCCATGAGGAAGAGATGGAGGGAGTGTGAGGGCAAGGGAAACTGAGGGAGTGGTGGGGCAAGGGAGTCTGAGGGAGTGGTGGGGCGAGGGAGATGGGGAGTGGATAGAGTGGGGGTGATAAAGCAGCAAATGGGAAGGAGATAAAGGGAGTGGGATGGAGATAAAGGGATGCTTAATAGAGCTGGATAAACTGTGTGTGTGTATTATATTTATATATATATATTTTCTTCAATTACGTGTTTTGCATAGTTTCTAATGTTGGAGGTTTTTAAACCTGTCGTACATATTACACAGTATTCTCGCAGGCTTTAACTTTTATTTGCAAAATAACGTAATAGTGTCGGTTGCCTTATTTTTAGATAAATAATTACATCACAGCGTAGAACGGTCCGGACGCATCATATAGTTTTTGAACTTTCGTCATGCTACCGGCTCCGGCAAAATTATATGCGTTCTGCGCATGCATAGGTTTTATTTGCGCCAAGGATAAATCAGAAAAATTGGAGCCCTAGGATTAAAGCTTCGGCTGTGGTTTAACTAAGGACTTCGATGCCATTATAATGTTCCGCAATACTGATAAGGCTTTGGTATGGCGTGCTGTACAAAACCCTTATAAAAATGTTCTGCAATACCGGCCTGAGAGAGAGTGAGGGCAAGAAGATAGCAAAAGAGAAAGAAAAATATACAAAGACAGAGAAAATTACTGAGTGTGACACGTACATGCACACATCTTTACTTCGGAGCAGACACTTAAGGGCATTGCATTAACCACATACTTTACATTCAAAGTTACACTTGCATAATCATATATGAGGGGTAACTACCGTCATTATGAATTCCTGCAATGTCGTTAACTGTTTAATACTTCTCTAATTACAGAACACACTACAACTCTTAACGTGCTTGGTTTTAAAGTTGCTATTAAAGTTATTTCTGATTACTTCCTTGCCCACTTTATTGTCTAAAAATTAAATGAAATATACACTTAAAACAAAAATATTTTTGCTCATGTCCTGCTTTTGCTATCTATATCCCTGTCACACCGAATTTACAGGCTTAACAACTAATATAGATTATAAAACAATTTGGCATCTTTATTTTATAATAATCTACTAATTACAGTGACCCACTAATGAGAAAATGCAATGATTTGCTAGGAATATTATTTGCGGATGTATTATAAAAGACATGCTGAATCCATACTGCTAGATTCAGGTGTCTTTGACAAAGGATTTTTGCATTTTGAGTTGTATTAATGGCATAATACATTCATCCACAAATACAAATGCTCTACCTAAAAGAACAAACCTAACAATGTTGTGTATTTACGTTATGCCTACTTCGTATCAATTTATAAGGGTACAGCATTGCAAACTAACATTAAATTTTTAATGTTCACAAATCTTTATAAGTCTACGTATTATTTTTTCAAGATACCAATCATTGCAATTTTGAAGAGTTCAACTGTTATATGCCACTATGTCAGTATTCAAAAAACTTCAAGGAAATTATGTCAAGATACATATTTCCTTCCGAGAGCATGCTGTGAATGATAATGTGCAAGTTGTTACTGACTCACCAGCTCTGCACATAGTGCAAAATGCTTTTCCTGAGCATGCAGCAGAGAAAAAAAACAACACTATAAATGCAAAAAAAATAAACAATTAACATACACTATGACTAGATTAATACCTGGCAGTAATGGAATCAATAAAAAAAAGCTTGAAAAAATTCAAAATGATTCTATTAAGTATTAAATCAATTTTAGAGATTTTTTTTACAATTTTTCCTTTTGAAAACCTTAATCTAAAACATAGCCCATAAATTTACACTTTTGAAATTATCCACTAAAAATTATGAAACAAACTGTTTTTGTACTTTAAAAAGTAGAATTCCAAACAGGCATTTCAAATAGTTACATTCAAGTGGATACAATGCACTAAATGAGTATCAGAAAATCCTAAATAAAAGAAGTGCACATAATATTTAAAAATTTTTGCAACAGAAAATAGTTTTTGTTTAGATTACATGAAGAATAAGTTTTAAAAAATTAATATATTTATTTTTATCCGTTATCTTTCAATAATAATTTTCTGTATAAATAAAAATATATTGCTTATCTAAAAATGAAAAAGTTTGGTAAAAAAAATTAATATTTATTGACAACAGCAGTCAATTTAGAAAGATTAATTCTGTTTGCTGTAATTTACTATCAGAATTGTTTTCTCTTAAGTACAACATGAATATAGTTTTAATTATAAAAACAGTATACAGGACCATATTTTCAATGTAATTTAATGTGACCAAGGTTATCCTATATAGAAGGGTTAAGGTACTGCCATTTATAATAGGAGATTGGAATGTTTAACTTCACAATGCACCTAAAGGAGAAAGCTAGGAGCCTAGTCAAGCAGTGTGCTGTTGTGCTAGGCAGCTACAATTATGTAGTTCAAGTGATATTATGAAACTAGCTGAGATACTGTTACTAAAGTTGCTAGACATTCAAAACAATTACGTTATCATAGTGCAAAATATTTTCTTTCTTGTTTTCTTTTTAAATATATTGTGAATCACTTGACAATTTCCCTCCTGTTTCACATGGAACTGATGCAATAATTTTTTAACTGTTTTGAAAGTATTTCACTTCCTAGTATTTCTGGCAAGTTTTGTTTGGGAAATTTACATCCTAGAGTAAAAAAGAGATTTGAGATTTTCTTCCATTTGCAGATACATATTATCACTATCAGTATTGTGGCAGGCTCTAAGAGGCAGCACACGAGTTAAGGTTGTTGAACAGACTATGGATTTCTTGCGAGCCCCCTGTTTGGATAACAAATTCCCTCCGACCCACTAACGCCAGGCTATAAAGGGTCACAGCGCGACACCCCCCCCCCCCCCCCAGACAGCAGAGATGACCTATAGTGCCGGAGTGGCACGAAGCAGAAGGTTATGAGAGACCAGGGTCTGGAGGAACTCGGGGAAAACTGCAATCTACCCTTCTTCAGATGTTTGGTGAGCATAATTCCGGCTAGGTAGTAGGGCGACATCCCAGTCCTCTAGGTCCCATAAGCAATATACTTAAATAAAACCCTGGCAAGGTTAGAGATTAACTGCATGTTGTGTTCTTGTAATTGTCAATCATAAAACTAAAGTAAAGTAGTTGTATCTTGTTATATATTTATATCTAAAGTAATGTACATTGCGAGAACAGAGTTTACTGTAATAAATGTGTTTAGTAGAATCTACCTTACTTACTGAACAGCAGTCTGTAGGTACCAAACCCCAGTAGGCCTCCCTATCCTATAGAGTTCTGATACTAAGCTGACTAGCAGCAACCAACGGCTCGAGAGTATCAGTGAAGAGCACAATATAGTGTTAAGGATAGTGACAAACTCCTACAGTATGCAACAGCATGTTTATGAATATATTTCATAATTAAATAATTCCTCACCAACATAGTGAAGCTGCTCGAGTGCAGTGATCAAGCTGTAGAATTACATTTTGCAGTCTCCATAGTTCCTTTGTATTCGACTCTCCTGAGGCCATCGAAGTAGAAAATTCTTTGCTGATTATGCTATCACTGAAAATCTCAGGTGTATACTGTCAAGGTGAGCAGTTTATTCCATCATAAGCATATGTCTTCAGGAAACTACAGTCTAGCGTTGATTACAATTGAGAATTTTTCGTGATAAGAATGGCACAACATTTATCAGTTCTGTCCATTTTTTTCATTCCAAAATTATTAGCATATGAGGTTGGTTGTTTGTGATAGGATACTGCCTATCAGTTACTGATTTGATGCACACAAATAAACATGCCTAACTCCACAGTATTGCAACACAATACTGCCATTTGTAGCGGCCACCATAGGGGCTGCACACATTTAACCTAAGGTACGACGGGGTATAGCGACGAGAGCAAGGCGCTAAGGATATTTTACTAACAAATCCCCATGACCCACTGCCACGGACTATATAAGTTGAGCGCATAGCCCTCCCTCCTCCAGACATACCAGAGAGACCAGTGCTGCATTGCGTTTAGTTGTTGGAGTCGACAACGAGAAGTATCAACGAGACTGAAGACGAAGGCAACTCTACTATCCAGGTCTGGAGGAGCTCTTGGCTATCTACAGACACTACTTATATGGTGAGCATAATCAGAGTTGGCAGTTAGGTGCAAGACTATCTATTGAGACCCGTTAATTAGATTCACTCAAATCATAATTAGTTGCTGGCAAGGGCAGGTACATTGTGGCAGAGCTTCATTAATATTAATGTCTCAAGGCACAAGTGTACTGTGATACTGCATTAGTATCAAGGTAATTAATCCTATTTTGTACATTGATATATTGTAATTGATTGTTGTAATAAAAGTGCTTGTGTTAAGAATTCCCTGTTTGATTGACTAAAGCCCATCTGGCTACGCACTACCTGAGAGCCTCCCCTTTACATTGCATTAACATAGAATATATAGATAATTACCGCTTACGGGAAGAACTGAATTTGGACAAACTTTTAACGAGAGCCAGGGGAAAGGGGAGCGCTACACTGGTGGAGGCTGAGCGATCGGGGTTTGAAGAAGGGGTTCCACTGCCGCCAACCCCAGAACGAGAGATACACCACTACTACAGTACTCACGTGCTGCTTCCGTAGCCAAACATTGTTGGCAGCACTGCACGGGCCCGAGTTATGCTCTGCGCATGCGCCACGCCGTTGCCATGGAGACTCCAATTGATGGCCTGCTCACTACGCCACCAAAGTCATGGCTGCACTGTGTTTTGTTTTCCCTGTCCTCCTCGCCGTGCCAGGTACTTTCAGCACACATGCAAGGGGGTCTATTGAACCCCTGCCGATGAAAGTTTTATATACGAAGACAGTATACCCATTATTTATACTATCCCATTGCACTTCCCGACACTGCCTGCAGTACTTGATCAATATTTACATGTAGCATGTGCGGATCGCAATTCAACATTGTCTAAGAATGGAATGTAAATATAAGAGTACTTAAAAGTAGTGGAACATGGAATGCTACAAGAATTCCTAGATGATGTGAGCACCCACTTCCGCCCAAGAAGAGGTATTCAGTTCCTGGGCGACGTACGTTCTTGGTGCTGTAACGTGCTCACGAATAGGCACTTACGTGCCTTACTTGATAAGGATGCACAGCTTAATGCTCAGATAAACATGCTTTCAGGTAACATTCAAACAACAAACAAAGCTCTTGACATAACATTTAAAGTCATAAATGACATACAACACCAGGTAGATGGTACACACAATTAATGGAATATCTCAAGTTTTGAAACAACACAACTCAGCCGTTAGTAAAGTGGATAATATCGAGGCCCAATTTAATTTACTCTCCTCTAGCCTTTCACACATAATTAATAATAATATTCTTGAGGATCTGGTTCGCAGTTACATCCAAACTTGTCAACTCAAACTACCCCTTAATGCAGTTAATAAATCACAGCTTATTAAAGATCTCACCACATTGAATGACGAGCTGCTCAAAATTAATTTAACTTTACGTATTGGCATGCCTGATACTATCAAATATTACAGACATGAAATTATGGAGTGTTCCTTCACGCCAACGTAATTAGTCATTAAGTTGCAAGTACCCATTACCAGAGTTCATTCCAAATGGCAGGTTTTCCATTTAATTCCTGTGCCATATTGCTTCGCCAACCAGTCATATACTATTAGAATACCTCATTCAAACATTGCCATAGATGCACCCAAGGGTAGGATTAAAGCTGTCTCACCCTCACCGGACATGCCAGCAGACGTTATACTCATCCCCAAAGAATCACTCACAAGCCATGTTTCCAAATGTGTAAAAGAAGCTATCCTCCTATTGTTTTCCACGTGCAAATTTAATTGCTCTCACGACACCCTCATTTTCAATCCACCGCATTTTACCACATCAGTATGTGCTACCCAATCCTCCTGATTGAACATTTTTGCAATGCATATAAACATCCCTAAACATTAATGTAACTAACGACAATTTAGGCAGTGTAGAATTATTTGTGCCATGTGGATGTCACATTGCTGCTACACCAGATCAAATCATTATTGAGGCCACGCATCTGTTTGATGTACGTATGCCTACAATACCATTACAACAGACTTTCTTACCTATCAATTAGCTGAACCAGAAACCCTTTGATTTAACTCAATTACAACTGAATGCTGGTATGCATTTTTATAATATAACCACTGCCCTTGATACGAATTGGCAGATGAATCATAGTGAACTGCCAGTACTGCCAACTATTGACTACTCTGCATCACATGTTAATTTTAAGGAAAACAAAATGTTTTCTGCATTGGATCCAGAGCACTACGACTATATCACCATGGCAGTCATAGTTGCACTTCTGTTTGCTAATGTCACCTTGTACATAAACCTTGTTAAAATATCAATCATTCTTTCATGCATGACATCATCACAGTAAGTATGACAACAAAAACATGACATATTATTCACTGAATTTCAAATGAATATGTTAACAACATGATCCTTCAAGCGCAGTCATCGCAGAAATAAACCTGTGTAAGTATGTGTAAAAACAAATGAGGTTCTTAACCTCGGCATTAAGCACCTTGGATAAAGGTTCACAATTTTAGACAAGCATGGGCACAGCTGTCAGGCCCAAAGGAGGGGACTGGTAGTTCGGAATTTTTGCTTTCTCTATATTAAATAATGACCACTGGGTATTTATGGTGAAACATACTTACTGAAACCTATACTGAAGTGCATACCTCCTGGTATTATGATTCTCTTTTAAAGATTGAATTATTAATTACTGGCGCCTTCTAGCCACAATATTACATTTTTCCTGGCCATTAAAAATCTTAAGGCCATGCTCTTTTATTTCTCTTAATGCAGGTCTTCAAATGTAGTTCAAAATACACTCACTAGATAGTAGCTATTCTGCCTTTGCGCACTGCACCAAGATCCCTGGCTTACCAGGCAAGAGAAAGACTGTGTGTGTGTGTATGAGTGTATGTGTGTGTGCGTGCATGCATGTATGCATGTGTGTGTGTGTGTGTGTGTGAGGGAGAGAGCATTGTTGGGCGAAGGGTGTGACAGGCTATTAGTCACACTGTCCATCCTTAGGTACATTCCCACCCAACAGTACAATCACCTGCGGGCTAGTCGTGTCTCACCGCACCACGCCCCTCAGGGTAAGAGAGCTCTCACTTTGGCAGCATAGCAGTAGTCAGCCTGCCTCAACTGTAAATGAAGATTTTGTGAGGATTCACTTTACTTATAACATGATGCCTGCTGATAATTTTCATCAGGTCATGTGAGATGAGAATTCAGAAATAAACCTGCGACCATTGTTCATAACGTGTATATTTTCCATCTGTCCAATAAAGAAGTAATTTCTCAGCAAAGAGTATGAAAAAGTAACTCGAGTCTAATCACCAAAATTGAAGCTGTAATATCATAAAAAATTTATGATTACTGACTGACAAGTTTCCAAAAAGTACTGAGGAATTATATTTCTGCACACCGATGCACAATCTTTCACACCTTTCATAAAATAATTATTCCTGGAATTAAAATTGTAATAATAATTATGTACAAAAGTCATACATGTAATTTACTTTTTACACACGTCAAATGCCGAATTGCATTATTAACGGTGTAATATAATAGATTCCGTACGTCATAAAATTGACGCAGTAGGGCGAGACATGAGACTAAACAATGACACAAATACTTACTGGTAATTTGGGCGCCAGCAGTGCTTACCAATCACCGCACTATTGAGACTCAGGGTTCTCATGGATGTTGTGGGTTCTGTGTGTCTGTCTCACCCATGCGTACTTACAAACACATTGCCAATACTAAACTTTTAATAAAATCACTGAAATAAACAATAGATAAAACATATGTGGCTAGGACACTGTCACTACTCAATTAAAAAATTGAGTTCACTGTAGACTTGTTTTTATTGATATTGCTGACACACATCACATGCGAATGAAATGATTATATCAGTCATGACTAGCCAATCCCGCTTGGGTGCTCCCCAGCCCGTAATTAATCTAGTGCACGCCTAGATGGATGATCTCACCAAGGTGCATGAAAGCACAGCCTTCACAAGGGAAGAGGGCCGACAGCCGCTAGGGTGGACTGACCGTTTTTCCCTGAAGACAGGACACGGTGAATTACAAATGACATAGAACCCGGAAATGAATGATTGCTCATACGATATTATATAAATACGCTCTTAAAATGCAATGATGGCATATACAAAGACTTGGCTTCAGTCGGCCACGTGGTTATACATGATGCCGTAAAATATTCAAACATGAAAATTACCCTCAAATACATACATAAAAATAAAGCTCTTAAAATTGTGTGTAGCAATTATGCAGAAGTTACAATGAAATGCTATAAACATAGGCAGATGGCGCCTGATTCAAAATGTGCGGGTCGAGTGACCTCTGACATCTTTCTCCTCCTCCTCGATTAAGTTAAAAATGCCACAAGGGCGTACGAATTAATCAGCAGAAGCATAATGCTGAGGAAAATGTCTGGCAAAATGTACGCAAGCAAAGATTACCCGGTAAACTAAATTGACTATGGAAACTTAAATCAGTGAACAAAAGTTGTAGTGCGTACGTGACAGTATATTACCTCGCCAGCTCTTCTCGACAGACTGTCCAGATACAAGCATCACACGGGCCTACATGGTTCACATAAGTGGAAGTGCTATACACGATGAGTGTTTTTTTTATACTGAAAATAAAATGGCACAAAATTAAATTACACATTGTTTTACATTTCTATAATTTTCTTACAAATTTCAATATTATTTTAAAGTCTCTTTGCGATGGCGTTCATGCCGGAATATTAAGTGTTCTTAATCCCGGTGCCGCAGGCACTATGAATACTCATAACGAAACAATTAAAATTACTACAAACACTTTAAAACATTTTAAGACATATTAAACACTGTAAAGACAATATAACACATTTTACCCTGAAATTAACATTTATGGGAAAGTTCAAAATTATCAGCCTCTTTGCGCACATGACACGTGAGCGCTGTCATGGGCTCTAGCGCCGCTGGCTGTTAGCCGGCATCAAAACATTTTCTTTATCGAAAAACTTTACTACAATAATTAAAAAAAAGTGATAAATGTAATACATTTCATTTTATATATTTATTTCTCTCTTTTTATGAGTCTTGCTCCAAATTATGAGTCTTTTAAGCACGTATTATGAAACAGCCCCATTACGAAAAATGTTTTCCCTATGTAGCGTCTTTGTTTTGCACTATCTATAAAAACCGAGTTACGTACACAATTATATAAACTTATACACAGAACTGTTATGTTGAATTTAAAAAAAAGTTACTGTGTATTTTTTTAAAATAATAATACTGTTTCAAACAAAATACTGCTTCGATAGTATTACTTGCGTGAATAATTTCTTGGTACTAACCACACCATCTTTCATTTAAATAAAACGTAAACAAGCACTACGAGACTGTTTGAGCACAGGATGTGGTTCACTGCTGTGCTCATAATATTTTTACCAGCTTGTTTCAAGTACACCAACACGACAAAATAAAACTAAGATCACGTAACACTCCTCTCATATAAGGAAGACATAATCGAGTAGCTGGTGGTTGTAGCTTAGCACAGTCATCTTGTAGGCATACTTTCTGGACTATACAAGTTGTTTCACATAAAAGAGCTTCACTGGCGGAGCCATCTCTAGCCTGCATTCCCAAGAATCAGAAACAGAGTTAGACTTACTTGGGTTTAAAATTTACTGTATCCCACAACAACTAAAACCATCAATGAAAAAGGGGCCATGTTTTGTGAGAGATCATTTTAGTAGAACTGGCTCTGAACCTTACAAAGACATTATCTCATGGACAATATCTATCCGCATCATACACGAAGTAATGTATACAAAGCAAGAATTGCATTCTCATTGGCCACATTACAAATCATTTAAAATATTACTGTTACATAAAACTAACTCGCTATCATCAGTTTCAGACTCTGCATTGGGACTACAAAGAGAACCAACTGTGGTGTCCGTACCCATCACAGGCAACGGCTTCATGTCGGGAAGCTCTGCTGCTCATGAGCTCTTGCACTTTTTGCCTTCACGTGATGATGCAACACCTTTATCATCACCAGGTAAAATGTTCATGCCCAGCCTTTTCCTCTGAAGTGCTAATATGGCAAGCCTGTAAGTATAGTGATGCATTTCGTCACATCAATTTATTCGTTAGTTGCATATATGTTTCGCTACGTGCATTTAGTTTTACTGTCTTATTTCAAGGTTATGAAAGTTTTAGTGTGAAGGCAGATTTTTAGATTCTGATTTTCTATGACGATCGGCACTTATCAGCACGAGAAATGTGCGAGTGCATAGTGGCAGGAGACGTCGACATGCTCTCACAAGCTGCATACTCAGTCAGATAGTTCACCGGAATAAATTTTTCAGTGTGGTTTCAGGTACCAGTGTGCTTGAAGTCACTGCATTTATTCAGTATTTTTATATGGATACGGCATATAATCAACTCAAAAATATTTCTAAAACCCAAAATTCGAGACAGGGGATGCAAGACCTATTTCAATTGAGCTGTTGTAGATGACTCTTGGAAAGGTATTGCGAAGGGAATGGGTGTTGCAGATATAGTTATAAAGCAGGTAGGCAGACGCAAATAATTGCAATAATTACCATATCCATTAATGTGAAAATTATCTAACAAAATAACTAAAAATGCGCTAATGGAATGAGAAATAAAATGAGTATCTTAATTTGTTTCAGGGAAAATATTTTGGTTGCATTTTCACAACAGACCATACATTGCGGGATTTAATTTTGGTTTTAAATTCAGTGCTACACAAAATGGATGTACCTCAGGGATCAAAGTTAGTACAGAATTTGGGAAGATAAGACCACCTTGTTAGGGGATTCTGATGGCTAGACCTACGAACCAAAGTGGCCTTACTACAAGTCATTATTATTTTTGAAGGACGTAGTGAAAGCTAAAGCCTCTGCAAAAAAAAAAGCTCCCTTCTCCTTTCATGAACCTATCTGTAAAGCTATCTATGTTAATGAAAATGACTACATTGATGCCTATTTAAGATAAAATTTTCAGTAGCATCTAGTAAATATATTGCATCCCAACAACTAAACTCCATGATTGAAACGAAAGGACTTTTTCGGCGCATATAATCTATCCATCATTCGACCCTGTTTGTTTGAGAGTTGGCTCCAATCGAAGCCAGTATGAAAATCGTCCACCCTTACGCATATGTGAGTCGGGATTGATTCCACATTGCATGCATTTGAGAAATTACATAGACGTCTCCATTTCAAAATTACTTTACTGTCCTTTGTTGGGTTCATTTTCAATTTAAACAATTACAAATATTATAAAAAAAATTACATAATTACACAAATTCAAACAGAAAGCTAGACTAATGAGCTCGCCTTCCTCTGTGTGCATGTGTGTAGGTGTGTGCGTGTAAGTTTGTGAGCAGGAAAAATTTTATTGGACCCATTCAAAAAATGCCATCATGCTTGGTACATTTTGTCACTTCGCAAGAATTTGATCATTACTATAATGGTAACTGTGTAATTTCAAACAAGCAACTTTCTAAATTTTGAGCATAACGCCATCTCCGAAAAAATTCAACAAGTTGGCGAATACAGCACAAAATTAAGTTGGTGGAACTCTTATGGTCAAATGATGCAGCAAAGAAGCCATATAGTTTTTATTTTATTATGGGAGCTAACTTAATTTATTTTATGAATGGAATCAATTTAGGGATATTAACGCCTTATTTATGACCTGGATTGGATAAACTGTAATCATTATGGTTAGATGACGAGAAATATATGAAGGTGCTTTCGAACATATTAATTAATATTCTTTTTAGTAAATATGTACACACTTACTTTAATAATTTATCATATAGCTTGGCCCAATACTAAATCATATTCTACAAGTATTACTTGTTTCAGAATAGCTTGGGTAATTTTTGCAGAAAAAACAGTGGTCGAATATTTAGAAATACTTCAAAGAGTTACCAGACAAGCCTTCAACAAAATTACAGGCCTTACATTTTATGCCTATCAGGTCCAGATTAGGACCATTACACTAATACAAAAGAAAACTGACACACAAACGGTACAAACTGATAACTCGGAATGAGTCTAGGTTTTTCTACAACATAAAAATTGCAATATGATGGGTGGGGGTGGGGAGGGGAGAATGACTCCTCAATCGTAAGTTATTAAAACAGATGTTGTGATATTAAAAAACCTTTTTATACTCTCTAACATTCACAACTTCATTACTAATACTGGCAAGCCATTCACAAGTGTTATTAAAAGAAAGATGCGTTAAGAACTTTTTCTTGTGATCTACAATGATCAGCAGAACAATTGTCGTAAAACCTGATTTGTCTTTATATTATTTGCTTTACGGATTCTCAGACAACGAAAAGTTTGGAGATAACCACTGCCAGCTCTCGTACGTGTCCGCGTGTATGTTCATGTTCTGTGTTTGTATAGGCTACTTTTAATTTCAATTCGGGCTTAGACTGTCATGTTACCGCATCTGTGTCATTGTAGAACGGGCCTCAGTTATTTGCGACAGCAATCTGGCAAAATCCAGGAAACAATTCAGTTCAAATTTATAAAACTTTTTTCTACGTACTCAATAATTCAAAGTATATAATTTTTATTCAAATGTGAGAAAGTGAAAACACAACACTATTTATTCACATTATCTACGTCAGCTGCACACTAAATAAACTAAACTTTTAGCAGCATGCATGCGTGTGCTTCACTGCAAAAACACTTGCATAGAGTCAGAACATTTAAAAGAACAGTGTGCCGTACTACGTCACCCTCTAACCAGCGTGGGTTTCAGGATATTCAAATGCTACCTCACTTTGCCGAAAGTACCCTAAACCCCCCAACGTAACACCTGAGGAGGTGACAAACTCAATTATTAATTAACAACAAATCTTTATAACAGGTATCAGTCTCTATGTTACATTCATTAACTAGAGTATCTGTATAAATATCGTTCAGTCTGATAATTCACAAAATCGGCCATCATTTCAGAATCAATATTAGCAACCGTCAAATGTGCAAGGTTGAGGAAAAACACAGTAACTGATAATACAGACTAAATTCCAGTTTAAATACAAAGTATTCATTTTATTAATATTTTACAGCCTGCTATTTTGATTTTCTTTACCACTCCGTCACACACGTAGCAAGCATTTAATTTTCAAAAATTCAGCTCAGCAACAGGGACTTCTACAACACTGTCCTGACATGCAAATTGCAGAAAACATCTGGCCCGGACAGTACTGGCCACATGGCGACTCGTTCCTCTCATACCTGATAAATCAGCCATGATGTAGCATCACAGGGCAGCACACAACTCCAGGAAAAACTCAGATGACGTTTTGCGGGCCTCAGCGCCCGCCAGGACAACTTGGTTGTGCAACTCTCAACAGCTGACTAACTCCGGCGCATCAAATGCGCCCTGATACTCGTAGCATTCGCATGCACGCCCACCACGCACAAATAAAAATATTCTAGGATACAGTTACGTTGCTGCACAAAGATAATAGTCACTCTCGTCACTTGCAATCAGGAACAAGTGTTCAGCAGAACATTTTAATGAGACCGGCATATTTCTATGGTGGCAAACGCAACATTAAATTCTACGTAACGTAAAATCAAACGTGCAGTCATTATACACAGGTAGTGACTTCATACTAATATATTACATCCACAACATTTCGGCCCGAGGCAGTGTTCCTTCATGAAAATACTGCCACAGTTTTATACCGGTCGCGCGGCGCAATAAACATTGCGCAGTATGTCTGCTCACTGCCACGGGCATTCACCAATTCGTTCTTATCCAAGGTAGCAATGCGACAGGGGACAGGAGGGCACCTAGCGGCAATTACCCTAACAACACTTTAAAATACAGCCATTACTTCAAGAACCATTTTGAAATATACTAGCCTAAAATAAATGCACAAAAAGCAAATATGATTAATAAATTCTAAAACTATTAAATATACTGCTACATTGTTTAAAAATAATAACAATACCAAAATAATATTCAGCCGGCAGAATTAAAATATGCACAGAATAGAAGTACTCTACAGTTGCGCCATTGCGCCACGACCACCAACTGTTGCCAACCTTGCTATGAAAACACCAAATACCAAATATTGTGATGATGCAGCATCACAGTACATAAATGAACGTGTTCCAGAACTGTGTTAACAAGTGTGTGAAACATTCCTTGAAATGATAAGTACACGAACTCACCACGTGCCTAAGGCACATAGGTAAAACTTCATCACACTTCTGTACAATTATATATTGACAACAGAAACTTATGTTAATGTAACTAATTCAATTTCTAGTCATGTTTTATTTAAGTTAACTTCTTTTAGTATGTATAATTACACACATGCCTTTACTTGTATGGTACTTTTAATAACATGTGTGCCTATTACCATATGGCATCTGCAGTAATTTACATCACAACTGACTAATGAATGTATTTTGTAGTATAGGTTATGAATTCATGTACTATGTCCACTTATCTGTGCCCTGTCAAAAAGAACTTTATTCACTATATCACACAAATTCACTCTCACTATGTATAAAAATTGGCATCACAGCCAGGCAGTAACTCGCCACGTAAGTATTCCTGATGATGTAGTTGCTGACAAAGACGGCACGAGTAGTCAGTGCTACCAAAACGGTAGCCTGACATACCTTTCACACAGGTAATTCCATTCCTTTAGCCTTTATATACTACTTTAGTTTTATGTATCCCCTTAATGGCACACATGTCACGCCTTCTAATTAAAGTTGTCGTCTTTTCTTATTAATACAATTCAGAAACTTCAGCCAGCAGGCTTACCACATGGTGATATTGTTAATTTCTTAAAGTAAAATTTTCCTGGCACCACGCTTGCGCACATTCAAAAACTCCTCTTACCCATGTCCACTGCCTAGTTTCGGGGTTCTTTATTATTTTAACATAAATGTGGTGGTGGATATACTTCCTTCTATCCCGTGGTCCCGCTACACAATGTGCGTAGATAATATCAATTACGGTCGACCACCTATTTTATGTACTATAATGTATTCCTTATGTGTATTATGTCACATGTTATGATACCAAATACTATGTTCTTATATTTTTCCTGCCTTGCCATTGCTCAGACAACACTACAGTAAAACCTCTACATAGTGAATCTCTTTATAACAAAGTCTGTCTGGTCCGGTCCAAATTGTATATGATACAATGAATTTTCTAGTCTTTAGAACAAATTATTTTTCTCTCTTCCGCACAAAATGTCTCTATAACAAAGACTGAAAAATCTGATTATATTTACTTTCCTTTTATATTTCTGCTTTTTTTTTTCTTTACAAAACTTATTTTGAAATGTAAATAAACCCTACATTTGTCACACATTCCACATAAAAAATAAAATTAACAGATGCCATAATGTTTGTTAACTGCTATAGAAGTTGTATTGTTTTACTCTGTGTGTACCAAGTGTTTTTTTATGATACGAGTTTTCCTGACTTAATTAAAATTTAAGAACTTTGCAAATTCTTTGTTTACATAATGTGGCTCCATCCAAACAAAATTAGTGGCTAATTTTTTTTCTATGACAATGGTGATTTATTAATAGTGGCCATAATGTTTATCTGTATATGTGTTCAAAAGAAAATGTACGAACGTACGAATCCGATTCAATATATATTGAATCCGAATTGCTATAGCGGTGGCTCTCGTTCATGGGCAGAATCATAACTACGTGTATTTTATTTATAAACTAACATTTCTAACCAAAATTGTTGGTGATATGACGAAAGTAAATAGTACGTATATATAAAGCAGATGAATGTAATTTACGCACTGAACATGCATGCAATACTTATAAAAACTGCTGTCTTTACGAATCTTCTGTGGTGTTTTGTGGTTAGGTTCTTGAGAAATACAGCAATTGCAACTCTTGGTCGAGGTTGGTGATTGTAGACGGCTGCTTACATCACAAAACCAGTTAAGAATGTGAAAAATAGTTATTGTTTTCGATAGTGCCCCAGAGTTTGATAAAGTGAAGTTTTTTTTTATAAACTGACCAAAGTGCTAAACTGCAATGTAACCAATGAGGGACTGGAAAAGACACATGCTTAAATACTGCTGTGTCATATGCCCAGTAATTTATAGTGTATATATTGTACAAGGAATTGTAGGTCACTTTTTTAATTTTTTGACATATTTTTCCACATCCTGGAGACTTTATGCTCATATATCGTGATTCATGGAACAAGGCAACATAAAGAGTTAACTTTGGGAGTATTTTAAAGTTTCTCAGACATGTTATAAAAAATTACAAATTAAATTATTTGTATTGGCACTATCTGTGGGATCGGCCACAAATATCTGCATCTGTAATATCTGCAAAATGTGGGTTAGACCTACATCTAGTAACAAACCTAAATACGTGATGTACATTAATACATAACAGTCACCCAACACTTACACCCCAATTAAATTTGCTAATAATTTGTACATTCTTTCAATAAGATTTTAATATGTGCAACTACTTGTGATAATTCACTGTCAACATTACAAAAGTCTGGCAACCACTCAATGCTGAACTAGGCCTATATGCAATACACTTGCAGTGATTTTTTCAATGATTTATTTGTAAAGTGCTATGGTCAATGTGAATGTCCCTTCTTCCGTTAGCAGTCCAGCACACTCAACCACTGTAAATAGGCCGACAAAAATTCTAACTTTTATGTAGCAGGCACACCAATGGTAGTGATGCCTTATCTGCCAGTAGCAGGTTAGAGTGTAATTCTAGTAAATATAGATTCTGTGGAGCAGAGTACAAAACTAATTAGTGTGTCCTATGACAGTAGGAAGAATTTCCCTGCAAGGGCAGAAAGGAACCAAGTACAATTCAAGAGTTACTTAGCACTGTCATTGGTCTGATCTCCAGGAACCTTCCCTGTCCCAGCAGATGCCAATCAATGTGCCAGAGGGAAAAATATGCAGCTGACATGTGACAGTCCCGGCTGGTTGACTGACCCTGTTCTGGGTGACTTACTCGATGCTAGGCGAGTCACGTCTCAAGGTGGTTATTCAGTTCTGGGCACTGGGGTCCGTCCGGTGTACAGCATGGGCCTGGTGGGTCGGCAACTTGGTACAAAGTCAGGTGCTGCAAGTTTCATCTCGCGTGGAGCAGGTTTAGGTTGCAGTGCAGTAGGGTGGTGTGGTGGTTCGTTAAGTGGTGGTACTGCCTTTGTTCCCACTACCTGAATGGAACTCAACTGAGATGTGATGTGTGCGAGTAAATACTAGGCTATGGATGGCATTGTGTTTGGGGGTTCGACAGGCCCACCCACCTCCCGCATTGGCTGGCTGGTGGTCCACTTCCCATGTGGACGAGGTACCCCAGGTGTCCAACTCTGCATGAGGTGACATCAGGGCTGCTGGTACCATAAGGCTGGTCTTGGGGTTAACCATCTTCTTCTGCCCCTCCGGTCGTCGTTGGCTGGCGGCCCCGGGCGTCGACTGGTGACACCGGGCTGCAGATTCCGTTTGGGGCAGGCCTTGGGATTGGATTTCTTCTTCCGCCCCTCCGGCTGAAGCAGTTGCACCTTCATTTTCCGGCATGGTACACACATCTGCAGTCGCAGTCGTTTCCGACTCGAGGGTGGTACTTGGGGCGGGCGGTGGTGTTCACAAGTACTGAGTGGATGGTGGCACAAGCTCAACGAGGGCCCTCATGATGTGCGTATTCAGATGTGGAGTTTTACTATGACCCTCACTAGCGGCCAGGGTGGTACAGAACAGTCGACCAGCACTTCCAGGTGAGGCCGGGAGTTCATTTTTCCTGGGTGTGTAAGTGACCTGACAGGCATTCTGAGAAAATAATCTTTTCTTCTCGGCTTGGGCCACAATACGCTGCGTTTCACCCCTTTCAATGATCGGGTTCAGCATGGGTTGCCTTGGCCGTTTCTATCTATCAAGTGGACTGCGCCAGGATATCTTGCAGGCACCAGGTGCCCACTTTCCCCCTCGGGTCTCCATCTTGGTCTTGCAGTAAATGGAGATTGATGTCAGGGTGCAGCTTGCTGGCCTCATAGTTCTCGGCAGCCCCTTGGCCCATGCTGGTGGCAGGCAGCTTGTTCCTTGACTGCCGGTGGTCCCTGTTGGGGGCACCAGTTTCTTTGTCGGTTTTGAGGGCGGGAGGAATGTGACTGTGGGTTCTTCCCGTTTGAGGCCTCGGAGGTGGTGTTGGCTGTTTCCTTTACTTCTGGTTCCAGGCTTTTACAGGTGTCGGTGTGGAGGACTTAGGTACCTTTGTCCTAAGTTTCTTTCCAGGTTGACGGTTACAGGGGCATACAGTTTCCTTCAATTGTAGCAGTTGGATAATTTCCTCAGGGCTAGTCTCCTGCGGTTGGGGTGACCTCATGCAATCCCACTTGATTGAGATTCTGCGTTTATGGCCTAGGTAGACCTGTCTCTCCGTGGTCCATTACACAGTGGTATTGGTGGAGCCATAGGTGGCCGAGGATGCTCATTTCCTGCTGTTCGGGTATCACAATGAACTTGGCAGTGCTGGTGATATTCTAAATGGTGAAGCTGGGTGTTATTCATCCATCCACGGCGAGGGTACTGCCTGGTTTTGCCATGCGGACTGTTTTCAGCTGGGGTCGTACAGATTTCCATTGTTCTAAGGGAAGTAGGTCGCTACGTATAAAATTTCCGGTGGCCACAGAGTACAGTAGTACTATAACACCTAGGTGGTAGATCATGATTTCGACGTGTGGTTCATCCGAATAGGTTGTCTACTCTTCATTAATTAGATTATGGACCCTTTTGACCCTGCGGTCTGGCCTTTGATCTTCAGGTGTTGGCATTTCCCGCCTGTGAGGATCCCTTCGGCGGGTTGGAAGTGGGTCGCGGACCACCAGTTGTGTCCCCATTCCCAGTGCGTTTGCGTGGTCCCAATCGCGCAGAGCAATCTTTGTGAAAGTGATAGCCGGGGCAGAACCAACACACTGGGATATTACGGACTGGCAGCGACGGCGATGGTACCTCTACCTTATTTTCTTGGGGTTTCCCCTCTACCACGGGCTGGCTCGTATTTGTGTGTTCTAGACGGGCTTGCGCCTGTAGATTTCATTCAACCTGCCACGCCCAATCTACTAATTCTTCCACGTCGTGTGGCTTGGGTGCGATGAAGAAGTTACATAGCCATGGTAGCAGCATGCGGGCTATTAGTATACACAGGTTTCCTCTGATTCTCACGGGAAAATTTGTTGAAACAATTGCACCTTCCGGCGGATGAAAATTTCGGTCTCTTCTCCGAGAGTCTGAGTCCGGCTGTAGAACTCTGTGGTGAGGTTGGCTTACACCTCGTAGCCGGTAAATTCCATAGCTAGCCGGTTTCGGAATTGGGTCCACTCGGTAATGAACTCCCCGTATTTTCCCCACCAGTTGAGTGCTCTATCCTTGAGGCTTGCTTGTGAGAGTTCCTTGCTCTTTGAATTCCTCCTCACGGTCTGTCAGGAAGGAGAGCGGGTCTTCCAGGGGCCGACCATGAAGTCGGGAATCTGGAATTCCCCTTTTGAATGACTTTGTTCGGTTTTCAGCCAGTGTCCGAGATTGTGTGGCCAGTATTCCGTGGCCTGCTGACAGACGACGTTTATAGACCATTTCCGGTCGGGTCACCCATTCGTCCGGCCAACCACCGCAGATGTGGTGGAATGTTTAGTTGCAGATAATGCACCTCACTGTGTACTGCCCCTGCCCTTGGAAAGTCACCCAGCTACAATATGCTGTCTGGCAGTCCTCGCACAAGTACTCAAGGACAATGTCATCCCAGCCTAAACAGGCATAGTGAAACTGGCACTGACAATCCACGCACTCAATTGGGTGGATCCCTACTCCGGAGCATTCTGCCTTGGCACGTTGGTTACTAGGGATGGAGTCTGTGGTTTCCTCTGAGTGCTTACGCACTAACTCGTTCGTGTCCGACATATTTGGGGTTTCTTGAGCGCCACGGGGTGTTTTTCGACTCCCCAAAGTCTGGTCTGGGTTTACTTTGAGCCTCAGCTAGTTCTTACACCTTGGGATCATGCTGGAAAGGTTTGGCATAATTTGTTTCCAAATTACGACGGATGCCCCACGTTGGGCGCCAAAAAGTACCGTCCGTGACACATGACAGTAATGGCTGGTTGACTGTTCCTGTTCTGGTTGACTTACATGATGCTAGGCAAGTCACATCTTAAGGGGTTATTCAGTTCCGGGCACTGGGGTCCGCGGTGTACAGTACAGGCCTGGTAGGTCAGAGACTTGGTACGAAGTCGGGTTCAGCAAGTTTCACCCAGCGTGGAGCAGGTTTAGGTTGTGGTGCAGTAGGGCAGCATGGCAGTTCATTAAGTGGTGCTATTGCCCCTATTTCCACTACCTATGTGGCGCTCGATTGAGGGGTGGTGTGTGCAAGTGCGGTACTAGGTTGCGGTTCTGGTGCGCTAGGGGACGTTTCGCCAAAAAGTACCTACTGCACTATGGGGCGATATCCTTCCACGACTTTGGTAGGTGGTTCAAACAAATCCACTGGTGTGACGGTGGGTGCAGGTATGGTGAGGCATTTCAGTAATGCAGCCTATTCACGTGAACTGAGTAGTCTGAACCCGCTAGGAAGGATACATAGCTCCTGTGGATTTTTGGAGATAGCTTTCGCCTTCTAGGCCCATCTCTCAACTCCACCCCTTTGGGTGTAAGGCATTAGGCACAAAAATCGAGGCTGCAGGAAGTAGGCAGTTGACATGTATGTGTCCAAGTGTAGGTGCAAATGACTGCCCCCAACGCCTCACTCTTGACTCCTCCAAAAGGTGGAGAAGGATCCAGCTGCAGGGTGATTGTTGCGGTAACCACAAAGTGTTGTCCCGCAGGGGTAGGTTTCCCTGCACCAGAGCGCAACCCTCTATGCACCACTTGTGAGAGGTAAGAGTTGAGCGCCCTGGCCGGCAAGCCAATCCCACCGGGATTGGCTTGCCGGCTGAGGCTCTACCGTTCCTCCCAATTGGTGCAAGGAACAGGTGGCCTTCCAATACTGATGAGGTGAGTTTCCAGTGGTCACTGGTCTCCACGGACTCCAAGAAGATCCCCTCCACGGCACCATAAATTTAGTGGTGAGGTGGGGGGCAACTTCGAGCCGGCAAGTCAACTTCCAAGGGACGGTATCCTAGTGTTGTGGCTCTACCGTTCATTGCCGGGGCAGAGAATGGGTGACCTTCCAAGGATGTGCTGTTGTGCTGTGAGTGTAAGTTCGGTACTATTAAACCAGGTCTCCTGCCGAGTCCTTCAGTTCCGATATGACACAAGGAAGAAGCTCAGAGTGAAAGTCAAGAGATCTGGTAAGATTGGTGTATACTGACCCTAAGGAAATAAACACAGATGGCAGAGGTGCTATCTCCTGATTCCACACGGACTAGATGGAAGGTGAAACACCCTAACTTAATAGGGGAAGGAGCCCTGTGCAAAACTAATAGGAGAGGCAGTAGCTGGTGCGTATTGCATATGATTAAACCTCGGGGCGAGCTCTACTCTCTGGGTGTCCGTAAGGGACCGGAACGTGTCTTAGTGTGAAACTGTCAACACTACTGGTTCTTCCTTATGTAGTGTAGGAGAGGATCTTCGGTCCTACAAGGTGAGCGGTGAAGTGGCTAGGTGAGGTTTGAGCCTTGGCACCAATAACTGCAACGAAGAGAGCTCAGGAGAGGCGAAAGAGTACTGAAGCAGAACTGACGATTCGGAGGCTGGGGCGCAACTCATATACTCCTCGGCCACCCCTTCCTTCATTGGCATAGGGCACCTTGAGAGGAAGTTAGCAGGTGCAAGCCCAGTGCCTAGATTCTTTGTGCATGCGGCGTAGTGGAGAGTGGGGCGATCTAGACACCTTACGCATGGCTGCATCCCGCGACACAATGCTGTACTCGTCCGGAACCTCTTGCATGGTCTCCGTGGCTCATCAGGTGAAATAATAAATTATTATATGCGATATCTGTCCCGGCCCAGTCGATAAGTAATCTTGCAGGCAGCGGCGGTATCTCGACTCTGTATACAAACTGCCAGGGATGCAGTTGCACTGATGAGTAGCAGTCGTTTATTAATATTGTAGGAGACCTCATGCGTCACATGAATGAACTTATAAGGACAATCCTCTTCAGCTCCAGTAGGTAAATGATTATATGGAGAATGGTTAGTCCATTATTGCTAATTGAAATGCCTATAGATGTTTTCCTTATGACAGCAAGCTTGAAAAAATGAGCATAATGATAAAGCAACAGCTACATAGCAAGAATAAATCATAATAAAAACCCTCTCGTGACAATATTTTTTGTGTTTACCTGTTTTGCTTCACAATTATGTGGGTTTTTTAGAAATCTAATTAGGTCTTTAAAAACAAAGGTGTAGTTTATAAGGAGAGTAATTATGGTATTTAATAATTTTGATTACATGTAGTATGTACATTCAGTTTTGCTTTAGGACAATATTGTTTAATTCATAATTGCATTAAGTTAATATATTGCAAAATGTTGTATTTTATATTGTTTAAATTAATCAAAAACAGAAACTGAAATCTGTATACTGTTTTCAGAGCCATAAATAACTGATGATAATTATTTATTAAATTCATACATTTTAAGGTCTTATCTGAATCAAAAAAATACTAGTTTATCATTATTATAACTAAGTTTATGTTGGCATTGCACAAAAAAGTAACGATTTAATGCTAACAAAATGTAAAAATGCTTATTTTCATTTTTATATAAAAATTAAATCCTTACTTGTTAATAAAAGATTATTTACATTTGGCTAGACGTATATATTATTTTCCCAAACGTGTGCCAATGGTATTTTATATAAGTTCGTATGGAGTTTCTCATTATTCTCTGACAACTGCAAACAATATGAGATATTTACCAATAAAGAAGTAATCAATTATTAAGAAGTTATTAATTAATTGTTACAATTATTAAAACCTCACAATTATATTGATTTTCATCTAATAAATTATCTAGCTTTCGATGCCCATTGCTACTGAATCACAAGGCTTTTTGCATCCACTCTATGGTTACACTGCAGTATTTTCACTCTTAAGTTTATCAAACACAAAGAACGCTTCACTTTCAAAATTCGGGTACGATTAAAAACAATTATTATTTGTTTGGTATTCTTAAATGGTTTTGCAATGTAAGCAGCAAACTACAATCGCTATCCTCGCTCAATAATTGTCTTAATCTAACCACAAAGCACAGAAGACAAGTGAAGTCTGCAGTGTTCACGAATACCATTCATATGTTTAGTCCATTATACGTTCAAACAAAAAAAATCATACTCTTAAAAATAAAAATTGATAGGTGAGGCATGATTTTGCCCATGGACGAGATCTTTACCGATTTGAGTCAATATTGTGAATCCTACATACCTACATTGATAATCATTTGACCTTGCTATCAATCCATTTGTGAATCATTTTCATTTGGTAGAAAATAAAACTTTGTGTTTATGTTTGTGGAGTCAATAACATGATAACCACACAAATAGTTTGAATTATTATCAATGTGTACGTGAAGTAAATGAGATAATGGTGTGCAACAAATGGAAAATTGTAGAACTAAATATTTGTAAAACTTTTCATGGTAAAAGCAGCTCAACATTGCGTTTTGGATCAATCTAAACAATTTTTTTAATACATTGTGAATACGGGAATTATTACAGAATTTCGTTAAGGATAATTTGTCTGTATTTCACATTACATATTTTGAGTTATTTAGTAGTTCGTAAAAATTTCCAGACCCTATTGATAACTGTAGCTAACAAAGTTATTCTGTCAATTACTTGCAACAAATAAGCAATTATTTGGAAAAATACCATTCACTGCCACTTTGTATGCATACAAAGGTTTATCGTGTCCAGTTTGGGTGCAATTTTAAAAGCCTGGAACTGAAGTGCTAATTGAAACACTAACCACCTGCCTCCATGCGCAGTAACATCAGCAGAGCAAGAGTGAATACTAATGACCTAGGCACGAGACGAGATGGGAGTCTACTGCCAACTACAGAACCAACGTTAAATCATTGATCTCAATCCACAAGGTCAGTAGTTGACAGTCTGTGAAAGGCAAACTGTAAGAGTAGTCAACAAGTTTTAAAAATATGTTGCTACAATAAAATACATTTGGAGTTGTGGTTTCAACTATACATCCAGATGTGTGTGGTGTTCCCAAGCATGAACCAATAAGATTTGCAGTTTCACATTTTTTATTTTATGAAACTTTTCACCGCAACTAAAGGCTCTTTAGCTAATCAGTAGGGAAAGATAATTAATTGTATGCAGTGTGAGATTAGTGTGGTACAACCATTACATGATACTGAGAGGAGAGCAGTGCAGGGACAGGTAGCCCTGAACAGAGAGTAAGAAAGGGTGCACCACATTGTAGGAATTTTGGACAGAGCCTGCAGAAGAACTGACAGTGTAACAATTACTAACTGCTAACTGAACACCAACAGGCCCCCCCCCCCCCTCTTCTCATAACCAAAAAGAAAGTTCCCTTTCTAATTTTGTTTCTGAATGTTAGAATTGCTTAAAATAGGTCCACTTAATTCTAGTGGCAAGGAACTTTGTCCACTTCAACTTCAATGTTCTACAGAAAACTATAACTTTTTATCATCAGCCAGCTTTTCTGAAACATTTACGTAAATGACAAGACAAGCTGGAAGTAGTAAAAATTTGTCAATCAACCATCCTCTCTCCCAAAAATTTTTTACGGCCCCATTCTGTGCAACAGGTGATACACAGTAGCGGCAGAGTATTCTACTTTACAATTGCAAACCAAAATTTATTTACAACACGTACTAAACAGAGCTGACAGTTAAAAATGGCACAAATAGTCATGTAGCATAGAGCTCTTAGAATGTGAGTAGTGGAGGCTGCTCACTTGATGTAGGGCTGATGTAGGGCCACAAGGCTGGCGTGGATGGTGAGCGTGACAGCTGCCAGGTGAAAGTAATCAAACAGCACGGGCAGGTGATAGTGCAGACCCTTGGTTGGTGAGAAGTGCAGCTGCAGTACTCTGCTTGAAACGCACGCTATGCTACTGTGCTGTTCCGGCCCAAAGCTCTGATCCGTAAACCACAACTCGACCAGCAGCGTGAAGTCTGCTCGCTCCAGTGTGTCTTCTATCTGAACACACACATCACTCCTTCCACCCACTGCACACTTGAGAAGTAATTGTATTCACAGTTTGCTAAAGTTAGCTTCGGTAACAACAAAAATTTAAAATTAACAAATTCTTTTAATATACTAATAGAGTGAAACCCCCCCCCTCCCCCCTTTTTTTTTGCACTTTTCAAGGGACCAGAAAAAGGTGTTACAAAATGCAGGAAAATCTAAAAAGAGGGAAATTTATGAAGAAAAATAAATGAGACTAAAGCTGCATGTGTAAAATGCAGGAAAGCGTCAAATAGAGGTTCTGTTATATTTTACAAAGGAAAAGCTGTTTCTCTATGACAATATTATATATATATATAGACTGTTCACTATAAAGTGAGCAATTTTGATGCCCTAGTTACTTTTTTCCTTTCAGCCATTTTTTATCCATTAACCACCTATTAAAATAAATATTGCAGTGTAAGTAATAAACACTGTGTGTATATTCCACTGCACTTGGAAGATACCGTATTAGGCTAAAATAAAATATATTTATTTACTATTTTTCCAAATGAGAGGGCTTTCAAAAGTGCTCACTTTACAGTGGACAGCATATAGGTGTAATTAAAAAGATGATCTATCGCTGACTCACAGATTATAGTTTAGTCTTCCATTATGAGAATCCCTGATTTTATCCCACGCCTCAGCTAACATGAATTCTAACGATGAAGATTCTTATCTAGTGATTCTAATATAAGGGGTGTGGTGGACACCATTATGGCATGGTGTTTCTCAGGGTGCTCCAGTTCTCTCAGGTTTTTGTCTTCTCCACCATTATCTTATCTCCTCCTCATCCATTCTTTGAACTAGCCAAAACGACAAATTTGTCTTTTTGGTGAGGCAGCAGGATTTTAACGTTGACTGCCTGAAGGCAAAAAAATGTCCAGACAATCATTTACAATCAATTAAATAATATGCCTTTTGTAATAGAGTTATTTCAGAGATATAATCAAAACAGATACAACTATACACCATAATAGTCCTGCTATAATACTTTCAGTTTAAATAACTCTACACACTCATGTTTGACCATGTTGACAAGCATAACATAAGTGATCAAACAGCAGGAAGTGAATTTTATTGATACAGAAACAAATGGCAGGATTCCTTTCCTGGATGTCCTAGTCAGTAGAGAAAAGAGTTGTATACAGGAAACCAACACATACTGGCCAATACCTTCATTTTGCATCCAACCACCCAAAAAGCAGTAAAACTGGCATAATTTGTACATTAGCTAACCGAGCTGAGTATCTGCTCAAACAAAAAATCACAATCAAATAAAAAAAAGAACTCCAGGCTAATGGCTATCCAAACATCATAAAACAGCAAATAAAACCTATCAGACAACTCAATCCAAAAGAGACCGAAAAACCAGATGGAACCCTAGTTATACTTTATGTTCAGGGTTTTCTAAAAAAAAAAATAAGACATCTAGGAAACAAATATGGACTGAGAACAGGATTCCGGTCAAAATACAATATTACAAGTATAGTTACCTGGGTGAAACCAGCAACAAACTACAAACCCACAACTGTGTATATCAGATCCCTTGCGAATGTGGCCATATGTACATAGGTGAAACTGGCAGAGCTCTCGAGACTTTAATTAAAGAACACAAAAACAATTGCAAAAAGGCAAAACTCAAAAATTCAGACTTGAGGCACTTGCTTGGGAAAACAGCCATAAAATTCTTAGGGAAAAATTCAACTTCACTCGCTCAGGAAGCAGACAAAATCAAAAGAATAATCAACAAATAAGCTTTAATTACTAGCAATAATAATATTTTCAGTCAACACAGTATTGAGTTTAAAAATATGTGGAACCCATTAATTAAGAGAGAAAGTTCTTTGCAGCACAAAACAGCAAAAACACAAGCAATACAAGACCACACCAGCCAATCATAGCCGCTCTTAGCTGCGCAGCCAATAAAAAGACAACTCAACTGTCATTGGCTGCGGCAGAAAGATGGTCAAAAACTATATAAACCCATGTTTTTCCGGTCTCCTTGTCAGTCGCACTTGTGTTCTCCGACCCTGTGTGTCGCTGCCTGAAGATGGGAAATGTTTGTTTGAAGTTCCCGAAACATTACATTCTGTCAGTCATGGGGAAACTACTGTGTGTTCTTGTGCGAGTTTCCTAGGTGTGTGTGTTTTATTTGTTTTTTTATTCTATTCCCTCTTGGAATTTCCCAGTGTTGTATACATATATTTATTTTCTCGTCCATAGGTTGCTTGTCTAAGTATTTTTTCATGCTCAGTCCTGTTTATTCCATGACAGACATCTGGATCGCAATGGCGAATGTCTGAAAATCTCCATCTTGTCATTCACCCCCATTGCACTATTCAAAGATCACAGTACGAATATAACTACTTTTCCTATTTTATGGGAGGGGGAAAGTGTCTGATGGAGTTTTCAACTTGCACACAACAGTCACGCTTTGGCACGAGCACCACGACTTTACCACTGTACTACCAGTTCCCACACAGACATCAATCACTAAATACGGGATGTATGTATGTATGTATGTATGTATAACTGCTCAAATTAATTTTTTCATACTGTAGGTAGCGTTTTAAATATTTATGGCTGTTTTGAGCAGCAATTAAAAGTTATCACGAATATCATGTTTCTTTGACAAATTTTAAATCTATTTCAGTGTGTTTCAACTTCACGGATGTATAATCACGAGGGAGGCATCCTTTTTTGTTTCCTCAACAATTTGTTTCAATTAGTAGCCAAATGCTCAGAAACTGCAATCTGATTAGCCAGGTACAAAAGCTGGTATGGAACCTACAATGAAATATAGGATGTGTCCAATTACCAAACTGGCCGTACAAGGAGGGAAATACCATGATGGGTGCCATACTAGGTGGTATAACAGCTGCTATGACGGACCATGCACGAGCTTTTATGGAATCTTGTATAGTGTAATATGGCTTTTAGTACAAGCCAGCATCCAAGTCAAGCACTACACTGTTTGGTGAATATTATAATATAAAAGAAAAAAAATTTAAAGGTAACATATTGCACCATTCGAAACCTTAGAACTTAAAGTTTATAGAAAACTAATTATCTGTGTCTTGTGTAAGCACTGTTCATTTTCCTTTCCTTCTCTGTGCAACACATTTGTCTTCTCCTGTTCACCAAAGTAGTATGTATGAACTTGAGAGAGATGGCTCATCCCACATTTTCATAGCAAAACCAAGTAATTTAAGCCATAAATCAAGTAATTTTATAGTTTTCAAGTAACTTTTTCAGCTTTCTGGAAACCTCATTTCACTCCAATTTTCCAATGTAAATTTAAACCAAAAACTAGCAAATTTAAACAAAAATCAAGCAAATTTTCAATTTTTCAAAAATTGCAGTGCACTTTTCACGTGGGGTTTTCTCCTAGCAAATTTAAGCTAAAAAAAGGAAATTTAAGCATAAATCAAACAAAATCTAGCAAATCTAAGCTGAAACCGCAAGCTAAATCAACCAAATGTAAGCTAAAAAGAAGCAAATTTAAGATAAATCTGCAAGCTAAATCAAGAAAATTTTAGCCAAACCTGCAAGCTAAATCAAATTAAATATGAAGAAAGATATTTGATAGATTCACTAGAATTTATACAATTTAAGAGAACTCTTAGATCATGCATAGACTTTCCATTTTTCATTTATTTTAAGTCTTTAAAAGTTATATAAACTTGTTCCTCGTTTATTAATTTTAAAGCATTTTTATCAACCATATTTACATATCGATCGGGTAATATAATTTTATGTTTATGATGTAAAATACAACCAATTTTTTTTTTTTACCAAACTCAGATTCATAAAATTGAAATTCTGTAGCATCATAATTTATATTTTTTTTAGAGCTCTTGTAGTTTAATCAATTCAAATGAACTGTTACAACTTTTTGAGCAGGGAATCAATTTTAGTTTCTTTATGAAGAAATAAATTTAATAAAATAAAGAAAAAACAAAAATGGTTATATAATATTTAAAAATTATAAAACTTATGAGTAATCAATAGTTACATTTTTGATATTCTAAAATTTCAACAACTTTTTTTCCTCTTAATAAATTTATTTCCATATAAAAAAAAATGGAATCGATGCTCTCTTATGAAATGGAAAATAATACCATTTGTAAGCATTGTAAAGTATTTAACAGAGACAGTTTTTCATTGGATAAACACACAAAAGATAAACATATTAACACATGTAAAATTGTTCCACTGAATATGGCAAAAATTATTAGGAGTTAAAAAAAGATAAAGTAATATGTGAAAGCAGAAAATATATTTATAATCTACATCTCAAAATGCATAAAAATACAAAATCACACAATACAGTAGTAGATATTCTAAATAAAATTCAACATGGTAATCATCCAACAAAGACATGTACAGTATGTAATGAGAATAAAACTAAAAAATTATTTTCTCATAATAAAAATACTAAGAACAAACATACTCAAGGCTGTTCCGTGTTGGGGGGGGGGCTCCCCTTCATGAATCGCTGAAGGGGGCGAAATCCTCTACTGGGGGCGAAAAATCGAGAAAGTGTGTATAGTAAACTAACTACGTGTGTGAAGATGTATTTGCAAGCATTTCACATTCTTTTGAAAATAAATATGATGCTTATTAGGTAAAATAGTTTTATTTAATGGAAACTTATTATAGAATAGGATGGATAACTTTTAAATTAGTCATTTGCAGTACTACAACCTTATCATAACAATACAACTGCTCACTGATTTTGAACATGTAAAAGAGTCTCTACGTGCCATGTCACATCACCGCACTGATGTAACTCTTGATTCCAACAACAGAGCGCAGCATAGGTACTGTACATTAACCAAGCACCCCTCGCGGCCTCACTGTATATGCAAACTCATTCTGTGTTGATTGTTCGTTTCTGTGTTTTATCAAGTATTGTGTACGAATAGTGAGATTTGTGTTTCCATTCTTTCATCATATTCAGTAAGTACTGCTGTAATATGTAGTTGTATGTTTAGATGATAATGCCGGATTCACAAGTACGCTGATCATGCTGAACAGAGAGGAAAACTAGAACAACCAATCAGAAGCAATCCTCTGTTTACACCCGAGTCGCGCAGAGAAGTTGAGCTCGTGGAAAGAGCAGACTTCACCGATATTTCCAAGAAGTCAAATGGTTCACATATTTTATACTATTAACGTCTAGGATAATCAAAGTGTATTGACGTAATGTATAGAATAGTTCAATGTACGTATTTACAATGAAATATGTGAATAAAAACGTTAATTTTATTCTGAGTCAGTATTTTTTTTAATCTGTGTGTGGGGGGAGGGGGCAAAATTTTATATTTTCATTTTTAACCCCCCCCCCCCCCTTTTTTTAAGGCTGTGCACAGCCCTGAATATACCGTACATCAACATGTAAAAAATGTTTTAATGAGAAATATCAGAACAAGAAGTTAAATAGTTGTGTAACGATTTCATTATTATTATAACAAAAAACTTAAATAGTTTTTGGTTAATAAATTATTACCAATAATTTAAACACCTTTTAAATTTATTCCTTCTTATTTTTTTCATCTTTATTAAAAATTGTTTTTCTATTATTAAATAAGCAATTAATAATGTTGTTGAGCAATCTAACAAGTGAACTGGATGAAAAGAGTGTGTGGTAGTTGAGCGTTATAGGTAGAGAATAAAAAATATAAAATATATACAAACTAAGAGGATTTAATTAGAAGTATTATTACACAACGTAATGTTCTTCAAACACAAAAATACCAATTTAAAAATACTACAGAGTCTAAATGATTTAAAAGTTGTTGAGAAGAGCAAAAACCAAAAGTTTTAAAATAACAAATAGAGAGAGACTAAGGAAAAATGATTTAATTACAAATCATATACTATTTATTTGAAATGAAGAAACAAAGAACAATTTTGCAAATTTACCTTTCTCATATGTCAATGTTGGAGAATAATACAAAAAGGATAAAAATAAATTAAAATAAATATTCCCATTTTCTAATACTGTATTTGTAAGCCCTAGAAATAAAAGTGACCAGATAAAATGGAATTTTAAAAATTTACCTCTTTCAGATGTCAACATTAAAGAACTATATAAAGAAGATAAAAAGGAATTAAAAGAAATATTCCCTTTATCTACTAGTGTATATGTAAACAAAATAAATAAAATAATACAACTTACGGAGTTAATACAGCTTTTAAAAGTAGGATATCAACATATAACATTGAAAATAGCTTTAATTTAGTAAAGCCAGATCATTTTTTTAATTCAGTAAAAAATAAGGCATTTAAGTTAATACATGATCAACTTAAGAAACTTATAGGGTTGAAGACTATAGTCCATTCAAGCTTTCTTCGGCCTTTTGGAATTGAACCTTTGAAAAATCACCCTAGGTGTAATATGTCAACCTGTTTTTCCAATAACTTGTATACCCCAAATATTTAACACTGTGATTAACTTTAAAGTACTGTATTATTGAATAAATGAAACTTTACCTTAGTATCTTATATAACTTGTAATATTTATTTCATATTATACATGAATTAACAGCGAGAGCAGCGACGTTTTAGCAATGGCCGGTAAGAAATAGTTCACAGTTATAATCTTTTTTAACTTCGTTTTTATGTATACTATTTGTAAGGTAAACGTTGCCAGTTGATATATTTGTATCATTAGATAGCACTGATGGAAACACATTTCATTGCTGCAGTTAAAAATATCTGCGCAAATTCCCGCGTGTAGGCTGGTGTTTTTTTCCCGTCCAAAATAAAAGTTCAATAAGCGAAGCAAAGCGTGTCACTCTCTCTTGTTATCTCTGTCTCTCTTCTGTCTCTCTCTCTCTCTCTCTCTCTCTCTCGGGAAGATCGTACCACCTGTGTAGGAAAGGTATAAATTTTGTTATTTCTAATTTCAGCACATTTCATACTAGTTACAGCAACAATAATGATGTTTGAGATTGTAATTTACAACTGAAATGAGATTTTATTGTTCAAATACGTATTATATGGTATTTAGATGCAACAACATATTTTAGATGTGATGGCATGACACAGCTCGTTGCGCAACACTTAAAAATCCAGCAGGTTGGCAGATGTGGCCTAGCAAAGCGCTTGTCCCAATATGGCGGGTGGGCCGTTTTCACAGTGCCTTACGATTGCCAGTGGCGTGTGGCGACATGAAAATGACACTGCATGTTTCTGAACGAAACAAGTTCGTACTCGTGTTTTTGAAACATCCCAGGGAAGTTACAATGTTGTGATAAATATGTGTTTCTGGGACACGGATAATTAATATACTGTAACGAGTGTTGTGATTGCCGCCTGTGTAAGGGCATAGCAGCCATTTCCATCTATGGTGGATGTGTTGTAATTGTTGCGCACAGGCCAGATGTGTGTGGATTTCAAATATGTGCATAGTTTATATGTTTAAACCATGAACTGATGTTATGACGAAGTTACTTATTGAAATTCACGTCTCTATCACAACATTGTACCTTTGCACTAGGTGTTTGAAACATAGTTGTGTAACGAGCTTACATTCCTGTGATTTGAATGTCTGCCACAGTCCCATAAATAATACTAAGCCCAACCAGATAAATTTAAATAAATAATAAAATAAACCTACAAACCACTTAAGTACCAATGCATGTAAATATTAGCGGAATAAATGTTATGGTAGGTCTACGTTATTAATGCGTATTATGTGTAACGTGCTATATCATGTGTAACAAATAGTTATAAAGCCGACCTAAATATTATTATGGGCCTAAATTGTGAACATTCATAGGAAATATGACCGCATTCTTTGAACAGCTGTAAACAGCAATCAATGCATGTGACCGTTATAAAAGTAGAAGTCACATGCCTATGTTTATGTTTACGTGTAGCAGAAGGATACATAATCAGTATCCAATAGTAGAAATTTAGCAGGGCTTCAGAAAAGGCCGAAGTTATCGTGAATCAACTATAGCATTAAATTATATACCAACTGTTGCAAGCAAGATAGTAACAAAGTATAATTATTTACATTTCAAAAATCTAACTATACAATATTGTGCGAAGGAGATATTAAAATTGACGATATACAAAAAATTAAGTATCAAATTGTTACCTCTATAAATGTATACTCTCCTGATGACTGGCTTAATATATATCCACTAAAACTTATAAAACATAAAAAGGATAACTAAACATTATGGTAGAACTTATACATGTGATGTGTCTTCAATTTTATTACTCTAAAGAAAGATTAAATAAATCAGTATGCCTTTCAAAAGCAAGAAAATATTTTTCAGAAACTATTGATATGCAATGAAAGTTCCTTTTACAATAGTAGCAGATTTTGAATCAATACTAAAGAAAATATCAACCGCTAAGCCTAATCCCAGGGAAATAAATACATTTAAATTAATTCAAAAATGATTAGTTTTAACAGAGGATGATATTGATAATGGCTTTTATAAGGAAATACTTAAAGAAAGATATAAACTTACTAATGAACAAATAAATATCATTGATTTCAAGATTTAAAGGCGCCGTCCGGTGAGACACGAGACGAATGATGAAAAGTTACTTACGGTAGATGGGCGCTAGCGGTGCTTCTCAGACACCACACTTCGAGAATCAGAGTTCTCAGGGATGCTGTAGGTTCTGTGTGTCCGTCTCACCCAAGCGTCTTTACAAAACACTGATCAATACTAAACATTTTATCACAGAAAAATAGGCGGGAGATTTACTGTTCTGACGCTACAAGTAAACGCACATGTTACACTGAGTACATACCATTTATTGATTTCCAATTACAAAGTTGTGCTAGAAAAATGAGTTAATGATTGAAAACTCGGACGTGTCTAGCGAATTCCGTTGGGCTCTTACCCTCCGCTTGCAATTACTCTAGTGCACTCCTAGATGCATGATTTCTCTGGGGTGTTTGAAAACACAGCCCCCACAAGGAAAGAGGTCTACGGCCGCTAGGATGGACTGTAAATTTTTCGTGGAGACCAGACACAGAGAATTACAAAATGAGCATTAAACACGTGTGATTATTTGGCATCGCTAACACGGACTCATCGGGACGTGCCCCCCAGCACGTGGCAAGTGTGTTAACTGTCTTTACACATAGCTGGCTAGGATGGAAATAATGTCACCATACAAATTTCACAAATAAGGATAATACAATATGGGACACGACATGAATGGGCACAATAAACATGAGGATGCGTGAAAGTATGTTTATGTGCGCGGATGCCGCTGGATAAAATGCGTAGCGGACCATGTGGTGCAGGTGGAATTGCAATAGTTTTCTGTAAAAGTGGCAAATAATTACCGGACAAAGTGGTAGCAGTATTGGAAAAATTATTCCCCTAACGATTAAGCATTTAAGAACTTGTAGCACGTCTGATGGCGGAAAATCAGCATGTACAAAAGAGAGTGTGGTCATACATACAAAAGCATCACGCATGAAAATTACACGGAACCCTGAATAAAACAATACAAATGACCCTGAGATTTACTAAAGCACACATGATATTACAAAAATATACCCTTAAAGTGTATGAATGATGCAGATACGGACTTGGCGATATCTGACCGCGTGGTCATGAGAGATGTGGCCGTAAAACTATTAAAAATGAAAAATACCCTGAAATACATACATAGAAATATAGCCCTTAATATTGCATGCAGCAATTAAGCAGAAATTACAATGAAATTACAATGCCTTTGGTGTAGGCAGATGGTGCCTGATTCACAAGTTGCACAGGCCCCCTGGCCTCTTCGACATTTTCTCCTCCTTACCTTGCTTAAGTTCTAAAAAGCCACAAGGGCTGCAAAATATTAAGTTAAGTGGAAGCATAATGCTGGGGAATATCTGGCAAAACGTACGCAAGGCAAAGGTTAACCAGTATACTAAAAGTGCTATGTAAATCTAACTCAGTGCAAAAAGGTTAAAGTGCATACACGACAGTGTCTTACCTCGCCAGCTCTCCTCGATGGACGGACTGCTGAGAGACAAGCGTCATGCAGACATACCATGGCCACCTACGGGGTTCACACAAGCGGAGGTGCTATGCACGCCGAGTAAAACTTTTAATATCAAAAAGAAATGGCAAATACATAATTTGCAAACATAAACACTCTAAGTTTTTAAATTGTGAATTTTCTGTATTTGTTGATTGTTCTTTTATGGAGGCATTCACGCCAGAATAATGTCATTCTTCGCGCAGCATGCATTTTGAAATTTAACCAAACATTGTGCAACACTTTTGGAACATACAATTTCAACATTTTAAAACACTTGGACCCTGAAATAAAATAAAAAGACATGGTTTGCAATTTAAAATAAATATCCCACTACAGGAAAGTCCAGGTTATGGCCTCTTTGTGCACGTGCGTACCAACATGTCACGTGAGTGGTGAGCGTCGTCATGGTCTTTACGCTGCTGGCTGTTAGCCGGGATCAGAACAAATAAATACTACTGATTTAAAGTTGAATGATTAATCCCATACAATGAAATATCAGTTACGTGAAGCTTCTGGTTTTTGCTATTATATTGTATGTAGTTATGCAGATTATAAACCACCAGTTATATACCGAGGCCCAAATGCACATAAGATGTTTATACAATCAATGAAAAGGGAAGTAGTAGAGATTGGAAAAATACATTCACAAACTGAACCAATGCATCCACTAACAAAAGAAGAAAAAGTGTTATACGATAAATCGAAAAAATGTATTTTATGCGAATGCAAATATATGAAGAAAAATAAAAAATTACGTCATCCTGATCATTTAACTGGAAAATTCATTAACCCAATATGTAATAATTATAACCTTCAATGAAAAATAACCACATTTTTTTCCAATTTATTTTCACAACTTATCTGGATATGATGGTCATTTTTTATTAAAGAGCTAGAATATTATGAAAAAAAGATAGATTTAATTCCAAATAATAAAGAACAGTACATTACTTTTGGGAGAGAAACAGAAAATTTAAGAATGAGGTTTATAGACACATTTAAATTTATGACTAGTAGATTGGATAAATTATCATCAAAAAGATCAAATGAACCATACACAAAAGCATTTCCCAATAGATAAGGTAGATTTAGTTATTAGAAAAGGGTTTATCTATACAACAAAATGGACAGTTGGAAGAAACTCCATGAAACCGAACTTCCTCCAAAGACCGAATTCTACACGAAGCAAAATTAATCTTAACTGACTAGGATTCCGAACATGCAAAACTTGCATGGAATCAATTTAATATAAAGAACCTTGGAGTATATCATGATTTATACTTAAAAAGTGACGTATTACTGTCATCAGATCTATTTGAAAACTTTAGAGATGCATGTATCAATGCATATGGTTTAGATCCAGCATGGTATTTTACAGTTCCAGGATTATCGTGGGATGCCTTTTTAAAATAACTAAACAACCTTTAGGTTTATTAAATAATAATGATATGAATGATAGAAAAAGGAATTAAAGGCGGAATATCGCAATGTTGTAAACTATATGTTAAAGCAAATAATAAATATTTAGAAGATTATAATCCTAATCAAGAGTAACTATTTAGCTTATCCAATGCTGATAATCTTTATGGATGGGCAATGTCTCAATATTTACCATACGGCGGTTTAAAATGGTTTAGTAATACAGAATTTAATTTGGATTTCTGGCAGAAATATACCAGGCGAGGCATTTAAAACAGGCCACCTAAATAAATCGCCGACTTGTAAAGATATAAGAAATGGTGAAATGTGACGTTAAGTGTTTGGTGTTACATCGAAGGGTGAAGGAGTTGTAGGGGTCAACGTCAGTATTGTAAGTACTACACACCTCTGAACAGCTGTTCGCAAGATGAATGCAAACATGTATCACACACACTAGAAATGTGAGCATTAAACTACATCATCCCATTTAACATACCGTAGTTAACCCCCATATTTCCATCACCCCTCGGTGTACAACACACTTATTTATTAACGCAACATTATGGCCCCATTCCCCCAAACAACGTTTGTCTGAAACATTTTCCTCTATCGTTACAAGTTGCAGATTTCTTAAGATGGCCTGTTACAAATGACCTCACCCGGCATATTAAATATGAAGGATGTTTCTCATCACGGATACATATTAGAAGTTGATTTGAAATATCCCCAAAAACAACATAAATTACGTAAAGATCTTCTGTTTTATCCATAAAATATGGTAGTTCCAGCAACAAAGCAATATAAATTGTTAACAACTTTACATAACAAACAAAAGTATGTAATACACTATCGCAATTTGAAACAGTGCCTAAATAATGGATGAAAACTTACCAATATAAATAGAATATTGAAGTTTAATCAGAGTGATTGGTTGAAGTATATAGATTTAAATACGGAGATGAGAACTAATGCTAAAAATGACTTTAAAAAATATTTTTATAAACTGATGAATAATGTCGTCTTTGTTAAAACTATGGGAAATATAAGAAACCGGGTAGGCATAAAACTAAAATCAAATAGAGATGTTTGCGAAGAATTAATAGCAAATTCAAATTTAAAAAAAACTCTAGTTAATGAAAATCCTTGCAGCCATACATATGAATAAAACAAAAGTAAAATTTAATAATCCTATTTACGTGGGTATGTCAATTTTAGATCTATCAAAAGAGTTTATGTATGATTTTTATTATAAAGTTATGCTATCAGAATACTGACTCGTACATTTATGATAAAAAACCGGAAGATTTTTATGAAGATATGAGGTTAATGATATAACATTTTAATACAGGTGATTATCCAAAAGATAATATTTATAACATGCCTCAAATAAATAAAAGTGTTAGGAAAGATGAACGTATTGGCAAAATTATGGCTAAATTTGTTGGTTTACAAGCGAAAATGTATGCTTACAAGGTTGGTGAAAAAGAAAATAAACTATTGAAAGGTGTAAAAAAAAAAGTGTAGTTAATAAGAGAATAACATTTGATGACTATAATAATTGTTTGTTTAAAGAGAAAATACAATATAGAACAATTAGTTTAATATGAAGCGAAAATCAAAAATATGATGGAAGCTAATAAAATAGCACTAAGTTATTGTGATGACAAAAGGATTATATTTGAAAATACAATAGATAAATTACCGTATCAAAATGTATTTTTTTTTTTTTTCATTTTCTAATTTATTATCTTATATATCGACATTTTATGGATTCGAAAAAATCAGTAATATTTCTATTCTGAATTTACCTTCGTTTCCCCTAGTTTACTGCAGATTCTAGACACTGCAGTGTTCATGATTTAATTCGTCCTTACGTGTTTGTTACAAAGCATTTTACCCGAAAAAGTTTGGATGTGCACAGATTTAGAGAAAAAGGGCTTGGACAGTAGGTTTGGGACATCCAATATAATATGCAAGATATCAATCAAATGGTAGATTACCTTACTAGCAACTCTCAAATAATAATCAACCAGTTTATTATAAAGGTTAGAATTTCAAAATGTAAATATCCTTTATGGTTTTCAAAAAATCCAATCAGACTTTTAAAAATGAATCGTATTAAGGTTATACAAAAAAAAATCTGACTATAACTATTCTTGCTTTTCTGAGTATAGGTGAGCTTTGAAAGAAAAAATTAAAACAGATAAGAAAAAAATAGTGCCCAATACTAATAATAATTTCAGAAGTAATCAATTAAATATTTGGAAATACTGTATTTTGGTGTGTATAGACAGCATCTGAAGTTTTTGATGAAAAATTGGGGATAAATAATATTTCAAGTATAGGCCGCACTGAATTTTTGTATTCCTGTAAATTAAATATTGTTACGTCACGATTCCGTACAAGCATAGTAAATTCAGACTTAGTTTACCCGCTACAAAAATTTCAACTGCTGTCAATGCAAAATGACTAATAATTATCACGCCAAAATAAGGTATGTTAAAATTATGAAAAAAGGCTACAGAGAGAAAATAACATAGTACAATAGTTCAAGATCCTGAAGCCCTTGCCAATACTTTTGCCAAACATTTCGTAAAGGTGGTATTCAGTCAACACGTAATGTTGATTTTCAATGTAATTATTATGGTGATAATTTGCACCTACCAACACTCACAATTACTCAAGGTTTGGTTCTTTGCAGGGGCATATCCGGGGAGGGGGGGGGGGTCTGAGGGTGCTGCAGCACACCCCCCCCCCCCCTGAAAAGAAACACATTTTTGAAACTCTATTATCAAAATGGTCAATCATTATATTTATATGTTTATTATTACCCATATGACACATATTGTTTTACACCCTATATTAAAATGACCATTATATTTATTTTTTATTAACCACACAGATGACTACATCTTATACATCAAAATTTCGTTTTCTGAATAAACAGGAGGGAAAAAAATTGTAAAGTGCATAGTTCCTAACATGAACGCCAGTAGCTCTGCTGAGTCATGTGACAGCAACTCCCTCCACTGTATTGATTGTTCAAGTAGCTGCTAGGAGGAATTTTCTTTTAACTGCACAGGTTTCATTTGTGCTGTGTTTAAAAGTTTAGTCTTATGGAAATTATAGCAAAACTTGTTTATAGTTTCAGCTTAGTACTCTGTTGGTTATTTCATAATGAAGAGAAGGCAACAAACTTTACTCAGTTTCTGTAAGAAACCAAAAAACAGTGTTGATGAGTATCTAGTTCCAAGTGAATTACCAACACAGCAGAAAGTTTCTCCAGCAACAGCAATGACATCGATAACACACAAACGAAAGATGTGATGCAGGAAGCCAGTTAACTAAGGTAAAATCTTCTCTTCCATGTTCTCATCTTAACGGCATAGGATCTTACATAAGTGTTGCAAAATCGTAGAAAAATGAAGAGAAAATTAATGCTCTTCGAAATGTGTGGAATCCCGATTCCAAATAAAGATTTCCAGATGAAGATCGTGGCCGCTTTAGTGAGTTCGCATAAATAGTTTCTATCTTCCATTCCGTTTCTATCCTTGCGGACGATTTACTACTAGTGAAAATAGTAATACTAATCAGCCCCCCCCCCCCCCCTTCCCAAAATCCATTTAAAAAAAATTCTGAATAAGCCCCTGGTTCTTTGGGCAACAAAAATGACTCAACAGCAATACGGCTACTAGGATTGATGAAATTCTTAATTTTATAATCAAAGAGTGTGCTAATACATTAATTCCACTATTAACTTATATTTTTAATTTTAGTCTATTATGTGCTATCTATCCAAGCTTGTGGAAAAAGCCAATTGTTGTTCCTATTTTTAAGAAAGATAACAAACCTGATATTAATAATTATAGATCTATATCTTATCATTGACATGTACATTTTTACATATAAAACTTAATTTCAGATAGTCAGCATGGATTTCAAATGGGTAAAACGTCAACTAATTTATTCAAATTTGTTGATCTATATGGAGATGTTACATCTAAAAATCAGATTGACGTAATATATTTTGATTTATGAAAAGCTTTTTACACTTGTCAACACACTGTAATCCTGGAAAAATTACATGCAATAGGTTTAGACAATACTTGCGTCATATCGCTTTCTAATTATTTCTCTGAAAGAAAGTTTGCATTGAAAATAGAAAATTCACTTTCATCTCATTTCTGGTACACCACAGGGTGGAACACTATTACGATTGTTATTTAATGTATTTATAAATTATATTGTTAGTGTTATAAATAATTCCCTAGCATTTCTAAATACTGATGACTGGAAGATTGATAAAAATATTAAAAATTTGACTGATTGTGTACAGTTGCCAGATGACATTTTTTGCTGTTTATAATTGGTGTACAAACAATGCTATGCCCCTTAATTGAGAGAAAACGACGTGTTTCTCTTTTACAAGGAAAAAGAATCCAATTGTATAAAAATATTTGGTGAATAAACGTAATTAACACAGTTGATTGTTCATCATCTGGGTGGGTTACTAGATTCTAAAGTATACTTTCATTACTATATCAATATTAGTAATTTTAGACGTACTTTAGGATTAATTAAATTTATTACTTACTCTACTTCAACATGTGAATCAATTTGTGTCTATATTATTCTTTAGTTAGATAAGAAATATTTTTAAGATTACATTTTAAAGATTCTCACAAAATAATTTAGACACTAATTACTTATAATATGGAGCTCAACAGATATAATAGGTACCCAGACATTGAAAGTCAGATGATATTTTCTTTCTTACTTTTTTTTTCTGTTGTAAATAAACTGGCGTGTTAAAGATTCCTAATTATAAGCAAAGAATTTTGAATACTTTTTGTATTTTAAATAATAGAAATGATTTAGTCAAAAGGTGTGTTTTAAATTATAATAAACTGTTTTTTGATTATGACCCCTTTATGGGAAAGAAAATTAATTTCTTGAGCTATTCAAGCATTATAAAGAGCACCATTTTCTGAACAATTAATTGTCATTAATTTAATTTTTATTTTTTTTAAGTTAATTCTTTATGTTAATTAGCACAGTTGTGTAAATCTTGTGTATTTGTCCATGTGTGTGTTTTTGTACTTATTTGTGTTGGTTTGTTAATGTTTAGTTGTGTGTGTCTGTTTCTGATTTTTTTTAATGCTTTTGTTATATTTGTCAATGTTTGATTCTTTTTTATGTTTGTATGTGTGTCACCCAGTTAATCATTAACACTGTTGGGTGGCACATTAAACTTCAAATAAAAAACAAATAAATAAATAATTATTCAAAGATAAGCTCTCAGCACATATAGTTGTGGCAACCTTTGAGATCCAGTCTCAAAGTGTTTTTGTGTGTCAGCTGTGTGTTTAATTGCAATTCTGTTTAGATAAAGGGGGCCTGTTCACGCCCCCTAGTGTAGACATATGTTCTGTCTAAGGTAAACCATTTTTCAGCCATCAAAAATTTATTGGTTGTGCGAGTGACTGGCACTCGTATTCATGAAAAATATGCATTCAGTGGTGATAAAAACTTTACATGTGAAAACTACAAGAGTCATCGTGTTTCTAACATGTTTGGATCACTGATAAAATCATGTACGGATTCATCTCTCCTGATGGAAACTCAAGACAAATCATCATCTCTAAATATGTCTGTACATGATTCGGTGATGAGTATTTCTCAATCGCAGATAGCTAACAAACAAAGCTGGAAGAACTTGTCTCTGTTCTCACCAACAAAATATACTTTTGAGTAAATCAGTTAATGGAAAATAACTATATTCTACATGCCATGGTCAAGAGCATCATAGTTGTTGCTACTTCAACTTGCTGTAATCATTGTGAAAATAATTTTTCAACTATAGAAAATCCAGTACAGAAGATAACTCTCAGCCGGGCAGCTATAGGCCATTACATTAACACAGGCAAGTCACTGTCCTGACACAAAAAAATGACAACGTCCAGTCAATAAATTCTGAGGCAGCTCCATTTTTCCCCCTCTGCTGTAGAAGTCAACAGTCAGAGCTCGCAGCAGTCTACTACTAGGACAACAAGAACAGTTGATGATACTACACATGTCCATCTGTATGGCGATTGTTTTACAGAGATATGTTAACAATGTAAAACAAAACAAAGTAATGAAAAAGAGCTGTTTCATGAACCTGTGCAGCTCGGTGTATATAACAATGATACTTTAAAAACAGTTTTAAAAGCTCTTAGAAGAACAAAGGCATTGTTTGTATCTCGCTTTGCCCCTGAAGTAAATGAACAGGCTATAACAATATATATTAATAATAATAAACTGAACCTTGAGCAACCTGAGTGACAAAACTACATACAAAGTATGACTCGTATTCTTATTTCCTTGTGTCGGTTGTGCAACAAGACTTCAAGCACATTAACAACACAGTTTTCTTGCCTACAGGACGTCTCATTTGTCCCTTCTACGGAAGGGACTACCCAATCTGATACTTCACATTCACAGGATTTGCAACAGAAAGAACTGCAGTTGCCACACTCATCTCTGAACAGTCTCCTGGGGCCAGCGGAGGGCCTGCTGCTTTATGTAAATGACGACGACCAGCTGTATAAAACATCTAATCTATTATCGAAATGCATGTGGACTGAGAACAAAAACTTCTACATATTTTGGTGACAAATATAAACGCAAATAATTATAAGTTTGTCTTACTGAAACTTGGATAAAAAGCAATTATTTAAACTCACATTATTTTTCTCCAAATTATGCAGTTTATCGAAATGATCATGATTTGGAAGTGTCCTCATTAACTGCGGAGGTGGAGTCCTTATAGCTATAGATAAAACATATTTCCTTGCATAATACATAAGTGATCTCATCTCAAAAAACATTCAATCAGTATGGATAGAATTTCTATAACCCCTAGTTATAAAATTTTAATTGCAAATATTTTCCCCCCTCACATTACATGATTTCTTTTCAAAATTATATTAAATTTTTAGAATCAAAATTCATCTGAATCGTACTTTTGAAAATAAATGGGGGGGGGGGGGTTTTGTGTGTGTTTCTGTGTCTACACATATACATACACATACATATATATATATAACACACACACACACACACACACACACACATATATAAACTGCCAACTTACACACTTTTTTATATACTTTTCATTTTAAGACATTTCAACTTGTCCCTTGGCAAGATTTTTTTATACTTACAGAATGTGGACCCTAATAACCTTCCCTCTCATTACATTTGGTGCTACAATTTCAGGCAGAAAATAAAAGCGGTAAAACTGAGTTGGTTATGGTAACTTTTTTTGTTTTCCACATGTGGCCATCTCCTTTCATTTATCTATGTGTGAATACTGTGTGCATCGAACATAACAAAATCACAGAAACTATTTATTGTAATGTTCAAATTCAATTGGATTTGATAGTATCGGGAAAGTGAACATTTCAGAACTAAAATTCTGTCACTCATACGCAAAACGAAACAATTTTTCTTGGCTGTATTTATACCTGTGCTAATCACTGCACAAACTGATCATAAATTCATCACACTTTAAGTGGGTGTCAAACAATTAGCTATTTAGCCATGCTTGTCACTGAAAACTTAAGATTTCATGCATTCTACTGTTGTAGATTGATCTTTCACAAATTTAAAAATCAAAGGCTGCATATCACAGAACTGACATTGAAAATGTTGGCCATACTGGAATCATGAATAGTGAAAATGCAAGTATTGTTTACGAAATATTGCTTTACAAATACTAGCTATGTCTTATATACAAAAGTCAGTAAGTAGAACCAATGATTATACAGGACATGCTGTTATTGAAATGAAATATATACTTTACAGATTTACATAAGAATCAGATTTTTGAGGACACTCCATAGTTGAAAGTAGATGTTTGAATAAATTTTTTAAAAACATTTTGGAAAATAAAATTTACCATTGTCCATTAGCCTGCTCAGTCACACAAAAATGTACTTTAGGCCTCTGGGCGTGTCACACTGGAGAACTAACAAGTAGTTGTTTTCTCCACGATGTTACTTTCGGATGAAGTTAAGGAAGAAATTACATTTCTAGTTAATCTGCAACAGTCGGTATACTGAAGGAGGAAATGCATGGGCATCAGTGACATATTCTACTGAAGGCTCATATCAGTATCTTGTTTAACCTTGTCACATAAATCTGGTGAAAATAATAAAATTATTTCCCGATATAGAACACAAATGTTAATTTTACATGTGGTGCTATCTTCCAAAATGGCATCACATTTATTGTTACGTGCAAGTGGCAGGCAGAATCTGGGCACAGAGGGAAGGAAGTTTTATTGTGGTAATCAGGAAAATGCATTGCTATTTCAGGCAATGTTGAAATTGAGAATCAGGCCAGAAACTTACATAAACGTGTAATTTGACATTTTTTCATGGTCACTTTTCAATCAAACCATTAACATAAACTTTATATCTACCTAATATATGTTAAGTATCTCTGTATTTGTTCAATTTTTATGTCATAAAGTGCTTAGTATATTAAGCTGTGTTTATTTATTTATTTTTTTTTCTTTCAGATTTTTAACATACAAACGCTTGCTTTCATATGAAATATGTTATATTTTGTGTGTGTGTATATATATATATTATTGTGATGTAAAATGATAGTGTGAAAATATAACACAAAGGTGAATGCACAACTAAATTACATTATAGCAATTTTAATACGTTAATATTTTAATATAGATGGAGAAAATTAAAATCAGAAATGTTTTAAAGCAAAAAATAAGTAATGATAAGGACTCGTATTAAACAACCTCTTTAAAACTAGCGGTCATTCAATTGTATTATTCTGAAGAACTAATGCATCTCAACTAAGCACTCTACATACAAAGAACATCAGACAATTCAAATATTCTAACATTTTTAATAAGACAAAAACAAACTATTTCTATTGAAAAATGACAGGTTTCACCTTAAAATATTCAATGAATAAACGAGCAAAGCGATGATTATAACTGCTGCCAGTTGTGTAAAATAAATTAACTGAGTTTAGTTTTAATGGCTTGAAAAACAATTAGTATTTCTCTTAAACATATTCATCTGTATACATGATTGTGAAATCATGCGCAATCGTCATTTTAATAATCTTGCACTGTTTCTTGGAAATTGCTAACAAATTGAATACGTAAGTGTCCGACCAGTAATAGCTCAATTCTTTTTAGATTCACGATATCTTGTCCCAAGTCTCTAGCCTCTGGGTATCTGATTAGCTTGCAACTGTACTTTGAAACACATTCTTGGCTTTAAACTGATACAGCATGCAAAATAGGATATTGCAATCTTACATTAATTTGCAACGACTAATAGACTAGAAGTTCTCGATGCCTTGGAGATCTGCATTTTATATGGTCATAAAATTGTTTTCCATGTCGACACGTAGTGTATGAGAAATTTAATAGGAATTCATCAGCTTGTATGCAAGTTGAAAACAAATCAAACATTTAGTTAAAAACACATGGTAGTGTGGATACACACTGCAGTTTCACATAAACATCTTACAACAAAGTTCCATTTGTGACATAGCCTTAATAAAATCATGTTTTAAACAGAATATATATATATATATATATATATATATATATATATATAAAATATATATATATATATATATATATATATATATATATATATATATATATATATATATATATATATATATATATATATATATATATATATATATATATATAGCAACTATGCACACTGTTTCCTTTCCCTTGCAGACACAGAAGAGGTGCACAAGCACATGGCACACGTTGTGGCTGACAATGACGAAAGAGACAGGCAGTGGTGAAAAAGACTAGATGCACCCCACTTGGTAAAGCAACACCACGTTCACCTGGACGCCTTACCTTAAAGTGGGCACAGATTCTTTCATAAGTTAGTTTTGCAAATGCTCAAGCATAACTACTAACAACATATGGTGATCCCCTTGTCATTTGGGGTTTGCCTGTACACGATTCTCAGATTAAGAGCATTGAAATTCTAAAGTCAATTTTTTCAACAATTATCTGATAGAGAAAATTACAACTAACTTTCTCTTTACTGCTATACAGTATAAAACCAATTCTTTCAGAGCTTTAAATAATTTCAATCCATAAACTTTGAGGTAATTTCAACTACCATAATTTTTGAACTCACAAATACCAGTAAAATTCTACACTTAATTTTTTTTACATAATCTTTAAAAAGTCTGAATCATCCATGAGCTCAACATTACGACTCACTCCATACTAGTGTAAAACACTACCTTATGACTATCCACTAGAATGTGGGCACGGAACATGATTACATCATCCAATAATATTTCTTCATTGCGATATAATATCTGGAAGGTCTTGCTTACGCCTGTACCATTGACCACGCAGGCAGGGAACACCAACTCCGTCCCTGCCACATGTCACCAATACAAATACATAAGTTTAGTTTAATCTATCAATATGGTAAACAACAATCTAAAATATTACTCATGATGACCGTTTCTGTATATGTTACTAAACAATAAATTAACTAACACCATTAATAACATTTTTAATTTTTAGTTGCTAACCTACCTACATAACTGTATCAAAGAGCTTACAGAACTATCCAGCTGGGTCAGTAACAGAACAACATTGTAAGTACATATCACATAATACACGTGGAAACAATAAAATTCTATCTTAATACGTTAACAATCCTCTGGATGGCCACTAAAGGTTCTGCATACCCAACAAACAATGAAAAGTTAGTGTTATCATTTTCAAATCCAGGATCTCGTGGTTCATTCACGTATGAAGGAAACAAGCTTCACTTACCTAGAGGTATTAAATTGTAAGTGTGGCCCATAACATCTGCAAGCGGAGGTGTGAGCAATACTAAACCAACAAGGCCTATCTAATGCACAAACCAACCCTCAGCCCCAATCCCTGAAAAACCTTGGCTAGACCTTACTCCCAGGTGACTAAGGTAAACCAATGCATCTCAATGATCACAATAGTTGGTAAAGGTAAGCTATTAATGTTACTGTCTTGCTAAAAATGGTAATGTTCAGGCAGTACAGGAAACCTACTGGGAAAAATTATATTATGGTACAGATTTATTTATAAAGATAGAAATTTTATTTCAGATTCTCCACTATATATCTGTCTCTCTGTGTGTGTGTGTGTGCGCGCGCGCGTGCATGTGTGTGTGTAACTTTCGTTAATGTCCAACAATATGTCATTGAATGTTAAGCATGGCCCAAGTAATGAATTAATTAATTTGTCTTTTCTTATTGATTCTTCTACACCGTTTTAGTTTAATTGTACCTCTTTGATATGAGGGGAAAAAAAAAAAATGTTAGGAATTTTTGTGACTTGTTCAAAAGAAAACTTGAAAATAATTTACAGCAGAATAAAAAAATGCGGAAGTATGTTTCAATGAAAGCGACATGAAGGAAGGGCTAAACTTCTCACTGCATGTAATTATTAAATTTTGGCATTTAATAATTTTCTACAAGACAAAGATTGGGACAACAACAAAGCAGCTGGCAGCCGAGAGAGCATAAAGACAGGGCCTTATGTTGAAGATGTTGACAAGATGATAAGAGACCAATTGCTGCCGAGACGGCCTAGCAAATCCTGATGTTAGCGGTTCTCATCATCATAACTGTGGGTTGAATAACAAAACACATTAGAACTTACATTAGTTATAGAATTTTCTCCAAAAGCTTCAACCATGTAGAATAGATCAGCTTGCTCTAAGTAGGAACTTGTCAGAATTTCATGTAGTGATGATATTTAATAAAATGAATTATTTCAATATGTGCAAAGTTCAGTGTATTTATTCTGGTGCATGTTGATCCAAATTATCAGTAAATGCTTTTATTGCAAATTTAATCTTACATCATTTAATGCTTATGCAAGAGACTAATTGGTAGCGGTTTAGACCACAAATTTTATTGAATGTAGTGAAATTTCTTCTTTTAGTCCTAGTATTATCTCATATTCATGAAGTGTGGATTTATGTCATCTACACTACAATTTATCTCGCATCAACATTACAATTTATCTCGCATCACATACGTACTTGAATTTTGAATATAAGTAGAACTCGCCCACAATTTACACTCATGGTAAAATTCTACATTAACTAAAACCACCAAGGGTGACTAGTATACACACCCACAGAGAATACAGACAAAGGAATGAAATTCCAAATGAAAACATGAAGTTATTGATACAAATTAACCTAGTTTCCTCTAAATGGGTGGAAAGAATTTTTTAGAATTTTTAAACAAGTTCTTAAAAGCTAAGATGGTAGGTCGGCCATGAAGGCTTGTTGAAAGAAATCATCATTAGAGATGGAACCAGAAATGTGTTCAACCATAGTGAGACAATTACAAATAAACATGTGCCCTACCCAAGACATGAACCCAGAAAACAACATACCATTAGCTAGCACAAAATCAACTGTAGTACGTTAGGATTCAGATCATCAACTTCAAATGTGAGCTATCTAATGTTCTGAGAAACAGAATTTATAAAAACCTGAAATTTTTACAGGGCCATCATTTTGAACATAAGTGTCCCAGCCACTTAAAAAATTTAAGTTTACATGGCCTAACATAGCGCTATTTAGGCGAAGAATTTGGTGAAAATCTGTTGATTGGTTTCAGAGATATGGCATAAAAAACTTTTTCTATTTGGTGCTATCATGAAAAAATGCCTAAAGAAGATCTGTATACGGTGCTTCTAATAGATACTGTCAGCAAATAAAATTTGTTTGTATTTGGTTATATTGTTTAATAAATATGATAAACTTATGTAAATTATTTACATGGCTGCCATTTTGAAAATCAATGTGTGATCCCACTTAAATCACAGTTTACATGGCCTTCTGTAGCACTACTGGTATGCAAAATTTGGTGGAAATTAATGTAATTATTCTGGGACTATGGCACAATGTTCCATTTTCTCACCTAGCGCTATTTTACAAAGAAAATGCTGGCTGAAGAGGATCTCTATATACATTATTGATGCTTCTAATGATTACAGTTAGCATAAAAAATGTATTTGAATTTTGTGTGTTTAATAAATATAACATACTAATTTTAATTATTTATATCAATGCCTAAATCATGTCAATTTATGCACCCTACCATAGCACCAATTACGTGTAAAATATGTTGGGATGGGGTGATTGGTCCTCAAGATATGGCATAAAACCTATAATTTTTTCATGTGGTGATGATCATCATCATAATTGGAGGGCAAAAAGTTAAATGTAGTAACTTATTTGATGATTGTCATAGATAATACCAGCTTATAAAGTTCGGCAGACATATGGCATATGAAGAAAAAATATTTTAATGATTGTTATTTTGAAAATATATGACTAGTCCCTCATGCCATGTACATTTAGATGGATAATAGGGTAGATCTTATCATATAAATTTGGTGAGAATTATAGAATTATTTCCCAAGATAGAACACAAAGCTTAATTCTGCATGTGGTGCTATCTTCCAAAATGAATAAAAAAAAGGAGTTTATGAATTAGCTCATTTGATGATGCTTACATAGATAAAACTGTCCGTATACAAAGTTAAGTTATAATCAGTTATATAGTTCAATAGATAACGCATACTAAGCTAAAAAGTTTGTACAGCCACAATTATGAAGATTTAGCATCAAGTTAAATTGTTTGTACAACCGCCATTTTGAAAGTGTCTGGCCCACTTAATATACACAAATTATCATGACCTACCATAGTACTAGTACAACTTCTTTGCCAAATTTGGTGGGAATGAGTTAATTGTTTCCAGAGATATGACAAAAATGTATTCATTCATTTATGTAGCGCTTTACAAAATAGAGGACAAAAGAGGCTCATTGTAGACACATTTGATGGTTTTAATAGACGTCAACATTGAAAGTTAAAATGAAATTGGTTACTTGGTTTTGTAAATTTGCATGTTACCTTCTTAAGCCATACCAATTTACATGGGCTACCGTACTACATGGTTGCCATATTTGGTAGAAATCTGTTGGTTTTATCAGAGATATGACATAAAAACATCACTTCTTCATGTGGCACAATCTTACAAAATGGTGGACAAAAGTAGGCATATATGATGCTTGTAATAAATATTTTGAGCATACAAAAGTTGGTAAAAATTGGCTAAACAATATGGTAATTAAATAAACCTAAGCATGTGTATGACTGCCATTTTGAAAACAAGTGCCTCATCAATAAAAAACATTAAATGTTTAGTATGGCTTACCATAGTATTACTTATGTGCTAAATCTGGTGAAAATTGGTTGCGTACAAAAGTTTTCAAGACATAAAATAAAAGATTTTTCTTTTCAAGTAAATCTATCTTCCAAAATAGCAGATTAACAACCACCGTAGTCTCCATTTTCAATGCTTACATAATGCTTTGTCAACATACAAAAGATGGTTGAAATTGGTTCAATGGTTACCGAGATATGACAATACACTCTAAATATTAAAATAGCCATAATTTACTAATTAAGTAGCCGGCATGGTCAAAGATTGTGGTGGGTGGGGGGGGGGGGGGGGGGGGGGGGGGGGGTTTGTGTGTTTCACACACACAGAAACACACACGTACACAGACAGGAAAATGATCTCTTAAGTCTTCATTCTTTTGGAGTGTAGGCTAAAATAAGGACATTAGGTATGCAAAACTGGCGACAAAACACAACATAAAGTAATCATCCCCCAGGTTAACTCCACAAGACCTGGTACCAAGACATAAAGAAGAGAATCCAGCTGAAGATTAGCAAAGAGGAACAAACTTCTGGTATCTGGTCTGGTTTTACTCTTACATGCAGACATGATGCAACAGACACCACACTTAATCTACTCAAAGGGATTAACCTAAAATAACCTGCATAACAGGAATGTATGCAGGTCTGAGGAAGTGTTGCTGCTACAATTTGTAAAGAAAAGACAGGAGTGAATGCGGAACTTGGGATTGGTCATTCGGTAAAGGCAGTATCAAGTCCTATGCATGATTTGTGTGGGAATATGCCTCACAGATTCCAAGAACAGGAAAGAAGAAAGCTGTGAGGAAAGAAACAATAACCTTTGACAAGACAGCCACTTAAGAAGTCTACGGCGCTTGAAGCTCCTTCCTAGATCTGTGGTAAATGGAAAATACTTACTACAAACCACTACTACTACTACCACCATCTTGTACAGACAAAAAGTTGGGATAAAATAAACAATTGGAAGATATGCCCAAACCTGCAACAGACCCCAGTACTGACTACATGTAACTTATCCTCATTTAAAACAATAAACACTCTGCAGAATACCTTCCTAGACGTCTTCGATAAGATGCTTAAGTAACAATTGGCCTGATGATAAAGAGTGAACAACACCAAGTCCCACCTGAAGCAATCAATTCCCAAATTCAAAAGCAACTACAACCATGGCACTGATTCCTGAAGATGTAGAAGACTGGAGAGTGTCCCTACAACCAACAAAAAGTTAAGACCTGAAGGCAATGGAAGGTTTTCACACATGATGTCGCAACATGAGCTCCAGAATGAGAATGAGGAAGCAAACCTGAATGGACATTCAGAGAAACAGGCTGGCCCAAGAATACTGGTGCCTGGAACAAGAAAATAGAATACCACTAGCAGCACTGCAGGCCAGCAGTGACCTCTGATAAAGTATAAAATCACAAAGCAAGCAGCCTGTTGCATGGCCACACCAACTGAGAAATGAAGGTAATTTGTGTAGAGCAATTCTTTAGTTTAACCCACACTTGCCTAGTGTACAACTTTCTATAGGCTGTTCACGATAAATAGAACACTTTTGAGACTCTAGTTACTTTCTTCATATAAGTCATATTGAATTTTTACCACATTTAAAAATAAATATGGCCATGTAAGTAATGAACACAGCGTATATATTTAACCGTACTCGAAACTTAACGTCCACGGCTACAATAAAATATATTTATTGACTATTATTCCAAATGAGACAGATTAAAAAAAGTGCTCACTTTACCGTGTAGTGACAGAAGCCTGTAGAGAAAGTGTTAGGCACCAGGGGAAGGGCTGTGGTGGGACATTGAGTGTAGTGGAAAGGTTTCGGCAGCTGTTAATAATGAGATCTTGAGAGCCAATGAGGCTGGAATGCGGTGGATGTGGAGTAGCACAGGAATGCAAGGATGATGGAAACTGGAGATCCCCGAGAAAACCTGATGAACACCACTACACCAATCACAGTCCATGGGGCATCAACAACCAGTACCTAGGGCACATCTAATGTATCACATGGCAATTCAGGTGGGTGAAGACATTGCAGAGTGCAAGATTGGCAATCATCCTCAGCTTTCAATAGTTGCGCGATGCTGATACCACACATGCACGTGCTGCTGTTGAAGATGGTATACCAAGAAGCAGGAGTATGAACAACGTGAACTCAGGAAGGCATGAACCCAAAACAATAGCCCTTCCCCAGATTAGGTAGTAAATCTTTACTTTTATTGTGATTGCTAATGGATAAAATAATTAATGGCAGTTTATGTTTAGTTATAAATAACATTATTTATATGTTCTGTTTCTACAGTCAGTTTGTATTTAGGTAAATGTGTTGATTTACAGAGTATGTAACAAAATGTAATTCTGCTGTTTCTATGGTCTACTATAGCTAAGTTTCAGAGGGCCAGGGGGAACAGGATGTTCCCTCAGTCATAAACTTGTATTCTATGTGGAGTTGTCCATAGATGGACATGAAAAGCTTTAAAATACTGTGTGCCTGGTCTGCATGTATGAAAATAGTAATATAGTTTATTACTCAAGAAAATGTAACATTTTGCTGAGGTTGCAGTTTCCAAAGGTCTTGAAAATTCATCATAATATACTGCCATTTAATGTAAATTATAAAAAAAAATGAATTCCAACCTAGTTTATTCTTTGCAAGACTAAAAGGGAATGCAACATTAAACTTAATTTTCCAAGTCAGGATTCTTCATAAACATGTTCATCCTCAAACTGTAGTAATTCTTAAAAGTTTAAGGGTCATTGCACATGAAATCAACTCCTCTTAATTAATTTTTTTAACTGACAATTTCTAATTTTTTTTTTTTTTACACTTTGGCAGTGCTCTCTATTGCCCTTTCTAAACAAAGCCCCAAATATTTAGATTTAAAAAAATGTACTGTATTGCTGAGATATAGCCAATCATCTATTTAAAGGATGGTGTAATATCGCCACTTTGGGGCGTTTTTATATTTGCTATAACTTTTTTTGCTGTAAAAACGATAAGCTTCCAACTTGTGTCATTGGAAAGTATGTATTTTTTCTAAGCATATTTAAATTATGATATTTTTATAAGCATTTACAACTCTGTGGATGTTTGAAAATGACTAAAATAAACTTCAGTTTTCTGCAAATTTTGAGATTCAAAATTCAACAAATGACTAATAATAACCACTCTAATTTTATTCTGTCTTACTTTTCCACAGTTACATTGTGTGGCAGGTAAATAGTTTTGTTACTCTTGGTCCCACACTGTACAAAATTCCTGAACTTCCCAATTTTTAAAAAAATTTAACTTCCAGGAAAAAATATTTATGTGGAACCAACTATAAATTCAAACAAACATATAGAAATTATAAAACACTTTATAAACTCCTTTAAGAAAAAAAAATTCCATTGTTATTTGTAGTAAACAAGTTTCAGAGCTTTATGAAGAAAATTAAAATGGTGAAATGTTATAAATAAGAGCTATATAGTTTATGCTGGATATCTGTTTAAAATAGATGCATAATTTATGTAAATATAGCTTGGTATGCTTTAAAGGTGCTTACATAGATGGGTTTGAATCCTTTGCCTGGCACAGGGCACTCTCAACAGTGACTATCTGAATTTGTCAACAGTGCTGCCTTGTGTGATGGTTGTGAAAGATAACACACACACACATATATATATATATATATATATATATATATATATATATATATATATAAAATTTCTTCATTACACCTCAATATCTCTCATGGCCTCCATTTGACTATTGTCTCCAACTTCACCTCATTGAGTTTCCCACTACCTAGTGCTAGTGATGCCAACCTTACTTTCCTAATCTCCCTTTCTCAGTAACATTACAATCCACAGCATAACTTGAAACAATGCAATAACAAATACACAGCATTACCTCACTAACAATATAACATGAAATCACATGTTTACAGTGCAATAAATATATTGTATCACTTGGTTAGAACACAAGGTTCCCCAAGTTGATGTCTTTTTTCTTAAACAAAACAAACAAAAATGTAATTACATACATTTCACTTAATAGTTGATGATTTTACAAAAGGGTACCTCACACAATCTCCACTCTTACCTTTATACTATGCTACATATGTGTGGTCTATGGGTTCAGTGCTAACTTAGAGTAACACACACTTTAGAGCTGGATACACATAATCAGAACTACTCTATAACTTATAAGGTGCAACGATGCCACTAGACGTAATGTTAAGACATCATGTTTAGTGATGTGTACATGGATATTTTGTGCCCTGCGTATGGCACACTGGTGTAATGTAATGTAACTTCAACAACATATAAAGATATAGATATTGTGTGGAGACTGTCCCTACACAGGTAATACCACAAAACTCAATTATAAAAAAACAAGAATAGCACTAGGGAAAATATCCGCTTTCTACTGGAAATCATAACTCAGCAAAGATGTCTCAAGCAAAGTTTAGGCCTACTTGTTAATTAGAAAAAACATAAAAGCTATTATGATAAATATGTTTCATTACTACCAGATATTCTTGTAACCAAATTATTTCTGACAGGAAACGTGTGATCAATTATTAAACAAGTTTTTATTTGTTGCCTCTGTGACACTAGCCTCTCCCATGACTCATATTTACCCATCTACTTTATGCCTGGCAATTAAAATTTTAAACTTTCACAAGAAAACTAGTTAATTTGTTTCTCCAGATTAGCTCAGGGTATTACACAAAAAAGATAATGCCAGGGTGTTCATAGTTAAATTAGATGGGGTCAGTCCAAGTTAAAAAAACAAATCATCTCTGCTTCTTAATAAATTATTTGTATTGCCTTAGCTGATTATAAATTAATGTGAAGATCTTGGGATGTTCTTGAAGTTCTGGGCAATCTCATCATCTGCAGTAGCATCTCCTTGGATGCAGCAGGACATTTCCTTGCAGGCTTCCCTAATTAGGCTTCCAGGACTATGCTGCTAATACAGTCCCAGCACTTTTAAGCACACCCCTGTAGTTCTACCTAATTAAACATGTAAAATAACATGGGTGATAAATGATAGAGGACTGCTTCTTCCTAATCTTGCTCACACACCTTGGTCTCCTTCGAAATGGCCTGTTAACAGGTATAAACTCATGTCCTTATATTAAAAATAAATCCTATCATGAGAGTGCTAGAGGCAAGAATTACTCATCACATCACTTAATTACCAGGACAATGGATCAACAACTCTGAAACTAGGGCCTTATAAAGCAAAATTCAATCTACAGTATCTATAATTTTAGTTTTGAATTTTCTTACAGATGACAATAAAACGTGGAAGAGCCACATTATAGTAAGAATATTTTGAATTTTATTTTTATATATCTAAACTTACTTCGAACACCAGTAATTACAATTATAAAACACAAAATATCTTGTGTACGAGAAACATACAAATAAGTATTAATTAATTAGATCAATGTGATACATTAGTACATTTTAAATCAGTTGTACAATAACTGCTAAGCTAATAATATTGATTGCAAGATAACTTACGCTGGTTTCTGGGCAGGTTCACCTCCACCTTGACTGGTAACTTGGGGGAGACACGGAGGGCGGTGCGCACCTGATAAAACCTGCAACAGCGAAGGGTTTGATATTGAGCAGGGCCATAATAGAGTGGTTATTAATAACGCAAGAATCAGTGTCACCCAGGGCCTGGGTAAGGGAAGTTTCATCTCCATCTTCAACGAGCTTCATGAAAACATTATGACATGGGGCACTGTGTTTGCACATTCAGAGAACTGCCAATGAACACTATTATACACCTACAACATGGAAACGTTTCACATTTCATTATGATACATATTTTAAGCAGCTTCGGCCAACTCTGGGAACAGAGAAACACTCAAATTCAACTATTGTTAAGTTATACAATATTGAATACTAGTTACACTGCTCATCATCTGAGAACCAATACAACTTACAGGAAATTTATCTACATTTATTTATATATGCTCCAACTGCTTTGTAACTTATTAACTGAAAAATAATCAGTGATAGGAAAAAAGTAAATTTAATACAGTACCAATTTTATTTAGAGGATGCAAATCATCTAAACATTAGCCAGTATCAATATGTAAGTTTTTAACTGCAATATTACTTCAGTTTATATGACACTGACAATAACTGATATATACATTGGGTTTTAATATCTCATAAATCCAAATTTTGTAATGTGGAAGTCTAACTACATTAAAGAAGGTGGATCAAAAAAATTTGAAGTAATCATTAACCAAAGAAACATTTCACTATACTGGGAGGTCCACTTAACTTTGTCACCTCTGATAACATCCCAACCGATGTTACCATACAATGTGTGACGAATATCACATTAAATCACAGGGGGCATCATATAGTCATATATTTACATACATAATTTCCAAGATATGAAATGCAAAACCATCATTAAAAAAATGGCACCCCATTGGTGTTTTCGCTGCCACGGATGAATTTGGTATATATATTAATAACTATCTACCCTAAATTTCTGTCCTCTAAGAAAGGACACACGAAATAGAAAATACACTCCGACACACTCCTCTTTGAATACATGAAGAGATTTGGGCGGCTCTTAACAGCAGATCTTGAGAGCCAAGCTTCCTAGATTTTCAAAATCTGCACATTTTTACATCTGCATTGATGGCCAAATCAGCACAACAATTATTACTTTATTTCTGTGCAGAACATCTGAGTGGTAGAGCATTGTACTTGCTGTACTGTAAACATTCTAGACATGCCAATTGTTCACAAACCTGCTGAGGGAATGGAGATTCTGGGGCAGAATAAGGTAGGTTAAATTGCACTGGTGTAATTGTCATATAGTACAGTATGTACATGATAAAATATGCAAACATTCTCAGTTTAGTCATTGGCATATACAATAGGTTTAACAAATGAAGAAATGGTCCACATGATTTTAATCTATGGAGAATGTTGTCTAAATCCTACAGCAGCACCACAGCTTTATGTTAAATGTTTACCTACTCAACATCATCCATTCCGTCCAACCTCCACTAATCTTGATGTAAATCATTGCAAGACTGGCAGCATTTCTCAACGGCAGCAGATTCGAAGCAAGAGCATCACAAATGAAGCAGAAGAAGTTGCAGTACTTGCAGAAAATCATCATGCACGTTCTCACAAATTTGAAAAACAGATTGGAATTAGGAAATCAAGTGTGTTGCACATTTTGCATGGGCATCATTACCACCCCTACCATATGTAATTGCATCCAGAGCTACACTGCAATGACTTTCAACAGCAAGTGGAATATTACCAATGGCTCCTACAAGGTCAAGTTATGGGAGGATATTGTTCACCGATGAAGCCACAATTACAAACCATGGAAATGTCAATGTGTACAATACGCATTACTGGTTAGAAAAAACCTGCTGGCATATCAGGTAGAATATCAACACCAGTGGAGCACCAATGTATGAGTGTAGATCATTATAAAACAAATCAATTGGCCCCTATTTCATGTAAGGGCCACTGAATCAGCAAAACTAGAATAATTTCCTTGGACCTACCTTGCCTGCACTGTTGGAAATGTCATGCTGAATATGCGTCAAGTGATTTATCAGCACGATGGGTGTCCAGCTCATATTGCCTTAATTGCAAGAAATTAACAGTACCTATCTATTTTTAAATCAATAGATAGTGAGAGGTAGTCCTGTTCAGTGTTATCCAGTGTGTTCGCCTGATCCAATACCATTAATTTCCTTTCTCTGGGGATATATCAAAGGTAGTGTACCATCAGGTTCCAATGACACCGGACATGAAAGACCCTATTGTAGCTGCATGTGCTTCCATACCTCTAGACGCAATGGCCGACATATGGTGATCAGCGATGACACAAGTAGCGGAGTGACTCAATGCAAATAGTTGTCTTTTTGAACATAGACATTAAACCACATACACTGTGACAAACATCACTATATACTTGCAATGATTTAGTTTTTGGCAGAAGGTACACTTTATGTTTACTTTGTAATTAATGTATACAGCAAAGACATGGAACTTCACACCACCTAGATTTTCACTGTTTCAAGAAGAATTATATTAATTTGTATTATGTACAGTAACTCAATGTAATCCACACAATGTGTGCGTTTCTAAGTACAAAATATTACTGTATTATCATGTGTACAAATGATGTCAATATTCATATCTTGCCGGTTACGTTTACTTATGCACATACATAAAAACATAACAAGGTATGTCATATGATGTCTCCTTCAATGTACTAAAACACTAGTCATATTTTGTTTTGTCAGTTATGACATCCGAGATGAAAAAGTGGCCCATTCTGTATACAGAATGTCCCAAACTAATTTCTGCACTCTTTATACGTTAGTGACAGAGAAACTATTACAGACAATCTGATGGAACTGGATTTGTCATAAAGACAATGTTGGGGGATGTGCGAGCGCATGTAGCCACTCTCCTGTTGTCACATTTGAAGTCTAGCAGCACTACTATTGTAGAGAAAATGGAGGTGACAAGGTTATCTTTCCAGCAATGTAAGTGGATTTTGAAGAGTTATTGGAAATGTCAGAGCAGTATTGAAGTGCAGAAATGACAAAGGACAGAATTCAATCCTGTGCCACCATCACGTGTAACACAATTACTTGACAAGTTTGGGAGAGATGGAACTGTGTGTGATGTGAAGAAAGGATGGTGTGGCAGGAAAAGAATGACAATGAATGAAGGAAGCCTGGGGGCTGTGTTACATACATTCACACATTTCTCCAGAAAATAAAAAAATTATAAAGCAAGAAGCGCAAGAGCCAGGTGTCAGTAAATTAAGTGTCCATCACACTTTAAAGCAAGTAAAGTGGTGACCCTACATTCCCACATTACTTCGCACTATGAATGAAGATGACTTAAATAGGCATGCTGAATTTTGTAGTGGGTTATAAACAGACGCAACGACAAAAAATTTTTACTGAAGTGATTGTTTAGTCCAAATAAACATATATATACCTTTAAATAGAATAGAACTGTCAACCATCATAATTATATGTACTAGGCCAATGAAAATCCCCATATTGTGGTAGAGCAAGCATTTAATCTTCCTGTGTTAACAGTTTGGTGCAGTATGTCTGCCAGAAGACTTTTGGGGCCATTATTCATTTGCAGAATGGTGACAGGTGAAAGTTACTAAACCATGTTGCAATAAACACTATTCCAGCTGTTAACCAACTCTACCAAGATGATGACTGCTTTTCCCAGCAGGATGTTAGGAGGTGGATAGGTCTGATGAAGTGTTGAGTATCCAGTCAGATCGCTAAATCTAATGCCATTAGATTTTAACCTGTGAGGAACACTGAAGAACACTGAACACCACAAAGCCAAGGGCACTGTGTGCCACGAGACACTTTTGTCTCCCTGTGAATCCACTCCCATGGAAATCATAGCTACTGTTTGTTGTTCTGTTCTACAGCATTGCAGACAATAACTTCTTGCTGATGGCAGATATTTCGAACAATTGTAAATGTTATTAACAATTGCACACAACCAACACTGTCCTTACAGCGCTAAATACAAACAGTCACATCAGACTACCTTTATTAGATTCTCTGTGATTCCCATTCAATGAGCGTAAAAATAAATTTGGAACAGCTAGTACATGTGTAAATCAGGGCTGTGGAGTTTGTAAACAAAACGTTTGACTCCGACTCTGACACTTCAGTTTTTTCGCTCTCCGACTCTGCCTGTAAAGTCAAAACCCAAAACATTGAGGAGCAAACTGATTCAATAAGACATAATATCAATCATCACTGGGTAAATAAAATAATGTTTAATTTCACAGAATAATACACATTTGAAGTTAAGATTAATTTTTTACCAAATAAATTGCTTTAACTTCTAATAGAAGTATATAGGCAATAATGTATGTATTAAGTCAATGCAAAAATGAGTTCTTTAATTGATGTAATATAATAAAATGCTTTCCGTTAGACAAATACTGAATTTTATCACACATACAAAATTTAACTAGATCTTACTAACTGAAGTAATTTAAGAAATTTTTTAACATGGCAATTGAACTAAAATAACATACAATTAAGTTAATAATCAAATACATATGACCCTGAACCATATGGTATATAATACTGTGATATACATTGATATTTAATGTCTTTAATAATGCTGCAAAGAATTTGTTTGCAAAAAAGGATTCCCTTTGTCATGTCTTCTTTCAGTGATGCCCTCAAATCTGATACTATTTTGAGGGCAGAGGACAACCTCTCTACATTAACTTGTGTAGGCAGCAACAGCTGTCAGCCAAGGCAGAGTGGAGTCGGAGTCGCCGTGTTTTAACAGACTCGCATTCCATGCAAAATTACTCAAACACAGACTTAGAATCCATGACTGAGGACTCCATAGCCCTGGTGTAAATAATATATTACCTAAACATTACAACTGTAACATAACTAATAGATGAATAAACATGTTCAGCACTTGCAAAATTAAAATTCCTTCACAAAGAACATTCTGTTACGAATTCTGCTTCAAGCATTAACCCCAATATATGCAATAATTTCTTTTGTTCCTGATCTGCAATTTTTTTATACCTGCTAACTGACCAAAGTCGCACTATTGAATACTTTTTTTTCACATGAAAGAACTGTGTGTAAAGCCGAAGGTGGTGATATACAGTATACATCTGGTGCAGCCCTGCTGTTGTACATCATGTAGTGCCGGCTGAAGCCAGGGGATAGAGCTCACGCTGACTCAGTACTGGAAGAAGAGCTGGCGAGAGTAAAATTACACTCCAAATGCGCAAAAAATCTGTTGTTATGCAGTTTCTCCGAAACTGCTCATTCAAACTTTCATATTGTTATGAGCACGCTTACCGTGACCTGTGCCGCACAAGCAAGCAGAAGAGGAGGATAAAGAGTCATGATATAACGGGCAGCAAGCCAATGGAATGTTTTAATTGGCAGGTGAGTGATAAACCAAGAAGTGTGTATCTGTTACACAAAGCATCCAGCCCCAAGCTCCTGACCTTGGTTGTATTGAAATTTTGGAATTATCTGAACAATGCACTGGATTACTGACCTTTATCACAGTGTGACTCAGGGTGCGTTGAACCTTCCAGATGGTCAGGGTGATTGATATAAAAGTGCAACAGGCCTCCGAGCCAAGAGGTGCGAAACAAGTGGTGAGAGAAGTGACAAGAGGGAGGAAAATCTGCAACTGCGAGCATCTGTGCAGTAAAGAGTATAACTGGCAGACTGGACTATTGGACTGGTGCATGAAGAAAGACATTACAAATGATGGCAACAGACAGACTGAAAGTGTGTTAATGACAAGTCTTGACTATAACCACAGACATTAAGAAGGGCATTAACTAGAGTAAAAATAGACATTAAATATTGCCCGCACTGAGAAATAAAAAGAGTAGGTAATAGCAGATATAGATTCATGTTGTAAATAATAGGTGTGTGAATACATGAAAATCAAATTTAATTATTTTATTTTCATTAAGACCTCCATCCCAAACAAACTCAGATATGGCCCTATGGCATATTGTAACAATATTTTGGGAATAGATGCACAGTTTCAAATTTCTTCCTTGTCGTTTCTGACTGGTTAATTTTTAGAAACAATGCATGAGAATTTAAGCTAAATAGTTTACTAAACATTTGCACAAAACTTAGGAAAAGTTGCAGAACGAAAAATCTGATGCTCTAATAAAGTTTTTTGTTTGAAGAGGTAGAGGGGGATGAAAGTGTTTGAAATGTAGAGAAATGAATTAAATGTTATGCAAAGGTTGCAGTATTGTGAATGGCCTGGTTTTCACATAATGGGCTGATAAAGTCAACCTGAAATATCAGGCACAAAATTTAAACAGTATATCAAACTCATTAAAAATCTTTAATACTACACCTATAAATAAAATAAATGCTTCAACCTTCTTTTTGTTCCTACATTACAAGTCTAATAACATGTAATGATGAAATATATTAATTTTTTAATAGTTATTATAATAATTTTAAATTACACTTTTGGTTAAATTCCTATTTACTTTTGCAAGGAGTGCCACGTGGAATAGGAATGTTTTATCAGGGTGAGAAGTTCTGGTCATGGTAGAGTGTTTATCTGTAGTGCATTTGCTGTTTCTGAAATCTGAGGGTAATATTGTATCAATGTTAGAAAGTGCAGCTGTGTTCAAATGTTTATCAATAATATTTGTTTTTCTGAAGTCTTAGTGAGATTTCATCAGCTTCGTAGATAGAAGCTTTTTACTCTGTAGGCACTTTTTGTTGTAGAAGATTGATCAAGTTCGCTGCAACACAGTTGGATCTAGCCAATGGAAGGATCTCACGCCACACATTCCATTATTTCAGTAGTCTAGAGAGCAACGAAGGATCAAGATATCGATCAACACAATATAATCATCAAAGCAGTGTACCAAGGTATTTATTCATTCGTCGGGAGAAGTCATCATTCAAGTCACCAAGTAAATTATGTTTGTTAGGACATATCGCAATTGTGAATATTGTCCATTTCTGGCCACATTTTTTTTTGTTTTTTAAGTTTCTAAATGCATTTGTAAATTTTTTTTTCTATATTATGTATATTGATACCAGTTAATATATTCATAATGGCTAACTGAGAGCGGAAATAGTAAGTTAGGGGAAAAATCAGAGAGCAGAAAAGTCTGAAATGAGGGAGCAAATAAGCCTGCTAGTACAACTCATGACCAAACAGAAAAATGAGTTTCAACAGCCAACAAGAAAATTTGACAAAATTAAAAAGGGAATTCAACAGTTAGCAGGAAAATTTGATGAACAGAAATGAAAAGGGATAATCTTATATTATGTTTTTTCTTGTAATGTTGTAACATGAAGATGGATTTTGTGTATTTTTTTGGTGGGTTGCAAAATTAAAATCCTATGTATGACTTAAATTGAGGTGTTTGCAAATCTGTATTGTTTTCTATTTATTTGACTTGGCAGTAACTTTACACATTTTTTAAACTTCTTGGGGAAAGAATATTTGTCATATGTCATTTTTTTGTAACATCCCAGTAGATATTTTGAGTGTTGTTCTGTACCATGTAAAGTTTATTAATTTTTATGCAAATGAGTTTGTTTGAGGAATTATAAAGTTGAATGGTTTGTGAACAACAGAGTAGCAGTAGTCTACAGGGTAGCCACATACAAGGTTAAGCTACGACTTGGGAAAGATTTCTTCAAAATCTCACCCAAACCAAGGGGGATAGTTACTATAGTAATTTTAAATTGAACTTTTGGTTAAATTCCCTTTTCCTTTTTCAAGTGAGTATAATAATTTATTTTCTTTGATTCCACGTAAAACAGGAATGTTTAATCAGGGTGAGAAGTTCTAATCATTATAGTGTGTTTATCTGTAGTGCATTTGGTTTTTCTGAAATCGGAGGGTAATATTTATAAGTATTTGAAAGTGTGGCAGTGTTTGAATGTTTATCGACAATGTGTTTGTTTTTCCGAAGTTGTAGTGAGATTTCATCAGCTTAGTAGATAGAAGCTTTTTTACTCCATTCGTAAGCACTTTTTGTTCTATACTGACAGACAGTGAAGAGGAAGCACTGAGGAGAACAAATTTCGCCCACACCAGAAAGCACCTGCAACCGCAACTTCTATTTTGTTTTCACCTGTAACTTCAAATGCTTTCGGCATACAAACTCTCTTCCTACGAAATTCTTTCCGCTCGTGTGGGAGGTCATTAGGGCGTCAGGAGGGAAATATTTTTCCCTCCTGCTGTAAATTTATCTTGCGAGGTGAGTTTTCAAAGTGATATTAATAATTAAATAGCTACTGCGACGCTGTACTGTTTCGTTTTGTCCCGTGAACTAACTGTTCTGGATTCTGCATTACTCAATGACTGTGAACTTGTTTAAAAGTTAAACAAATAGGAATTAATTTGAGACTTGAGTTTTTTTTATTACAATATGGCGCCTTTGTCTTATGACTCTACTTATGTGTGAACCCAGGCTGTGATGCTCCAGTCATCACACTTTTGACAACTGCAACGTTACAAACATTGTACACTATCGTAATCAGTTGGCATGGATTCAATTATCTGCAGGGATATGAATTTTAAATATCGCTCTGAATGGATTGAACTTCTTGTAGTGTAGCTATAATATAAGTTTGTCAGTATAGATGAAGCACATTAAGTAGTAAATTATAATATAGCCTAGTAACCATTTTATTAGTCTTCTTGATAAATTTTTAAAACATAATAAAACTTATATGATCATATTAATAATTATCAATTCTTATATTAAGTATATATTAATTGTAATATTAATAATTAACAATTATATTACTAATCAAATATACATGAATATACTATACAAGAGTTGGTTTCCAAATAAATGAAAGTAATTGAAAGAAAATGTCATAACTGAATAATATGAAATAACGAACCACCGTAGCAAAAATTACTTTCCTAAAAAATTTATGTTTGAATAACCACTGTATGGCTAAGCAGAAAATGATCACTCAATATTTGTGTAGATTAATTTCAGAAAATAATTAACTGTGGCACATTTAATTGATAATGCAATGACAATCAGAATAAATTGTAATGGAAAGTAGAAAAAAAATCTTGCAGTCTAAATTAAAAAAAGAAGTCTTAGTAATTTTATTTATACAAAAATGTGAAATGCATTTTTTTTTGTAAAATGTTTTATGCTTGCTACAAAATTTTCTTTACTTCTGTTCTACGATAAATTGAATACGTGGCTGTAAGCAGCAAAGCAGCCAAATAACAAAATTGTACTTTCCTGCGGAATGTTTCGGTGATTACTGCAGCCAATACAAGTGTTATACGCACTGCACAAAATAATCAAGCTTGAAGGCACCTTTGCGAAAACTCACTTACTACCATGCACATTCCATTTTTTTGCACAGAATTGTACAAGTAAATGATTTACCAGATGCAATAAATGTAATATAGTAGACACTCAAGTATTCGGCCTCCGTACTATCCGACCTAGTTCCAAAAAATTAATTCTCTGTAATAAAATAAGGAATAATTTTTTTGAACGATCTACTAGAGTTTTTAACGCCTTCATAAATCGCAACTTTGCCACGACATTGCAAGTGGGCATCTGGTACGATCCTCCTACGTGCTATGTGCAAAACACAAGTTGCAACATGAAAAGCGGGGATTTTCCCACTCCTGCTCTTTGTTCCGTCAGTTGTGTATCGGGTGTCAACAAGCGCGAAATATGTTTGCCACTGTTCCTGGTTACCTTTGTAAATTGTTTTTTTTTGTATGCTTTGCTTTTTTCCCCCCTGAAGACCAGGAAATGGGTGATAAACGAAAAAAGGTTGTAGTGACTATAGAGGAGAAAATACGCGCTATAAAGAGACTAGACTCTGGGGTAACGGCAATAACTATTGCTTCGGAGTTAGGAGTTGGGAAAAGTACAGTTGATGACTAGCAGAAAAGTCATGCAGAAATTGAAATGTGGTGTGCTCTCCGAGTGGAATCAAAGTAAGAAAAACCATGCTGAAAGGTAAGCATAAAGACATTGAGGAAGCTTTATTTTTGTGGCATGAACACTTAAGAGGAAAAGGCTTGCCTGTTACTAGGCCGATATTGCAGGAAAAAGCATTGCAAATTTAAGCGACAAATAGAAGGAGAGGATTCAGAATTTACTGCCAGTGACGGATGGTTAGATTGCTGGAAAAAACGATTCTGTATTTGCCAGATTACCATAGGTGGGGAGGCTTTATCTTCTGATAAAGAGGCTGTACCTTTACTTAAAGACTATCTTTTTAAGCTTATTGAAAAGGAGGGAATTTTTAGAGAGCATTTGTACAACTGCGATGAGACAGGTTTAAATTATAAGATGCTCCCTACAAAAACTCTTGCATCAAAAAACGAAGCAGCTACACCAGGATACAAAAAAAGCAAGAAACGAGTCACCATCTTGGCTTGTAGTAATGCAACTGGCAACCACAAGCTTAGGTTGACTTTAATAGCAAAATCAAAGAAACCTAGAGTTTCTAAAAAACTGGGAAATCAGGAATCACTACCCCTATATTACACACATCAAAAGAAAGCATGGATGAATTCAGAAATCTTTGAAACGCGGTTTCAAAATGAATTTGTACCAGCTGTAGAAAAACATTTGAAAGACAACAATTTGCACAGAAAGGCTGTGCTAATTCTTGACAACGCACCTTCGCATCCGGCCAATGACGAATTTACAGATGGAGACATCAAAGTTTTATTTTTACCAAGCAATGTGACTGCTATTTGTCAGTCGATGAACCAGGGTGTCATTGAAATGTTAAAGAAAAAGTATCACCGGCATCTTCTCAGTTAGTTAATATCAGCAATTGATAATAATGAAGACTACTCAACCACTCTGAAAAAGATTGACGTGCTAGATGTCCTAAGGTGGGTGGCCAAAGCATAGGAAGAGATTCCAAACATCACTTGTAAGGTCTTGGAAAGTTCTTTTGGACCATGAAGGTGGACATTTCAACCTTCAACCCGTGTGTGAAACTGAAGTGAAAGATGGAAACGATAAACTTGTTTCGTTGCTGGAAAAAGTACTAGGCTATGACAATGTCAGTGCAGAGAATATTAGAGAATGGATGGCAAATGACGAACTTGATGAAATAACTGACAATATTGTGGAAATGGTGAAACAGGTAGAGGAAATACAAGAAGAGGAAGAGGTATCCTTAGATGACAGGAAAAATCTCATCCCACATTTGGAAGGGTTCAAGACGATTGAGGCAGTGCTGCTATACATTACCCAGCAGGAAGTGATGCCAGCTGATATCATCTGCTTGCGTAAGTGGAGGGACATTGCATTGTGAAAGAGGGCTAACAGGAATAAGCAGTCGTCTATCAAAGACTTTTTCAAAAACTAAAAACTGTAGGTTTTGACTCTTATCTTAGGCCTACTTTTCATGCTTGTGTAATCATTTATCAATGAACAGTCAAATAAGTTGAAATATTTTTTAAAGAATTAGGCCTACGTTTTATGTTAATGTTTCGTTTATTTTAAAGTTGTATGTATACTATTCACATACTGTACAGTGTACATAATTTTATGTTTCCAGCAATTATGTTAGACATTATAAAATTTATCTTACAATGTGTGCAATATTTTTTTTTTTGTTATAAATTTTAAAATGGACAGTACAGTGCATAACCAACATTTATAAGGAACTGGCCTGTACTAAGAAGTCAGAAAATATGAATAAGAGTGGGTTTTGGTATGAAAGGTGTGTTTTTAATGGTGTGGGTGGGGCAGGAAGTGAGTAGTTACAGAACTCTGGCCTATCTGGCTTTTTTGTTATCCAGCCTACCACCACATTAGGCAGGATAGTCCGGAGTCTACTGTATAATCACTAATAAAACAGCACATTTTATTTAACAAAAGGAGAACTTATCTGAAAATAATTATCAGCTTATAATGTTTCACAGCTTCCCACACATCTCCACAATTCGTGAAATGAAAGCCACTTTTGACCTTCCTATTATGGAAGAACTACAGGAATATCAAACATAACCGAAGCTGATAAGCACATTTTTTTGAACATCAGGTGTTACTCAAGGCCAGGTTGAGAAATCTTGGATCAGCTCCAACATTTAAATTAATTAACTTTTAGTGAAAGTTAAAATTACCCTTCTTGCAACCGCAGTTTAAGGATATCGCACATTACGGAACATTAAAATATATACCTAACTACTGTACTAAACAAAGTAAAACTTAACTACAAAACAATTAGGAAAAATATATAAAGGCACGTAACCCATCATTAGTTATCTCACTTATGAACAAACAACTCCAACTGTACATTTTTAGACACAAGAACACAGTGAAATTTGCTGATTGTATAGTCTAATTAAATACCTCAAGAACAAGGTAGTGAGGATGTCTTCTTCAGTGCTACATATTCACACTATATAAAATACTAAATAAATTTTTTTCCCATCCCCTACTGAACCATAGCAACCAATGTCTACATCCCCATCACACAGACATGCTGACACACCAGTTACTTAGAGGGATATGATGAGAGCTGGGACGGAGCTGGGAGCCCTTATAATCCACGCAATATCACACCTTGACAAACACAAGACGTAGAGGGAACGGCCGCTTGTGGAAAGAAAAGTAAGGGAGCAATATTACTGCTAAAATCAGAAAACTCTTCTCACAAGTACTGAAGACATGCAAAACAAGGTTTTTTAAAATACTGCCCGCACTGCTTTTTTATAATCATTCATGGCTAGGTGATAACCACTAGAAGTGTACTTTATTTCTATTTTTTTTTATTGTATCACACATAAATACTCAGTGTTAAAAAAAATTATGAAAATTCAACATTGCTTCCTATCTCAAACTTGATTCACTAAGCATCATTTTTACTTAAACACAAAATTGTTCCCAAGTTACACCAAACTAATTAAAATACCATTAAGAATGCAAATGTAATATAACTTCTAGAGCTTACAAATGATCTGTGATAACTCCCCGGACAAAATTATTTTTTGAAGGCTTAATTTGATATATGCAGTGTATTCATGTTAACTGTACACAATCATATTCCAATAAAAGTTCATGGATTACATTATGTAATCTTGAACAGAAGAGGCAAAGTCAATAATATATACCTGAAAATAACCCAAATATGTATTAGAAATGTTTTAGTTAATGTATATTATTATAATTTAAGCTACTAGTATTCTTATAACAGTAAATAAATTATGTGTACAGTAATATGCAATTAAAAACACACTGAGTTAATACGTTTACAATTCTGTACAAAATGTAAGAAAATTTTTGTGATGTTAAACTCCCTTCTTTTCTTTTAACAGCCATAATGAGCAGCGGCCAAGTAAATCCATTATATCTTAAATGTAATCGTTAAATAGAGATGATTGTCCGGAAAAAAGTATTTCGAAGCATGTGTCAAGAAGATCGAGCTACAGCATCGCTTGCCGCTCCCCCTAAGCGGACTGCTGTAAACTTCCAGTCAGGGGCGGCAGGGCATCAGCGCCACACCTGAGTGTGGCATGGCGTGGCACCAAGTGCACCCGCAACACATCCTCTTTTTAAGCAAATTCAACTGCAGGTTTCCAAGTCGTGATCCGAGGTTACCACACCCGTCCAACATCCAAGGTACAATGCATTTCATTCCTACTGTGACGTCGGTCTACATCACCACAATTACGATTGGGTAAAACAGGTTTTCAAAAAAAAACAGTTTAATATTGTTTCAGGGCTTCTGCTCATAACTAACATTAAAAAAATGTTATTATAAAGCACTATTGCCATTTTTCTGTATAAAAGTACAGTACATAACATTTAAGGTGGTAAAGGGATGTGCAGCAAATCATCACTGTTACTTCATCATGAAACTAATAGACATATATCTTGTTCACACTGCATAGGTACCACTTCCTTTATTTACTCAAGTTCAATCTGACACCATGAGCCTCATGTACAGAAGAAAGTTACTAACTATGCCCCCAACTTGACTGAGCGGCGTTACTACAGACGTCCCGTTTACTAGCTTGACCACCTGATTGCCTTACCTACACGGCACGATGCAATAGCGAGCAAAGTTTATTTTTCCTAGAATTGGAAATATGCAAAAGACTTGCATGCTACTGTGCTATGTAATAAAAATTAAGAAAGTTTACCTTGACAAACTGCGATGTACATAATGAATAATATACATTTTCGTGTTGTTTTTCAGAGCCCGAGTTGCGGCAGACTGTCATGCAGTAAGACTGCTGTTAATCTGAGCGGTCCGGAAAACATGGTTCATTGACCTGCAACCTTGGGTGTGTAGCGGAAGGGGTGTATACCAGCGTGTAATGCGTATTATAGATGGCACCACAAGGACCTTACTTCTGGGAAATTAACTCCTCCTGGAACGTGCCAATGCTTGCCATTGGCCGAAATAAAAAATTGACTGTTTGTCCCAAAAGTAGTGGGGTGTTCCCCACCCAAACTTGGACTATAAATCGAACCAGCAGCCGAATGGTCAGCAGAGACTCTGCTGCTGGGTTCCAGAAATGTCATTACTTAAGTATTTCTCATCATGTTGTAGGACTCATATTGGCCAGGTTAAAAGTAGAAAAATAGACTTTCTTGCTCGTCCATGTAGCCGGTAGAATTTATCCTGATAGGCCTAGAAATTGATTTGGGATGGCTACTCAATATATCAAAATTTAATAACAGAAGGCTATAAATTTAAAAAAATGATTTTTGCTTTAGCCTTAGTTTTGTAACCAAAGTCATGTTAAGAAAATTTTGTTTCAGCCTTGGTGTAGGTTGGTAACCAAAGTCTTGTATGGGAAGATATATTTAAAAAAATCTAGCCTTTTCTGTTTTGCTTTGTCCTGAAAGGACGTAACTTTGAAAGATATATTAAGTATAGGAAGTATAAGGAATACTTAGCGTTATACTTAAAAGGAGAAAAATCTCTTACAAAATTGTAACAAACAATTTTGGAAAGTACCATACCACTCAATTAATGAACATTAGCATGCTGGAAAAATTAATGGAAAAATGAAAATCACCATGCTGTGCCATGAGAGATTTTAAAGGTGTTGCTGTTTGTAATACATACCAAAAGTTGTGATTTTCAGCCTTATGCAGAAGTTTAAATCATCATGCTGTCTCATGATGTTTTAAGGGCTGTATTAATCATGTTTTGTCTAGCTTGGTAGTGTACTCTCTCTATAAAAGTAACTTAATTAAATCACCAAAACTGTATTCAGTTTTAATGAACAAGGAATGCATGGAAATGGATAGTTAAATTAATTTTTGTAACAGAATATTTTGCGAAAGTAGTGTGTGTGAATATTGGTGCTTTGCATTGTTTATACTGTGTTTATTTTAAAATAGTTTTCAAATACACAGGCTTTTCCCATACAGTGTGTGTGTTTCTAATTTTTAGAGATACTGTGCGATTGAACTGTTTTCAAAGTTTTGCTTGCTGGTTTCATATGACTGGTGGTTTTCTTGGTTAAATGGCATTTCTCGTGTCGTCCTGGTTGCAGGACGTAGCAAGTGCTGTAGTGCTTCTCTTGACTAACTGCGGATGCAGTTTTCTCAGAAAGTCTGAAAAGTTACGTCACAAATAAAAACGCATACCTTGTGCGGTGTGGTTGAAAGGTACAACAATTATTGTTCAATTGAGCTTATATTTACGTATTTTGTTAGAAACTTTCACATACCACAATGTCGACACAGTGGGTGCAAACTCTAAGTAAGCCAGTCCTTTTGCAGCTATTGCGTGAGGCGGAGAAGGACGTTCTGGACAAGGGCATAGATGACCTTCGCATCAAGGCCAGGCCTTTGGTGTAAAATAGAGACGGAAATGCCGGTGTTGGGGATGGAGCAGATTGTGTGGGTGAGTCAACACCAGTTTTAAAAATATTGAATAACTTGCCCGCCAGGCTCATGGCGAAGTTATCCAAGTTAAAGAATACGCAGTTAAATGTGGTAGTTGTGTTTTTCGTATCTTCAAATGGCATTCTTTCTATGAATTTTTGTTCCCGTCAAATAGTTTATGCTGCTGCAATCTTTAAGGTCCCTGAGGAATTACAACCCATTTTTAGTTTAGCACACAAAGAGAATTGGGACATTTCTCAGTTGCATAATACCGTATTTCAAGTAATAGCGAGTGAAGTGGCACTTACAAAATTTAGGCTAACATTATAAAAACATCAGATGGTAGGTCAATCTATGAAGGAATTTGTTAAAGAGGTTATTGGCATAGAAGGAGTAATTGGTCTTCCATGTTCAGAAGATTACTTTAAGTAATGTTTAGTAATTTTTTGCTCCAATAGAGTAATTTCTTTACCTTTGCCATGTGACCCTGAACATTAAGCCAATTGTTAACTTTGGTATCGAAAGTTGAGAAGAACTTACATGATAGTGTAGTTACTCAACCTGTAAATATTCAAAAGAGGAATTTAAGTGAGGACAAAAAGGGTATAAGCAGTACTTTTTTTGTTTGCAGATAATAAAACCATCTCGCAAAGGATTGTTTCTTTAAAAAGATGGTGAATACTGTTTCTCAAGGAAGCAGATCAAAAGTTAGTCAAGGTAAAATAGTGAGTACTCAGACGAAGAAAGGGAATGTCCAGGTAAACAAATCAAATTATAGGTTAAAGGACATAATCTGTTTTACTGCTAAGAAAAAGGACACGTTCGAGCTCGTTGCCCACAAAGAGAGGAGGAGATTGGGAAAAACAGTATAAACAGTTTGTTATTTGAATGCAAATATGGTTTGTTATATGTTCCTGTGTTTCTTGCAGATAAAATAAAAGAGTCAGTTTTAGCAGATTCTGGAGCTACTTGCTCCTTGTTTAGCCAAACTTTTTGTAATCAGTTGTTACGATGTTTGCATAAGGGTAAAATCTGTGTGGAAAAGCAGGAAGCTATAGGTTTTTCTCTAGCAAATAGTGGAGTAATTAACTCTTGTTGTGTTGCAAAATTTACAATTAAAATTAATAGTTTTTCTTGGAAAATAGATTTTCATATTCTACCGGAACTTTGTCATGGTGTCCTGTTGGGCACTGATGTTTTGAGTAAAACAACGGCTTGTTTGAATGTTCATAAAAAGCAGTTGAATTTTTATTTTTCTAAAACTTGTAGGTTTAAAGTTGCATCAGAATGTTTTAAATTTCAAGGAGATTCAGCTGCAGATATACCCACAGAACAGGAAAGTAAAATAGCAGAATTGTGTAAATAATTTGAAGATGTAGTTACAGTTAAAATTGGCCATTATGTAAAGCAACAAATTGTTTTGAAATTGAAAGACACTAAGACCGTATCATCAGTACCTTAGAGGGTGTCTCCTCCCAAATTAAAATTTTTTAAGACCTTAGTGTCAGAGTTGCAATCCCAGGATATATCTAGCAGTTTACATTCTAGCCCAGTATTTTTATTGGGGGGAAAAAAAAAAAAAAAAACGACAGGGAAATTTTGGATTATTTGTGATTGCAGGAAAGAGAACAAAAACTATATATGTAGACCCTTCTCCCCTACCCACCATTGGGAGTTTTTCAGCACGTGGGTCAGGCCAAATATTTTTCTATTTTTGATTTAAATGCAGGATTTTTACAATGCGATCAGCATCCACATGAGATTCTGGCCTTTGTGACCTGTGGGGCCAATATCAACGGAAACCTTTACCATTGGGGATCAATTGTGGGCCACAGGCCATGTCAAAAATTTTATTTGAAGTCTTAGGAAAATTTCAATAGGAAATTTTGTTCACTTACATTGATGATATTTGTATGTACAGCATCTTCGCAAAAATTTTGAGCCTTTGAATGTGTTAAAATGCAAAGAGACAGCATTCAGTTGGGGTATTGTGCAACAACAGGTGTTTAATCAATTAAAGGAGAAATTATCTACTCCATCCGTGTTACACCTCTCTTTGTTTACAAAGCCTTTTACACTGTAAGTAGATGCTAGTTCAAAAGTCCTAGGGGCAGTGTTATGCCAAACTGAAGATGATAACTTAGTGCCTATTGCATATGCGAGTTGCTTGATAACTCCATCTGAACAAATATTTTCCACATACGAAAAGGAAGTGTTGGCGGCAATATTCGGCATGGAGAAATTTACAGATTATCTAGAGTCCAGTGAGTTCGAACTGAATACTGATAATCAAGCCCTTAGTTGGTTTTTGTCCACTAACAAACCTGCAGGGAAATGAGCACAATGGTTGGTACGACTTACACATTTTAAATTTACTGTTAAGCATATCAAGGGGGTGGAAAATGGAGTAGAAAATGGTCTTTCAAGGATATTTGATAATGAAGAACTTTATGAAGTCCTTCCATCTAGTTGTATGACAGTGCATTAGATCGTTGACCCAATCCCTTTAGATGTAACAGTTAAAAAAATTATTCTAAAGAGGGTGTTAAGATGTTGCAGGATTTCCCCCTAGCTTATTTAAGTTTGAAGCAACATCAGGAAACTGATCCTGATTGTATTCAGATACAATCTAATATTGCAGCAGGAAAAGGTGGATATTATGAAATAAGTAAAGGTTTAAATCGTTACGTAAGTCCTAAAAAGAAAAGTTTTAGTTTTTACGTGCCAAAGATTTTGAGAGCTCAAATATTTCACTACTACCGTAACACCTTTTTTTGGTGCCCATTTAGGGCAAGATAAGACCATTTCACGAATCCAGAAAACGTTTTTCTGGCCTGGGTTAGCTAGAGAATTTGAATTGATGGTTCGCCAGTGTGAGCCTTGTCAGTGTTCAAAACCCAGACAAGCAAAAAATTTGAGTCCTTTTAGTGCTAATTTCGATGAAAATACATTTCACTAGCAATGGATTAATCAGAGTATTCTATAGTTGGACATTGATTGTGTATCTCAGGAAAGCAGTAAGGAAGAGGGGGATGGTGACTGATGAGGCCAAAGATCCAGAATTTCAGCCTCTCGAAGTGATGATTGTAAGTATTCATCATTCAACTCAAATTATGCAAAAGAAGTAATCATTTTGGTAAAATTATCAGGATACATATGGTAAATAATACATAACTACATACCAAAACCAATTTTAGTGCCATAATACCAACATTGTTCAATCTCAGATCAGGACTTGTAATTTCGCTATATAGCAGTGAAGTTCCAAATTAAATTAGAATAATGACAACAATACTAACATTTTATATTGACTTGTATATATTTTGTAACGAGAAATGCTCAGTCATTAATGGCACTGATGGAAATGCAAGGCACCTAGTTTCATTTAACAATTCAATTATTCATTATATTAATTCATAGCTTATTTTGCAAACTTTGAAAAGCTTTTGTACAAGAGACGCTTGCATAATTATAAACTGTTCTCTCCCTCTTGGTTGAAAATATCTACAGAAAGTAATAAATAAATAAATAAAATAGAAAGATTAAAAAAAAACATCTCACATTCTGAAACCACATAGACCACATGCCAAACTGAATAAAGAATATGCTAACTATTCTATTACAGACAGAAATAACCTTACCTTAAGGAGAGATATTCTTAGTAGCATAGACACTTGTGTCATACATATATTTTTGTAAATATTTTCAACCTATTAATCAAAAAATTTTACAAAGCTTTGCAAAGGAATTCATTTACATATTTAAATTATTGCATGTATACAAGATGCTACAACAACATACAAAACATTATAAAAAAAATACATTTCTGCCCAAATGAAAAAGCAGTTTTTTTGTAGATACAGTACTTTGATACTGTACTTAATGTAATATGCTACAATACTATAATTTTCTCATGCTTACTTAAAGTTATTATTTCAGTGGAACAAGCACAAAATATTAAAATCTTTTCTACTTAAGAGCTTGCCAGTGTAGATAAGTTCAGCCAAAAACCAGGGTTGCCATCTTTTTCTCATTTCAAAATGCTCTGATTTCCAGACAAAAATAATTTTTCTTTAAGATATTTTCCTAAAACGATGTTCTTTACAGTGTAAAACAGTTTACATCAAAATAACTACTATGATATTACAACATAATACACCTGAATTATAAAACTATGTTACTAAGGAAAACTAAACAGTCCATAACCATAATATTTTATTTTATACAGCTTTGGTAGTATACAGTGGATCATAAGAAAATAAAAGCCTTACTTTGTCAACAATTCTATAATTATTCTCTCATCTGCAACAATGCTTATCAAAGGCGAAAACTATAACTCAACTAACCAAAATGAAACTAAAGCTGTTCCCAGATTGTCAGCATATATGCTTAAGTATGTACATTTGCGTACTAGCAGCAATGTGTACTTGTTGAAACTATTCATGTTACGGCACGTTTACACGGTGATAGTAGCTATCACAATTGTAGCCATCACGAAAGTGTGCGATAGTCACTGCCACGATAGGCCCTGTTTACACACACGATCGAGACATGCTATGATAGTTAACATGAAAAGGGACATATCCGACAACACTTGTGTAAATACATTGATAGGCCCTACATCTATATCCTTTTGTCAAGAGTTGGATATCTGTTGGGGTAGTAAAATTACTGTGACAGGATATTAATAACATGTAAAAATACATAGTTCCCGTGGTTTACTATATGACTATAAATATGCTGTCAATACTGTTGTGTCATACCTATATGATAATATACGTCCTGTCATACCACCACATAGTGTAAGAACCCCGACAGATATTAACAGAATCAAAATAATTTTGCACTGTACAAATTTGTAACCTGCATTATCACAATAGTAATGCTACACGGTTTACACTACGATAGTTGCATGTGCTATCACAATAGTTACTGTCAACGCTAGCTTGAGCTGATATCATGACAGTGACAGTAACAATGGTGGAGTTTACATGGTGATAATAATGCAAAAGTAGCTCTCGCGATAGAAACTATCACATGTTTCTATTGCAGTGTAAATGCAACCTTAGACTGGTTGCAAATTCTGGCAGAAATATCAGAAACTATGCGACAACAGACAAATGTGGTGCATAGTGTTATATATGACAACTTCTATGGTTGTGCATAAAAACCACATAACCATATAACATTTATTATTTATTATTTATTTTTGTGCCATGGTTTTGTATCTTGACATCTTACGAGTTTAAGCGCTGAAACATGACTAGCCGGGAATAAGGAATTCCTAGAATTAGTGGTTGCGTATTATTTACAGGAGGGAAATGAAAGGCGGCATAGAAATATTTTTGTACACTGGTTGTTTAGCAGAGCAGCAAGACAACAGGTATGTGTGTCGAGTACAAATTGTACGGCAGAAAAAAAAATTTGCAGGAATATAGAAAGTCTTGCAATTCTGTATCATGAGGTTATGTTTATGTGTTCAACTTCTCTCGATTTCACAGTAATCATACCACACCAATAGCCTTGGGATATTGCTTTATTATGTCAGTGGAAGATTGTAAACAAATTAGGGCAATTGTTATGGGATTTGTTGCATTTATCCTTTTTGTGTATGTAATGGGACATTACACAGAAACTGGCATTATTTCGTCTTTAGATACGTACCTTACCAAGTTTGTAATATACACATTGATAACAAAAAAAGAGAAATACAGTTCAATGGGGTTTGCAATAACTTGGAAATGCAAATTGTAAAAGTAATATAATTTGTAAGCATACACCTGGGAAATATACTGCAGACGTCTATACAATGCTCAGAATTTTATTCATTATTGCAAGCACATTTATTAAACTGAAAATTATTTACACATACAACAGAACAACATTTTGTAAATACTTAACTGTTAAATTTGAAAGCTTTACAACCACAAAACATGCACGTTAATTTACACATCTGAAATACAATATGGCAACTGTCATAAGTACGCAAGTATACAATTTCAAATTCTTGCCAAGTATAGAGCCTGTGTGTACTATACTGGGAATAAGGACAGCACTAGTATTTACATGGCAATATAACTTCCTGGGACAGGTACGCACAAGCATGCATTTCTTGAGAATCCAGAAATGGCCTAAAGGTTAATCATATTGTTACATACTCGCTGCTCTTAATCGCTCCCCTTGCCCCATCCTGTTCATGAGAAGCGATAATCCAAGCAGCGCTTAGAAGTTACAAAGGCATGCTATGCCATACATACACTACTGCGTGCCGCCATGATAAGCCTATAGCAATATGCTCTTGACCTTCAGTGGATTTAATTTCTGCGGTTATCTAAGAGAATGTTTTGGTTCATTGCACTTGCCTCTGGGTCATTCCATATGATTAAAACCAATTTAAATAATGTTGGTTGACATATAGTTTTAAATATTTTTCCTACTAAATCATACAAGTTTTAAGAGTTCAAAACCAATTTTTTTTTAATTCCCAGGCTTGCGTCTGGCATACATTGCCTATGTGACAGTGTGAAGTACTTTTGGCGCTTTCAAGCATTTGCAGCAATTTCTGTAGCACCTTTATTTACAACCCAATTTTAATGAATCAAAACCATATTTATTCAGTAAAAAGAGATGCGTCTGCACACTACACTATTCTTTTTTTAAGAGCATACTAACCAGGGTCAAAGTTCATGATGGAACTGTTAATTTTTCCCCACTTTCATGGGTATATCTCTCCTGAAGCAACAGAACACCTAAACAAGGATTTTTTTTTTGCAATATGACTATGGGGTCATTCTGTTGACACAGGTAGGACATTTGCACTGTAACTTTGTAGTTTAAAGAGTGTAAAACTCTGAAACTGTGAAATATATCTGCGTTTCAATAGTATAACATAAAACTGTAAGCATAGTATGTGCCTGGGTGTAATTTGAGTGTCATTCCTTACACATGGAGTTATGAAATATACAAGTTTGTGTCACAGGCAGGACAAAAAAAAGACATACCTTCTCACATGTTGGATTGCTAGGAAATACATAAGGAACTGTTTCTAACTTTCTTCAGAATTGGAGTAAGTAGCATTGAAATAATACTATAGTTAACAAAAGAAATATAATTTTCATTTGTTTTAAACAGTTTTCAGGTTTTACCAACAATCTTCAAACACATTACTTTCAGTAAGCAGTCATCTTCAAGGGAAAACTATGCTATGCCAACACACACACGCACGCGCGCACGCATATATATATATATATATATATATATATATATATATATATATATATATATATATATATATATATATATATATATATATATATATATATATATATATATATATATATATATATATATATATATATATATAGTGCTGATTCTTACGAGTAAGTTATTACAAAGATTGTGAACTCAAAAAGTAAAAATACCCCAGCCTCTATTTCAGAAACTGAAGGTGGCTTTCTTTGAAATACGTACGTGCATTTAACTGTATACTTCCTTCTGTACTGTCAGGTTCAGAATCAGCAAAGACTTTGGAGGCTTCCAGTTTGACGACTTGACATTTGGTATGTTCAGACTGAAATGTATACCCAACATTCAAATGTTCTTTATCAAGGTACTACAAAAAGTGCTGCAACCGGAGTCCCTGAATTGCAATTACAGTTACCCATTATGCATTTTCTTCAATATCTGCCTGAGTAACATGCAATAAGTAAACTTTTTTTACAGTGAAACTACTAAAATTAATGCTCTGATGAATCATGAATAGAACACTTTCAGCACCATACAAATTAAGTTAGGAGAGCTAAACTTATACAGCTGAGCTTATGTAGTGATGCCAACTTTTCACACACAACACTGATGCAAGCAGGCAGGTGCAAACTTGAATATAGGGAGTCAATCCATTAATACTAGAGTTAATATAAATATTTTATCAAATGGAAAAGAAAATTTTAAGTATTTACTTGCAATTTCTAAAAAAATTGATTGCATATAACAATTATCAGAAACTTTTAATCAGGCTCACTTTCTCATGGCAACTATACTTCTAAATAAAATGTGACAACTGATGTGTTTTGTCCCTCTTGGTTTTCATGAGCTGCCGGATATCCTATGGAGGACATAAAAAAAATCTGATTTTATTTGTAAGAAAAATTACATTGGTGTGTAACAACTTGATGCATGGTGCATTCCTGCGCATTGGACATGCGCACACATCATTATGAATTTGCCCCATCATTGAGTCACTACACTCATATGGGCATGTCACACCCAGCAGTTCAATTAATCACGTGCCTACAGGATTGCTCTCAGTCTAGTGAGAGATTACAGACACGTAGTGAAATTATAAATTGTATTGTCCACCCAAAGCCGCCATGCGATCGCAATTTCCCACCCAAGAGATTGTACTGTTCGACGAGTCATCGACACTCTGCAAAGAAACTAGTTCCAAGGGTTGCTGCAGAAAGGCAGCACCCAGTCTACAAGGTCGCCACAGCCACCAGAACATCGTTGAGAGGTGATAGATATGTCAACAGCCTCCAATGAAGGAGATAAGAGAAGGGTGACTCAGCTGCCAAACCAGCATAAACTACTCCTGTGAAGCACTGCTAGCTATCCCTGCATCCCTCTGAAAGCCCACAAGCAAGAATCTTTGGTATATAAGGAGAAGTGCCAAATCCCAGCTCAGGACAGTCGACTGCACTCCAGCTTGAATAAGGTTGAGGGCACCACCAGGCCAAGTGGCTCTCACCCTAACCTCACAGTCTGCAAAGACTCAAGCTCATTTGCCACAGGGTATTGACCACTAGGCCACTCACACCAAGTTCGTCGAAGTGAAGTCTCCGGGGTAAGCAGTTCGACTCCTACCACTCCCAGTCTGCAACGACTGGAGGCAATCTGAGGAAGCTCAACCGTTAGACCACTCGTGACATGTGGCACTCCCGAAAACGCCTGCTCCGATGCCATCAGCAGCACTCGGAAGACACTGCTACAGCATCCAGAGGTATCACGACATCCCCACCTGTTCCCTACCCGAAATGTTTGTATAATTAATGTATTGCTATGTGTGCTTGCAATTGATTTGTTCAGTTATATTTAATTACATTTAATGTTTCAAATTTGTTTAATTCATCTTGTTACTTAGTAATTGTCTCCTTATAATTACATTTAATGTTTCAAATTTGTTTAATTTATCTTGTTACTGCTATTCACTGATTTTAAAAGCAAATGTTCGAAACATCATGGCATTTTTTTTATGACAGGAAAAATAAAGTTCAAATCTTCTGCTATTCTGTTGACTACTTAAATCAAACAAATTTTTGTATGTCCTTGGAAGTGTTAACCATAGTTAAGTTAAAGGTATTAATTTATGTCTAAACAGGAAAAATAATCATGAACTTCAATATTCACGAACCAAAAGGCCTCATTTCTTGAAATTAATATGTAGACTACATCTTTATAATGTTGATTTATAACTGTTTCTTGTTTATTTAATTTGTATACAGTAGATGGACACGAGTCAGTTGATATAAATATAAGCTGAAAGTCACATGACAGTGTTTAAGTTAATTGGTATGCATAAAGGTATGTAAGCAATGGTCTGAAAGTAGAAATTTAACAGGGCTTTCAAAAGTGCTCACTTTACCATTAACAGCCATTACAAGGGTAACACAATCAAGTAAACGATTTGGAAAAGAGTTATGCCTTACCAGTGATCTGCTGTTTGGCTGACCCACAGAAAAGGAAGCAGCTGGCCGTAACTATGCTAGTAAATTATACTAGTTGGGATTCATAACTCTGCTCGACAGCACCTCAGAATAAATAGTAACAGGGAAGAAAGTGTATGATTAAGGGCTCTGCACGAAACTACAGAAATACTGGGAAGGCCACTACACAATTTTGAGGAAGATCAACTATGTCTTTTGTCACCAACACTCTCGGGCGTCGGTTGTCCACGTTGACCAACTGGCATTATATGAAGGTTCGGATGTTGCCCACCCCACTCGCGAGAGTGAAGGAATATTTGAAAGTAAGGCGAGCGATGATCCCAGAAGTGCTGGCAAGTTACAAAGGCATTCTGCTGTGCATACTACGGCGATAAACCTATTGCAACTTGCACGCTCCTTACCTTTTGCAGATTGCATTTCAGTGGTTATCTAAAAGCATGTTCTGGCTCATTGTCCTTGCCTCTCTCGGCAAGACTGAGTGCAGTGAACATTCTAGATTGGGCCACCAAGACTATTTAAGACACAATCGGCCTCTGAGCTGACAGAGTTGAGAGTTTTAAGTATTGTGGAAAGTTAAGCAACAGGTGTGCAAAGACAATGAACCAACAGAGCATTAAGTGGTGGTGAAAGGTGCACATTGGAGTGAAGTCTGTGGACTGCGAGCATCGGTACAGTGAAGAGTGAGACTGGCATGTGGAACTATTGAACTGGGTGCATCAGTGTAGAGCATTCAGAATATGGCAATAGATATATTGAATATGTGTAAATAATGAGTGTGAAATAACTGACGAACCAACACAGAGATACCGATAATGACTGATTCAAATTGAGGTAGACAAATATTGCACTCGCCGAGAATAACAAGAGCAATAGTGCAATTTGGTAGTTTCATGTTGTAAATAATAGCTGTACAAATAATCTAAAAAATCAAATTTAGTTCTTTTAATTTTTTAAGACCTCCATCCTTCATTAACTCTGATACGCATATAATATAACTGCATCATATACTGGTTGCTGTATGCCACAAGCCAAACATGTTTTACGACACCTACCAGTGACACCAAAGTAACCTTATAAAATGTAAACTGACAGGCAGCAGGAAATTAAATGTACTATTCAAAACATTTAATTTTACATTGTATACAAATTCTGCTTCAATAGGTGTATGATTAATGATAGTATAAATTCCCTGGCATTTCTTTTCCAAGAGTAGTGGCAACCATGTAAAATCATTATAGCCTACTCCTCGACATATGTCTATTCCTTAAAGTTTGCAAGGCTGCTTTATAAAAATAAGCACATAATATACTTGAACACTAATATTTGGAGTGGGTGTACTCAATATGCACTTAAAAAGTAAATCCCATTTAAGAAATTTGGTATTCCTAGGAGGGTTTTAAAGTTTACAGAGGGAAACACACAATAGAAATATTAACTTTGTGATCAATAAACAGAATAAAACAACTCACCCTCTCTGGAAAAGGTCTACGTTGTAGAACTTGTAGAGCTCCACAGAGAACTCCACTGTGGCCTGCAGCTCGCTCATGGCGGAGCAGCAAGACTCCCCATCCTGCATCAGGGACACCAACATCAGAAGAGTATTTCAACCACTTGAGATGCCATGGAACCAACCAACACTAAAAACATTGATTGGAATTCACAGGTTTTTGGAAGCCGATATGCAAAGAACAAAAACAGCTATTTCTGACGCAGTTATTTTGTGTGTTTAACTGTGGCTTTGGTGCAAGATCTTGAATCAATGTATTTAACATTAGTTTATGTCCCACATCTTCTTATTAAAACAGATGGCTATAGTTAAAAGCATTCACAACAGCTGGCACAAACAAACACAAAATATGAATCTGATGAAAAAAAAAATTGTGTTTTTAAGAACTACAGAAGTTGCGAATTCATTTCCACATAGGCATATTTGTGAGCAAATATGAAAAATTGGCACTTCCAAATTAGGTCTGAGCAGTATGAAAGTTGTGTTTTTAGTTCAAATTTACTTGGCTCCAATTTTATGGTTGTAATGAAGTTCACATATGGGTCATTCTCTCATACATGTGCAATTTGGATACTATATTTTCAAAATTTAATATTATGATTGTTTTTTATTCACATGGTATACTTCAGCTTAGGCACTGTTACTGCTTTGCTTGTACTAATCAAAAAATATTATTTTAGATCCTGTTGGTTAAAATAATTTCACATTCACGGAGGTGAGAACAACTGTCATGGAAGTGAGAACAAAGTTCATTGACTGAAGGATCCCTAGTAGCAAATAAAATAAGTAGGCATAAAACACCATAAATGGAAAAAAAAAAAAAAAAAAAAAAAAAAAAAAAAAAATTGAAATAATTTCAGTTCCCTGACAGTTATTTTAAAGTTGCAGGCCCAAGATTTTCTAATTTGGAATCTCTCATCCCCTTGCTACAAGATCTGCAGTTCTTTTAAGATAGCCGCCCACACCATCAGGAGCCTCCTTTCACTATTGCCAACTGTAGATTTCACAGCTGAAGGCTTTGGCTAGATGTGACGCCATAAAGAAAAACACAATTTTTTATTTCTGTACTGGTTAGCAGGACTATCACGTATAAAAAGGTACATTCTTCACAATTGAAATTATTAGTTTTACCTGCTGAATTATTCGTTCTGCTGGAGCACAAATAGCAGCAGTATCACATCTAAGACTATGGGACATGGTAAAGAAACATTTTGACTTGACAATACCAAACTCTTGTAGTACACAACCACAGCATGAATTGCAATTTGGGACTTAGAACCTCCAAAATGAGCTGCCTAAATTTCATTGCTGTGTATGTATTTACATATGTACCTAGTTTTCTGAGAAGTCTACATGGATGAGCATATCTTCAATCGATAGATTACTTTTTAGAGTGTGACTTTCTAATTTTGAGAAAGCAATTCTCTTTGAAGATTTCACTTCCTACTTTTGCGTCCGCTGACACATTTTCTCTTGCCCTCATAAATCATAAGTTCATTTCCATCAAATGTTTCAATAGGTGTAAATTATTTTATGATTGCATAAACTACATTATCTCATTAAGCACTTTTCATCCCAGTGACTATTTTCACAACACAAAGATCTATCTACACATGTTCGCTGGAGTACATTTCATAATGATTTTATTCTGATGTAATTTTCTCGTAAGTAGAAACATATTTTTATGGGCTGAACACAAGCATATCTGTAACTTTCAGTGGCAAAATCCAAAATGGGTGGGGTTTGCTAAAGGTCGAATAACTCAATTTTAAATGAGCATTTTCAAACAGAAACTGCTGACGAAGATTTAATAATAATGAATCATCAAGCAGTATTATCTGGCTTTTTTTTTTCTTGAGAGAATGGTGTCCTTTTTTCCTGGGCACAGCTACAATTTTCATTCTTTTCCAAAAATTCCCCAATACATTTAGTTGCCAAATCTTTGTTGTGTACGCAGACCACACATTTACTGTATGTAGCTTGAGCATATTTTCTTGAGGCATCAAATAAAACATTGTAAATTATGTTCTTAAAATGTAAATTTTCCACATTAATGATAACATTCTTTTGCTTCCTAACATTTTAACTAACTACATAGAATCTGTTGAGCAACAATAGTATCTAGACTATGTTACAATCTCAAAATTGAACGAACTGTTAGCTGTGATAATTTAAATTGTAGGTTAATAAGTAAGTTTGTCATACGAAGGTACCTGAAGTAGAGTACTGTAGTGTTTTTTGTATTAAAAAGGCCAACTAGACGAAAATATCTTCTCTAAAATTTACTTTTGTTATTCCTGTAATGTAACAATGTGCTACTCATTTTGAACTCGCAAATATAATAAAATATATGTGTTTAAAAACTATACTCAGTTACTTTTTCTCACTTCTATGAATCATGCTCAGTAGTGCAAGTAACAGAGGTAATAGTAATGGAGGTGAGGATTTTATACATTAAATTGGATAATTATGTAAAACTGAGGTTATACACTAATATTTACTGCCCTTTACTTTTGTACGCCAGATTACTAAATTTGGCTACTGGGATCACATTAATAATTCCAAACTCAGTTTTCGAATGATAGTTGCATGGGTACATCTCACTGATTCTAACCTCCTTATTCAAGAATAACTTACAATAATGTGGCACAGCTATATCAATAGCACCTGGGTGCTTACTATTATCCAGCATCTTGGTTTCAATTTTACTAAAAGCACATTTTAACTCCAGTTCAGAAATAGCATTTTATCATTGGAAATTGTTTAATCTGTTTCAAATTATTTTCATGATTATTCATATATTGCTACTAATCTGGTTTCAAGCACAATAATTTGTGGACCTTTCATAGTATGCAATGATGGTAAGAACACTGATCAAACCAGGGCTTCCATGATATTCAGTTATTGGTTACCCAGAGACCCACTGATATTGAATGAGTGTGCTTTTTCGAGCAGGCCTGGGCAATAAGAATGTATAATAATTATTAACTACAAATAACAAAAGAAAGAAATTAAATAATATCCATCTTCTGGAGAAGAAACTGAGGAGGATTTGTACCTCCACAGTCTTCGGCAAAAGGACCAAATAAGGAGAAATACCCCTACATGCCACAAGTGACAAGATCAAAAATAGCAGTGGAACAGACAGGAAATTATACAAACAATGTCTTTTCATTACAAATTCGTAAAGTCCTGGTACAGTTCTACTACAAATAACAATACCGTACGAAATATGGATCCAGATAATATTTTTAACACTACTAAAGAACACTATCCCATCATTCAGAGAAACAGTATGAGTGATACCCCAACAGCCACCAGAGAGGCGTTTAGTTCTGTTGAGGTTGTTAATACAGAACGATGATCAGTGTCTGGGGCTTCTCCAGTTGGTGACCCCATTCAACAATTCAAGATACTCGGGCCAACAAGCCGTAAACACTATTGACACGGATTTAGCAGTCACAGATAGTCCCCTAGTGTCCATTATGCAGATCTTATTCAAGACATAGTGGCCATATTATATAGGATTGAATACATCCAAGCGTAATTAAGCGCTCGGACTGAGTCAAGCCAAGCATGATTAAGCGCTCAGATTGAGCATGAAGAAAACTTTATTGGCACACTTTTCAACTGAAGCGAAGGTAATTCACATTTGCATTCCTTTGAGACTCTTTAAATAATCCCATTCAGAATGAAGTGACATTATATAATGCACAATAGATAGAATTTAAAAATTACCATTGTTTGTTTTTTTTCTCTTCAAAGGTCCATGTACTAAACAGGGGTGAAAATCTAATGGGACCATTTTTGCCCTATAGCTATTCATCATGAGTATTTTTCATAAAAAGCTCAAATTTTTATTTAGTCCCCACAACTTATTTTGGCTTCGAAAACAGCAAATTTTAATTTTTTCACAAATTGGAGACTATTTTTTTTTTTCCGAATAGTCTTCAACCTAGATAACTTTCATGGTGCACACTGTTCTACAGGTTGTTCACGGTAAAGTGAGCACTTTTTAAGGGGCTCCCAACATGCATTAACCGCTAATAAATATATCTTATTGCAGTCCTAGGTATTATTTTTTAGGGTGGTAAAATATATACACTATATTTATTGGTCAAATTGCAATGTTTATATTAAAAAGCAGCAGGAAGATGGAAATTAAATGAAAGGAAAAATTTAGAAGGGCCTTAAAAAGTGCTCACTTTACAGTGAACTGCCAATACAAGTAGACACAAGCACACAAAAGAGCAGATCTATAAATGCAATTTTAGTGATGCAAGGTGGGGTATAAAGTGGGGTAAAACATCATCAGAATGCTGAAAGCAGATGACCACCATCTAGAAAATACTACATGTATTTTATAATATAAATACACAGTGTAATAGCACCTTACGTGAGCCTTTAAATTACACTGAAAACTCCACAATAGCTAAATAATTAAAGTTACGGCTAGTTGTGTAAACCTCCAAAATCTGTGAAATTTGCTTGCAGTGTGTATGAAAATTGGCTGCCATATCCACATATTGTACGTAAAAATCTAAATTAATTAATGTTTTTCTTTCACCTTGAGGATTAACACAGCAACCAATTTTTATAGAAATATAAAACTGGGTCAGCTTCCATTTTTTGTTTAATTTTATGATTTCATATGGAATGGCCAACACTTAAAACAATATTAATATTGTAACGCAGTACAATTTGAGTAAATATTTTATTTTAGTGAAATATATTTTTTGCGTTCAGATTTTCTCTGAGGAAAGTCTTTCTTTTTTTTTGTTAGGAAGAATCTTTGTTTTTTTTTTGTTAGGAAGTCTTTCTTTTTTTGTTAGGACGAGAGTTTCTTTTTTTGTTATGATGAGTCTTTTTTTTGTTAGGACCAGTCACTATTTTTATTTGTTAGCAGAGATAATCTTTTAAATTTTTCCTTTTATTTTAAAAGGGAAGTTGGACTTATAAGAATTTTCTGCTGGATAGTTTCGAGATGTTTCTTGGTTATTATTTTTTTCACTTTAGTGGGTGATCGATTCGTCTAGAATTAGGTGTTAGGAATTTGCACTTTCTAATTTTGGTTCATCTCGAACTGTCGGGATGAATTGGTCATTACGCTTTCACTTTTACAACCCATTAATGTAGTCAATACATACTTTAGTAATTTCCATAGCATTGCTGTTGCATCTTTGTGCACTGCAATGTTTACATCGTAGCTTCTAGCGCGGTCATGGCAGCTGTCTGGTTGTGCAATGCCTGCTGGGAGCTTGTGGTACCCCTAGGGGAGAGGGGTAGGTAGACCTGCTGAAGGCAGCAGTGAGATAGTAGGCAGTTAAGGCGAAAAAAGGGAGTGTTGCGGCAAGGAGACTTGCCGGTCAGCTGGTGCCAGGGGGAGGGAACCTGGAAGCAGATTGACTGCTGTGGGTGGAACGATGCGTGACGTAAATAGGGTCAGGGAGATGAGGTGACGAGTCAGCAAGATGGCGTCCTGGTGAGCGGATGTGTGCAGCCACTGGTGATAGCTGTGAGAACCATCCATGATAAGCTAAGTACTAGTTTTTGTTTTGATTGATCAGGACATTTTTTCTGAAGTTTCGGGACGGATGTCGCCGATCAATCCATATAAATAGTAGTAATTTTAGGTTTAGTTATAATTTAAAAGTATAGAGGGTGTAGAAGAATGTGAGTGTATGGGTATAAGAGTGTAAGAGTCATGAGTATAGATGTGTTGCTGTCTGTCACCCTGACAGTCACGCAGTTGTGAGAATAGACTTCGGTGAGTGAAAAGAGAAAGATTATTGTTGTTTATTTGTTATAGGTATTTTTAACTTTAGTCGTAAATAATTTAAGAAGTGTTTAGGAGTAAGTGAGAACTTAGTCATATTGTTTTGTGGTTGTTTTAAGAGTTCATTACATTTTGGATTCAGGTGTTCCAGGTTGGTATTGGATTGTCTCTTCGTTTGTTTTGATAGCCACTCCCTTGCAATTGTCATGTGTTTTGTTGATAGCCTAAGGGTTTTGTAACTCTTAGAACATAGTATCTTGCTATCTAGTGCTCATTGGTTTAGTTTTCCTAATCATTTTGGCCAATCAGTTTTAAGATGGGCTGCTCTTCTTGCTGATAAATAATAACAGGATAGCTTTAAACGTAATACTAGAATTATAGTACTGTAGTAACTGATGACAACTAGGTGTATATTGCGTATGAGTTCAGATGGGATAAGTTCTTTTACAATATTTATGTCTTTGGGCGCCAGTCTTTAGGAGATGATTAAATTTGTAAACTCATTACCTACTGTCGAAATGTGTAAATGTGGATGTGTTGTTAGAATGTTACCACAATTTGCAGTCGTGTGGTAATGCCTCAGTAAGATATGTGCACAAAAGATTATCCAGGCATTGTAAATTGTGCACGGACGTGAACACATCAAATGAATACATAAATACCATCACTCCAAGCTTATAATTGCTACTTAAATATAGCGATTTAAGTAATTATTTTAGATAAGGAAAATAAAATGATATTTTTGAAGCATTTAATGGAAATAAGTGAGCGAAACAATAAAATAATATAACGCTTAACACAGCAGAACATATGCACTTCAGTTAAACTCTAATAAAAATTTAATTATTTTACTAATACTAGTATTCTGCCGCCAGTGTCCTGTATTTAGGTTCTACCTAACAGATCATCACAGTTAACAGTATGGCCAGACCACATGATGATGATGTTTGAATAAGGTCCAAATTAATGCTGTATTTTACTTATGCTTCGGGTTTGACTCTGCAGAGCAAGCTTAAGACTCAAGTTTTCTACAGGCCACTGGGACATGTTATCTTTCACAAGAACAGGTCACAATTTGGTTAGTTATATTACTAGTACAGCTTTTAATTTAGAAATTGCCGAAGATAAGAAAGTTACTTTTCATTCACTTACACTGGACGGCAGGACACACACTGGGTAATGAATGGAGACCTTACTTGACAATAATTCAGCAAACAGAGATGGCTGCAGGCCTGCCATTATCGTCTGGAAGGGATATCGGTATCTCACCGACTCGTCGTCTAATCTCAGAATAATACGACTCCAGTCGGCACCACGCCTCTGCTACATCCATCTGACATCATCTTGTCGTCGTAGATAACCAGGAGGGCTATCGCACTAACGTACCGTCCTCCTCCATTATGTAGAACTCCTTTCCCTAGTTCCTTAATAACATTCGCTCGTAACAACAGTTTTTAAGTTTAATTGTAGATTTTAACTTGACGGCAATTGGCATTGATAAAAAAATAAACCTCTTATCAAGCTGGCTAAGGTTATAGAGTTCGTCTAGCTAGTAATGTTGGCAAATTATGACAACAGAGAAAAATTATAAATGAGTTCATATATGTGACCCTCAAAATGCTAATTTCAGTTTGTTGATGAAAATATTAATAAAGGTGTTGCAAATAACTGAATCAATCTTTGTTTAAACATAAATAATTATTTCAGCTTATTATTATCATAAATCCGTTTTCCTCATTTTCTTTTCCAAACCTTGAAAAAGTATTATAGTGCAGAGAACTAAGATAAATAAAAATATTTACTTTTCCTATCAAACATAAACTGGCATTAAAGTAAATAAACAATTCAAGAACAGTGTTTTTGGAACTACTGTAAGGGCAAACGCTTACACAATAATCTGGGAGGAATAATTTATTTACATTCTAAAGGTAAAGTAAATCTGAACAGTTTATGAAATCAATCGGTTCTTAGACAGTTTTAATGAGTGTTTTAAATTTAATTACTGCATTGACATTTACACTGCTGCTTATAAGGTTTAACCTATAATGCAGACATACCTTCAGAATAATTTGAAACACAAAAGGCTTAGAAACAGTTTTCCATTTGGTACTTTTTTTTGGATTTAACCTCTCATACCTATTTCTTCTAGTAATGAGAATGTGGTTTTTATTATCATTTTCTCTCTTTCGGTGTCTGTTGAATAGTTACTTTGTATTAATGATTTTAAAGGTTAACTTTAGTTGAATAATTTGTGCAAAAGAGTTTCATAAGACTAATTCAAGGTTTGATTGTAATTGTTTTCTGCAGCAAGCCTACCCGATTACACTTGTTATACATAAAATTTATAAACTCCATCTTTGTTTTTATGAAAACCAGACATGTTTCACGAATAATTTATAGTTCTGATTAACAATTTTTATCTGTAGTTAATCTAACTAAATACTCTACCAATAACTACATTTTATCAATTTTGTTGTTCAAAAGCCAAAAATGTCATGTAGTAGTATTGTTTTCAATACTTCTTGTTTGTGCTCATTCACATAGTTCCTTCTGTCTTGGAAAGCATTGGACTGGTAAATTTTATTGTTTATTAAAATTTGTTATTTTTAATAAATCAGATCTTGTTAGATTATTTTGAACTCATGGGTTTTTCTTTCGTTCACTCACCTTCAACCATAATTGACTCTCTCATATTCTGATCTTTTGACATTAATGGTTAAAGTCAAGAAATTCTCACTTCACTTTTAAGACTAAAAGCTTGAGATACATTTGAAAATGGTTGGAAATAATTGAGTACTGTTACAGGGATCTGCTCCTTATGTTACCTTCCTTACAGCCCCAAAAACCACGAAAAAAGATCCCCCCCCTCCCAATCTTGAGCATTTGTCAAGCCAGTAAAACCCCATTTCCCTTTCTAAACTACCCCCACGGCCCCTCAGACGTTTTACCTGTTTGCCCTTTTATTCAGAATTTTTCGATTTTTCTTTTTGGATTTGGTAAATGGCTCAGTGAAGTGGAGCCCAGACTTTTCTTTAAGAGAGACAAGCATTTGGGTGTTTTGTGGTATAGAAGTGTTAGTGTTAAGGGTACCTAGGCTACCCACCAATAAGTCCAGTAGTGGATGCAGTTGACTTCTTGCTTCTGTTTATGGGAATGATTGGGACAACAAAATAATTAAGTTCATATAGTTTTCACATTTCAACTTTATATAAAGTTACTTTTTATCTTATTATTAATTATTCTTTTTTATTTCTGATACTGTAGGTTTTGAGTATCAGGCAACCCAAATTATTTTCTTCTCCCCTCTTAAATTTCCACCGCTGCCACAATTGGTGTTTGGTGCCGGATATTGGATGGTGTGAGGGTGGTTATGGTTGACTTACATTTACCCCCAATATCTGTGGGTATAGTGGGTTCTTGTTTTTGTTGTTAGTGCTGTTAAGGACGTGTCATGGTGGTATCGTTAGTTGCAGTAATAAGTAATTTGAATAAGTATTCATTAATTAGGTTTTAATTAAGTAATTAGGTACAAATGTCGTATATTGTTTGTGTGCATTTCTAGTTTTCCTTTTTAGTTTGTTTGTGTAATCTGGCTCTCTCTTATGTGTGGGGAATGCTAAGCATTTAGGACTGAGGTTAGAATAGTAAATTATGGCAGATAGTCTATGCAATGTTCAGGGAGAGTAAGCTTCGGAGCCATTCAAAACAGAAACCTAGTGAAACAAAAGCACAACGTACCATCCAAATTAAGGCAGGGAATGAATCATGCGAGAGTAGCTCTGATTCAGAATTAAGTACACATGGTATGCTAGGAGACAGTTCAGCTGAAAACTCGGGGAATCTAACCTCAGAAGGTAGTAATACTCGTGTAGAAATGGAAGATGGCATAATTCTGTAGAAATGGAAGGTGGCCGGTTCTTTGTAAACTCTGATTACTTTTTCGGAAAAAGTTCGGAAGATGTCAGAGTATTTGAAAAACTTTAAGCAAGCAGCTGTAGTGAATAACTGTGATGAAAAAATAAATGTTTGTTGTACCTACCTAGCTTTATACAGGAGATAGCTGCGTGCTGGTATGATAGCCTAGGCGACCAGGCGGAGGACATAACCAATTTTGGGGCATTTGCAAATGCATTAAAAGCAGATTTTACAAGAGTAGGAGAAGCTGAGGATTTGGAAATGCACCTTAAGATTCGCGTTCTGGGCGTTGAGTCCTTAATGGAGTTTGTGTATGACATGATCAGTATTTGTAATACGCTAGAAAGTAAAATGTCGGAGGAAAACTAAAGAACACGGATCAGATTAGTTGGAATGGTTCGTCTTGGCAACTTGAGTTGTCCTTTTTTTTTTAATTTGACTTTTACTTTTGGGCTTATGAAACCATCCCTGTGTTTTGGGCTTACAGAGCCACCCTTGATTTTTGGGTTTAGAAACCACCCTCAACTTTTTTTGGGCTTAGCCACTGACTGAGATGACTTTAAAGCTTATAAAGCTAATGACTAGATGAAAGGAAGGGGGCAGCTTCGGTTGAAAAGGCAATCAAGGATAGAGGTAGTAAATGTGGAATGCACGAAGCCCCACTATAGGTCCTAGGGTATTTTGTTTCAGGGAAACCTCAAACACAAATAGTCTTGGATTCAACGAAGAAGGCGTTCCGTAGGCCGCAGAGCTGGTGCAGTCTTGGAGAAAGAGAAGCCTGGCTAGAGGGGTATGAGGATCGGCGACTTCGCATATCCTGCCCAGGGAATGGTGGTACTGTTCCCCGCGGGTGGAACAGGAGGAAGGTGGCTGTGAATCCAGAGGGAAGCAGCATTAACACCCTACCTCCAGCAGTTTAGGATGTGGCAGAGTAGTGAGACAACCCCAGCGTCAGCAACCATTAGCACGTATTCTTAAGTTAATTCGTTAGGCCTATAGATTTATTTTTAAGTATGGGGAAAACTATCTGTCAAAATGTGATGCGATGCTGGGAAAAAATTCACAGGAGAATCTCCATTGATTTGAGTGTCCATCCCTTCCTTGTTCGACAGCCCTAGCATCCGAGGTTCTGACACACCCTTGGGAAGGATGAAGGCAATCATCTTCGTGCTGTTATAAATAATATTGGTGCAGAGATGGGCTCTTGGGGATGCTGAAGAGCAACTAGCCGTGAGAGTGGTGGCCGGCGCTGTTATCCAGTCAATGAAAGAGGTAATGATCTAGACCCTTCCAGGATCATTTGTGCTTTGTTCCCAGGAACTCTGGAATTGCAGTAACAGAAGCCTTATGCCCAAATGCTGTTTTTCACGGTGCTACAGCAGAGCATTTAGGAGAAGTATGATCATTTGATTGCCAGTCAGGTGATCAATTAATTATTACTCAGGTAGGTTCAGAGAGGTATTTTTGGACCAATGCCAGAGGCAAACTGGAGTTAAAATGTGCTATTAGTAAAATTGAAACCAGGATGCTATTGATATAGCTGTGCCACATGATTGTAAGTTATTCTTGAATAAGGAGGTTAGAATCAGTGAAATGTACCCATGCAACTATAATTCGAAAACTGAGTTTGGAATTATTAATGTAATCCCAGGAGCATGATCCAAATTTAATAAGTTACATTTTCCTGCTCATCCTACATCTACTCAAACTATTTTCCCTCCTTTAATGATTATTTAGAAGAAAATTGGCCCTCTGCCAAACCTCATTTGAATATCACTTTAGATACCAGTGTTAGTAGCTCTTATGATGTTTTGGAAACCCCCATGGGCTATAAGAATTTTTTGACTCGTAATTTACAAAGTATTTCTTTGGGTTTAGTCATTGTCGTACTGCTAATTATAATATTCAGGAATTCCTATTTAATAGGGATATGCACATTATCCAGACTCGAGGCAGTGAGTTTGGAGATAGGGTCCACTGTCAAAATTGTGTTGCTTACTGTGATGTTTGTGCTGTGCGTGCTGTGGAGATTTTTCAGTTTAAGAAAAGAGAAGAGAGGGAATCCTACTGCTGAGGAACCGAGTGGTTCTCCTACGGGACCCATAGTGGACCACATCTGACCAAGTGGCAAGGTTAAAGCCACTATATGAGATCCCAACGGCAACAAGGTGCTATTGTGGTTGTAGGAAGACATCCTTAAAGGGTATACAGAGTAATAATTGTAGAAGGCTGTGCCCGGTAACTACAGGAGGGCACAGATTTAATTGTTTTTGTGTATATTGTGTTGTAGATATTACTTATTTACTTTGTTTTTTTTTTTGTGGGTGTCAAAGAACACTAAGACAAGTTTAAATGTTTTGTTGATTATAGAGAGGTTCTGGCACTGAGAAATTAGAAAGTGCCAACATTAAGGAAAATTGATGGGGAAAAAAAAAACCTCAGTTGAAGTCGTGTACATAATGGCATGTAAAAATTTTAAGGTTTTTTTCCTGTGAGACGAAAAGAAAAGTCTTAGTATATAAGTGTAAATACAAGACCTTTGTCGTAGGGTGGTAATTTTTCCAATACTGAAACTAAAACCTAAGTGCATTGTCATAGTCGAGAGGATAAATTGGCGTGCCGCTGACTACGATGACAGGTTTAACAACTTTAGGTATAGTTACAGGTTTAGGAGTTTTAAATGCTTTTGATGAGAAATTTGAAATTTAAATTTAATTTTTGGGGTTAACTTTCCTATACTTACTTATTGGGTGGGAGAGACCAGGCGACGGATTCTTCACCCAACATCAAGCTGCAACTTACATGAAGTAACAGACACGTTTCTCGCAGTGAACCCCAGTTAACTGTGTGTGTGAATCAACCAGAACTGTGAATGTAGTGAGGACCTTAAAAGACTTCCAGGTGAGACCAGTGTTTTACACAAATAGGGATGATTCGGTCTTCGTTTAGAAAATTTGAAAAGGTGAACTGGACTGTGCATATTCTGATAAGAAGACTGCCAGTCAACAGAACTTCATACTTGGAGGATGTCTAGAGTGATGGTCGCTCTGCCAGAGAGGCAATGTGGCTGCTACCTACCGCCGCTCCAGACGTTGCAGTTTCAAGAGGACACTGTATTTGACCAGATGGGAGGTGCTCCATCTGTCATCCATTGAAGTGAAACCCTCTACTGGCCAAAGCTTCCACGTCACAGATGAGGTGACAACAAGACAAACTCTCTGTGGCTCAAACCAAGGACCCCGGTGCCCTTGTCTGCAGAAGTTGGCTTCGGTAGTAGGGCAGTCGTGCGGCAGTGATGGTAACCCCAATACTGGTGGACTGGCTAGCTCCCGCCCTTGGCCCGGCATGACTGCACCTGGAAGAGGTGAGCCATTTGTGCTGTCTTCATGAAGAAAAAAGGACTCCCTACTTTTCACAAATTTGGGTGTGTGTGCAAAAAGACTTCAAATGGGTGGAACTGTCCAAAGGCCGGTTAGTGGATAGACCAACCCAGAAGAAAGTGTGGCTGTGCATGTGCGTTGCCTAAACTGTTGGTTAGGTTTGCCCTTCTTCAGTTTGGCGAACTCAGTACACAATTAGTTAGGATAGGTTAGGAAGTGTTGGGTGGTTTTTACCCTAATTATCTTTGATGCCCCAGATTGTTGTGTTTTTTGTTGTATATAGGACAGCTGGCATCTTGCTCCTCTTTAAGATTATATATAGGAAACCAAAGAAAAAGGAGAATGTTAGCTGAGATGCGTTATAGAAGACAAATTCTTGCTACTTTGTCATTAGACCTGAAGGTGAACTGGTAGCCTTATGTGCGATTTCGTCGAGCCTGATGCTTGGCCATTGACGTTTCAGTTGGACTATAGGAATTTTCGGCTGGATAGTTTTGAGATGTTTCTTGGTTACTTTTTTCACTGTAGTGGGCGATTGATTCATACAGAATTAGGTGTTAGGAATTGCCACTTTTTTTTCTGGTTCTCAAACTGTCTGGCTGAATTGGTCATTAGGCTTTCACTTTTACAACCCATTAATGTCGTCAACACATACTTTGGTCATTTCCAGAACATTGCTGTAACATAACATCAACTCCCTACTCTCCAATACAAACACTTCATTCAAAATAAACAGTTTGCTCTGGCTAGCATTCTTAGGAAAAAGGCGCACTTTAAACGAGTTGTAGCAAAAATCAAAGATGAGTGATTTATTTAGAATCTTAACCAGTATTATTGTAGATGGTCAAGAGTACAAAAAACACATCAGTACAATGGAACTCTTCATATGACTCTTCTCCTCTGCATTCACGCAGGTACAAAAATCACAGCAGCAGTCACATTTAAGTTGAAAAAATACATCTCGCCTAGCGAAGAAAATTTACGAGGACGAGGGGGAGAAAAAAGATACAATACCCCTCTGCGCCTAACGACCTCATGCACCCATGGAAATAATTTAAAAGAGAGTTGTTGTAGCCCAAAAAGTTGTTATTCACGAAGAAAGAATCAAGTAAAAAAGAAATATAAGTTCTGGTCAGCGGCGCTTGTGGGTTGCAGGCAAAGTTTGTTTTGCTCATCACTCCTTAATGGTGGTTATAGTAATGCAGACGAGTAAAGGGTTAGCCAGGCGCAGCTCGGTGCCCGCAGCTACCCCCCCACTCTCCGACAAAAGCTAAAAATACACACATGGCCGGGGCTCGCAGCATCCTATTGGCTGTTCTCTTCTCTCACACTACTGCGTAGTAGAATTAAAGTGCTGAAGGCATGGGATTATATAAAAAAGTTTAATCTCAAAAGATGTCACCTTGCTCTGACCTGGGAACCAAAAGTGCCACGCAGTACAGATAACATGCATATTACAGTCTCACATTAAAACTAATAAAACCTTTACTTCTAAACAGTGACATTAAAGGAAAAATCTGGACAAAATACTCTGTGACAAAATAAACAGTGAAATATAACCAAACGTGAACCTGAAAAATCTATTTAAAAAAAAAAAGCAATAAAACCCTGTATAAATGCAATGCTACATCTTTGTGAACTACAGTGTTTACACCGTAGCTTCCAGAGTGGTCATGGCCCGTGGTCTGATTGTGTAACGTCCACTGGGAGTTTATGGTACCCCTAGGGGAGAGGGATGGACCTGCTGAAGGCAGCAGTGAAAGAGAGTGAACGCAGTTGAGGAGTGTTGTGGCAAGGATGGTTGCCGATCAGCTGGTGCCAGGGGAAGGGAACCTGGAAGCTAATTGGCTGCCATCATGGGTGTAATGAAGCGTGATGTAAATAGGGTCCGGAAGACGATATGATGAGTCTGCAAGAACCATCCACAATGTTTGTTTTGATAGCCATTCCCTTGCAATTGTCATGTGTTTTGCTAATAGCCTAAGAGTTTTGTAACTCGTAGTATCATTCTATCTATGGCTCATCGTTTTAGTTTCCCTAATAATTTTGGCCAATCAATCTGTGAGGAATCATTTATTTACATTCTTAAAGTAAAGTAAGTCTGAACTTATGAAATCAGCCAGTTCTTAGAAAGTTTTAATGACTGTTTTTAATTTAATTACTGTATTGATGTTTACACTGCTGCTTATATAGGTTTAACCTATAATGCAAATATCCCTTCAGAATAATTTGAAACACAAAAGGAGAGACAGTTTTCCCTTTGGTACTATTTTTGGATTGTACATCTCATACCAATTTCTTCTAGTAATGAGATTGTGGTTTTTATCATCATTTAATCTCTTTCGGAGTTTGTTGAATAGTTACTTTGCTATTAATGATTTTAAAGGTTAACCTTAATTGAATCATTTGTGTAAAAGAGTTTATATTTAACGAGTGACTATATAAATTAAATTTTTCTTGTTCTTATTAGTATTATATTTTAAGAAACAGAAATTTTATAAGAATAATTCAAGGTTTGATTGTAATTGTTTTCTGCAGCAAGCCTGTCCAATTACACTTGCTATACATACATTTTATAAATTTTATCTTTGTTTGTATGAAAAAACCAAACATATTTGAGTAATAAATCATAGTTCTGATTAACAATTTATACCTGTAGTTAAAATAAGCAAATACTCTAAACAATAACAAGATTTTATAAATTTTGTTGATCGAAAGCCAGAAATGTCATGTAATAGTTTACACATGCTCGTACCCTCCCTAGCCTGTTTTTTAGGCAGCGTGCTTCGACGGCACCGCAAACAGTGTCCATGCTCTACCTTGTGCACCAGTGTGAGTGCGTGTATGTAGCGTGCAGAGTGGGAGGTGAAGTGCAGCAAAGTAAGGCAGGTTAGAGCCGCTAGCACAGCGTCTCTAATGACCTTGCCGGCCAAACGGCCACATACACTGCTACGTGGAGTAATATATATTCATACAAAAAGTGCCTAAAAGTGTTTGAAAAGGTTTGGACGTATGCAAAGCAGGACACGGGTCACGTGTTTAATAAAGACATTGATTCCACAAACCCTTCCCAGTGTTTTTGAGATGTAATGTTTGTTTTCACCTCACATATGTTTGTTCACATCATCCCATTTCATCTCAGCAAGGGTAAGTTTGTTCAATGTTATTGTTTATAATTTTATATTGTGTTATGTTCCATGCAAGTAGCAGGTAAGAGTGTTTGCCAGGTAAGTAGCACCCCATGTTAAGCTTGCCCGCCAATGCCGGCGACCGTGCCAAGCGGGAGAAATCAGTAAGCATGAAGCACAGAGAATGGACGGTTGCGTGTGACACGTTTTCCCATGCCAAGGCGGCCAGCACTGTTTGAACTAATCACTCAACTGCTATTTCACAGTTTAACATCCACCTGCAGGTAAAAGCCTGGCTCAAGCAGATAAAGTTGTTTCACATGGACATGTATAAATTCAGTGCCAATTAAATGTAACATTGAACTGAAGACGTGTTCTTTATTGGCAGCCGCAAGGCATTTCAGGGTAAGGGCCATTAAAAGCCCGCTATTTATTTGCGTCTTAGTGTATTTTCAGGGTCAATTTTATGTGTATTTTGTGCTGAAACATGAAATATTTAATGTGTGGATTGCCAATAATCCACAGCATAGGGTACTCAAGATGCATATCACTTAAATTGTAATACTTTGGAATAACAACCACTAGGCGTATGGGCCACCTGGAGAGTTCCTCGTCCAATAAACTACAAATTCTACTGATTGAAACAGCAGAAAGAAAAGTTGGATGCGTTACTTGAACGCTATAATGATGTAATTATGATGCAATTAGAGTGTTGCAAGAGTATGCCTTACAATTTTGATCATATTCTGTTTAGACTGGCTCCCTATCAATGCACGCCGCCCAAATTAGAGGCTATGAGAGAAATTGTGGGTGAACTCCAAAACCAGAAAATGATTAGGCCGGCTCTTTCACCTTATGCCTTGACTGCCTTTCTCATGAAAAGGAAAAACCAGGTAAATACCATTTGGTGATCGATTATTGGCAATTAAATAAAAAGGTAAATGTTCATCCTTTCCCCATACCATACGTAGAGAATGTTTTACCACATTTTGGTGCCACCAAAGTATTCTCTGTTATTGATGTCAATGAGGCTTTCCATCAGTGTGAACTAGATGAATCTAGAAATACTTGTACCGCCTTCATCACCCCATGGGCACTTTTTGAATGGAACAGAGTACCGTTCAGGGTGAATTTCGGAGGCCAATGCTTATCCCACATTCTGCAAAAAGTGCTTCAAGAGAATCGTTTAAGTTACTAATATTATTCTTGGACAACATTTGTATTTACTCTCAGAATGCGGAGGAACATTTAGTGAATATCAAACTCGTGCTCAGTAAACTCTGGGAAATGGACTTTACTATTAATCCGGATAAAGTAACACGGGGGAAAACTGACAAAGTTTTTAGGCTTTATTCTATCCAAGGGAAAACATTATGGACCCTGAAAAAATAAGCCCCATAGTGAATTTTCCACAACCTAAAAATGTTAACGGCATCACGAGTTTTCTAGGTATGCTGGTTTTTTTTTCTCAGTCCATTGATAATTATGCAGAACTGTGCGCTCCTCTAAATAAGTTGAGAAAAAAAACATTCCTTTTGAATGCACAGAAACGCAAGAAAAGACATTCAATGACTTTAAATATTCTATTTTGCACCCCCCCAGTGTTAGCTCTTCCCGATTTCATGAAGAAATTTGTTTTGCAAGTAGATGCTTCGTCACTAGCCTTGGGTGGGGTGTTGTTGCAAAATAGTGGGAGAGGATTGAGACCTGTAGGTTTTGCGAGTAGGATGCTAAATCAGAGCAAATTACATCTAAGCGTTTACGAGAAAGAAGCATTGACATGTGTCTGGGGAGTTGAAAAGTTTCAGACATATTTGAAACACAGCAAATTCGACTTGCACACCGCAACCAAGCTCTCGCGTGGTTGTATGCTCACCCCAGACAAGTTGGAAAGGTTGGGTGATGGATTGCACAGTTAAACAGTCTTTGCTTTAATACTGTAACATAAAAATAATGTTGTCGCAGACTATCTTTCCCGCATGTACAACGAGACTGATTACGAAAACATGGCGATTGTTCCTGAGATAGTCCAGGGGCTAGAGGACAAGGTAAACAAAATATGTTGTGTGTTAATCCCGAACAATGCATGTATTTTGTTTAAGTGGCAGAGGGAGGATCAGGAATGCAGTAAAATTAAGGCTCAGATCGAGCATGGTAACATCTCTACGTATCAAATTGATAAGGATTTGATTTTTTATGTGGACCACTTTAAAAAGTAGAAGTTGTTTGTACCAGTCACGGCTAGGGACCTAGTTTTGAAGTATTTCCATAACTCTACAAATGGGAGCCATATGAGGAAAAAAAAACTAGAGCCTTGATTATATGTGAAATGTTTTAGCCAGGTATGGGACGAGAAGTTGACGCGCTTGTGCAGAAATGTAAGAGTGCCAACTGGCCAAATAGGTGGGTACACATTCTGTTCAGTTACCTACTAGGCCCTGGGAAAAGGTTTTCTTAGATATTTTTGGTCCACTGCCAAGATCCTGAGTCTGCAATAATAGTATTTTAATTTTACTTGGCGGTTTTAGTAAATTTACCTTCATGCTCCCATTGAGAGATATTAAAAGAGGAAATATTGCGAAGGTGTTGGTTTTGAAGGTTTGGCAAATATTTGGGGGCTCCGAGGAGATTATCACAGATAATGCTAGCTAACTGGTTTCCCGGGTAATTAAAGATCCATGTTTTGAATGGGCTGAGGAAGCAAATCATGACCATCCCGTATTACCAGTGCCCGAATATTGTGTAGCGAGTAAACAAAGATGTTAAGGTGGCACTCCGCATTTTCAACAACAATGATCAACGAGGGTGGAATCATAATATTCCCAAGCTTCGTATTGCTTTTAACTTGGTACCACACAGCACCACTGGTTTTACTTCGTGCAAATTTTTCATGGGGAGAGAACTTCAGATTCCTCTGCTTAATGTATGGAGCATACTGCTAGAAAGTATGGATGATGATAGTAAAAGTGAACTTGACAAGATTTGGAGCGAAACATAAGTGCATTTAGAAAAGACTAGAAAGACTATGGCCAAAAGATAAATGACTTTAAAGTGGGTGAACTGGTACTGTACCGTCAAATTGTGCAAAGTAAAAAGGTAGACAATTTCTCCTCTAAATTGGATATGCCCCATCATGGACCATTTCGGATTCTTTGTTTTTTGGGTCCTGTCATTGTGTTGTTGGGTGACCCTGATAATTACTTTGAAGTGAGGAAAGCTCACCTATCTCAAATAAAAAGGTTTCACACTTCTGAGGATAGTAAACACTAATGTGGTATACTGAGTTTGAATGTAGCCTACTGAACAGTTGTTCAGAGTTTTTGAGCTGGGACCTGTTTATTTTTTCTGAGTATTGTTGAGAATCTTAACTTTGTGTTTCTGTAACATTCTCATTCTTAAATGTTTTCTCGTATGTGTATGCTTCATCTATTTTCTTATATTTGTGGAGGGAACTTGTTTGTTTACTGATGTATAGTACTATCTGTTGACTTTCTAGCTGCAGAGTTGGTTGGTAACTGCCAATTTTAACATATACTAAGTGTAAGTCAGTGGGCCAGGAGTGTTCAGGTACTTTAAAGTGTTGCCTTTATCTTACCCCCAAAATCTTTTTTTGCGGGGGGTAATTGTGACTGTCTCTCGTCACGTAACTTGGCGCCTAGTAATTTTTTTGACAAGGTTGGCAACAGTTTATTGCTGTGGCACAAGTGTAGAGTACATTTATTCTATGTATTTTTAACTCAGACGGCCGATTAAATTCTTCCTATTTAGTATATACAGAGCGTTGGAATATTACATATTTTTAGAATTCATTAATATTGTTTTCTAATTGTACATTTATTTTACGGTCATTATATTTCAAATACTACTTGATTGTAATGTAAGTAGTTTAAATGGTTGTTCGGGCAATCGCCACCAGGTGCGCTATGTGTCGCATGCCGCAGGACGGCACTGGCTAGGCCTAGTCGGCTGATGTCTGCTGAAAGGAGCACAAGTAGTGTGCAAAGCACCTCGCACATGCTCGCCCGATACAGAAATGTGGCAGACGATACAAGAATGAAGGCGGCCTCAGTCTGGAATGTTTTGTATGTAATGTACAAGTATGAAGTCGCTAGCTTGGCATAAAGACTGCACGTTTATCAATATGTTACGCCATTTAGAGTTACATCCTTGTTACGGCAAAAGTGTAGTGGTCCTATTGTAAAGTTTTCTTGCAAACTTGTTCCTGGAAGGAAATGCCGCTAGTGACAGAAAATTCTGAGCAGCAACGTAACTCCAATGTGCAATACTTTTAATTGTACGTGGCTGGTGTGTGCACAAATGGTGCTAGCGTCATGGCACATTCAATGCACCAGAGGTGCGATCAGCTGACGAGCAATGCGACCATGTTGTCCTGATGGGCGCTGGGGCCTGCGACACGGTGGAACCACAAAGATTTTTCTGGGGCTGTGTGTTGTCCTATGCTGCTACGTCGCTACTAAATTACCAGGTATGAGAAGAGTGAATCTTGGTGTGACCAGTACTGTCCGGGTCATATATTCCCTGCGAGTTTTACATCTTCAAGTGTTATAAAAAATTGCAATGCGGAGAGCACCTTGTCTGCAAGCATCTTTTACTGTGACGCGAAATATTAACTGTATTTAAAGACCATGAATATTTTAATAGGTGTGTTGTCGGTAAACGTAGCTTTTTGGTATAAAATGTTAATCACTTCAGTATAGAATTTGGAAGCGTAAATACGTGTTACGCATGACATGGAGTGTTAAAGTAAGTGAAAGTAACAGAGTGTAAAATATTCATAAATAAAATAACTTTGAATTTAAACAGAAAATTTGGTGTGCGCTATCATTTAGTGTTTCAACCCTATGCCTGCATATTTGACAGCTGTAAAGATAAATAATATTGAACTTATGGCCTATTGTGCAAATAATGAGACTGCACAATGTTTACACCAATACGCAAGTAATTAAACGTAACCAATTTACTACCTGCTATTAAGATTTGTTGCTTTTTCTGTAAATGAGTTAGTCATCTACTCACGAGTTATGTTAGGAGGTTTAGGAAACTTTTGGCAAAGTGAGATAGCGAGTACCCTGAAACATTTATTTATCTATAACATCAGTTTTGAAATTACCTAATTAATCAGATATTAAATGACACTAGACTGATTTTAAAGTTTCCTACAACAATTTTTGGAATGCATCTAAAACTTATTTTTTCCATATATTACTCTTAGCTGGAATTTAATACATATTGAAGTAGCCAAGGAAGAATGTGCTAAGATGATTGTTACAGTAAGATTGTTGGAGGATATGACATCACATCGTGATATCTCGAAGAAGAAAAGGCTTGACGAGTCCTCCTTCGAGGGCTAGACATCTAACATGGCCAGACATTTCAGTTAAGTGCCCCACCCGTCTGCGTCTTGATGACAGTGTACGTGACGACTCCGGAGGGAGGATGGTCAGCATCGTGTAACCAGGCAGAGGAAGGATGGAGATGTTCCATTCAAATGGAATCTTCAGTGATGCCTGTCGTATTTAGCTTTGAAAATGCTGACGCCATCACTTCCAAAGCTGTCAAGTAAGACCTATCCATTGCATGAGTCAAAAGTATAGTTGCAAGTTGGCAATCTTAGTGAAGTATTTTGATAATATTGCTTAACTGTCAGATTTGTCCGAGGAACTGTTTTAATGAGGAAGCCAAGTTTAGTTTGTTGCTGCAGTATGAAAATCGCTTTTGTGATAAATGATTAAATGGACTATCCTTGCTGAACATTCCCAGTGGCCATTTCATTTTCATGTTCTACCCCGAGAACTGTAATTTGGCATGCAGTAGTACTAAGGCAGATTTCATTTAGTTGCGCTCTCCATGTTGAATTTTCAAGTTTTCAAAGCAGTAATTGTCAATCAGATTTCTTTGGCAAAATATTTTATAGGTATCTGACGGCATGAATTTCGAGTGTAATTCTATTTCTTTGAATTTAATTTGTCTTGAAGGGTTAATAAACCTAAATATGTTTGTTTAATTAAAAATGATATCTAAGGATATTCTGTCGTTTCAATGTGTATGTTAGTTGTAAGATGGTTTTTTTCCAAGGTGTCTTGATTTACTAATATTGAATTTAAATATTTCAAGTTAATCATTAATGAATGCTGACCTAGGTATTCCACAAGGAATCAAGTTTTTCTCTTTGGCATGTGTGAGCCAGCTTTCCTAAAGTATCTCAAATTGTATATTCCTCATTGTATTAAAATTCCACATTTTTAATGGAATGTAATGTTATGAAGAAAAGTCTGCTACTTGATTTGCTGTAGGTCAGTTATATTCTGGACAAAAAAGTAAGAACCACACAGCTACACAAGTTTCCAACTTAATCTAAATTCACAACACCCAAACAACCATTATCTTTATAAACATTAATTTTCCAATCTCATAATAGTACATTACGACTCCCTAGCTTTTATTAGTGTGTTATTTGTTACTGTAATGTGTTATAGATTCTTTATTTTCCAAATTATGTTTTATCTTATTGCAATGTTAATGTTGTGCTATGTATGCATTTGTGTGTGTTTTGTATGTATTGATGTGTGTTTGTGTCTGTATTGATATAAGGTACTGCACTGAATTTAGCTCTATCCTCAGGCTTTATCTCGCCTCCTGCATGTTTCATCGCCGACCACCAGGCTGCAATAGCCAGAACAACAACCACCTAAGTCCCACAGTGCACGGACTAGGCAATGACAAGGTGCCTCGAAAAAGAGTTCATTTAACAAGCTTTTATCTAACTTCACATCTATGTATGTGGGTGTGTTTAGTGCAAATCTTGCAAGTCGATTTTAAACCACTTCCCATTATCCAATTGAGCTTGCTGCAGCAATGTTGCCAGACCTCCCTGTCTTTGACCACCTTGATTAGGCAGGGTGGCTTGGTGCATCCGATCAGCTGTGCTCGCGCGCACGTGCACACACAGAGTTGTGTTGCATCATTATCTGGTGTATTAATGCTGGTTTCTCATATTACGTAACTAATACATTTTGCATAAATGTTTTAGTATGTTGGTGAAAGTTTATGAGAAACTATAATTTCTCTACTCACATAGTAAATGTATTGAGTTTGGCTTCGTTGGACTTGTATCAATCAGTACTTTGGTTATAGATGGGGTCTGATGGAGCTGGGAGGTGACCAAAAGAACTCTAAAACTACATGCAGTAAACGTATCAAGTTTGAACTCGTTGGACTTGTCTCGATGAGTACTTTGGTTGCAGATTGTGACCAGAGTCTGATGATATTCTTTAGTGTTTAATTCGACAGACGCAGCAATGCACATTGACATAAAGCTTGTCCCGAGATCTGCATTGCTATATAACAAAAAAAAATGGTGACCCCTAAAGTGAAAAATAAAACAACTGTAACAAAAACTTTTAAAACCAAGCTTTATATTTATAAATGCACTAAAAAGAGTGAAAATTATAGTAGTTACACAATATGTAGAACTTTAAAGATGTGGTTGAACAACCATAATAAACTTTACTAGGTACAAATTAATATGTTTGTATCAATTTATATATACCATATAAAAGCTTGGCGCAATATAAACCATATACCTCAGTTGCATAAGCATAGTAAGCACATATCTTGCGTAAGGCTCTTGACTCTTCACGCCAAGCTTTTATATACAAAATATAAATTGATACAAACAATTAATTTGTAGCAAAGTTTATTACGGCTGTTCGACCACATCTTACAAGTTCTAAAAATTGTGTAACTACTATAATTATTTTTCTCTTTTAGTACATTTATAAATAAAAGCTTGGTTTTAAAAGTTTTTTTATTATTATTTTTTTATTATTGCCAATTTTATTCAAAATACCAAAATAGCTGCTATATACGCATTACAAACGAAGTATCTAAAACATAATTATAATTATTATAGAGTGCTAACTTATATCTTGTAGGCGATAAATTACAGGCAATTTAATGACTTAGAAGCATAAATATTGAAGTGCACCTCACATTTCCAAATTTTATTTGCAAAAATGTAGATGCATACCGATATAGGTGCTATATACGCATTATAATTTAAGTGTCTAAAACATAATTATAACTATTTTGGACTGCTATGTCCTGAACGCGCTTATTTATAAGCCATTTAATGACATAGAAGCATGAATTTAGAGGGGCGCCTCAAATTTTTACATTTTTTTTTTTTGCAAAAATAGGAATGCATACATATATAGCTGCTGTGTATATGGGTGTTATGGCTGTATATTTGGTAATATTTTTCTTGTAAACTTGACAACTCCCTGCCAGAATATATTGGGAATAAAGGAGGCTAAAATAAAATTTAAAAAAAGTGCAGGTACCCAAGTGGAAAACTTCAGTAGTACATAAAATAAGCACCATCTCAAATATTTTCCCAACTTTGGAAATGTAATTTAAGTCAATAATTACCAGGTTTACTAACTAAACCCATTTATACGGTATGTAATAATGCTTAATCAGTAATCACACTAACCTCAAATTTTCATGTTTTAGGAAAGAGTTAAAATGTTTTTTTCTATTACTTTCCAGAGAAGGCAACACGCAATTACTGGGCAAGGGTAATGATAAAATTTAAGAGAGACACACTGGGCATACGACGGTTGAAGACTTCGTACGAAGAAAATAGGCTTAAAGCCTGTGAAGAGAAGTTCGAATGAATAACGATATACATAGTACACAAGCCTACGGCTAACTACTTGGAAATTGTCCCCCCCCCCCCCCCCCAACCATTAACCCTTCGCAAACGCACACAATCATAAGACATAGATATTAACAAATACTTGACAAGAATTCCGGATGATTAACCAACCTTCCGACGGTATTAATCTTCCAACTTCATATTAGACATAATTAATGCGTCCGACAAACACCACTCCTAAAACCTAATTAAAGCTCGGCTAAGATCTCGTACAAGAGCGACACATTTTATGACAATATAGAGAACAATAAACACAATACTGTAGCGGCATTTCACGCTCGAACTAACGTGCCAGGCCCAATTTCACTAATCTTCCAAGTCTCCAAATCAAAGCGTGAAATAAGAGAATGTCAAAATTGTAGTAGTGCATAAACCTTCACCGAAGAGCGGACAATAACACGTGCTAAAACAACTATATAAATAACCGGTCCACCACGCATACTGCTGGTCACTACTTCCGGCGAATAAACAAGACCTATTTGACACTAGAGTAAATTCCAGATATCAGTCGCCATATTTAAAATTTGATACTATTCCCAATGTACCAACGAAATAAAATAAACATTTCTTGTTAACAAATTTACTTAAAAAACATAAATTAAAATTGCATTTAAACATCACAGAAAATAATAAAGAAAAACGTAACATAACATATAGCAAAAAAATACGACTTGTTAGGATTTATAAAGGGAAATTAAAATTCCAAAGACAGACCATTTACAGTCAGGACGGCCGTGTTTGACCAAAAAACTAAATATCGTGCTATCACTATAACAAATAACAAATATGACATCATAACAAATAAAAAAAAATTCTTTTTGGCCGTCACAATACGTCTAACAGAGACCGTCACCATCCGTAACGGTTGAAAATTCTGAACATCAGTATTTGAGTTGCGATATCAGTTATTTTGTGTGTATAATTTAACAGCCTGGCCAGTTTATAAACGTTAAGAATTTAAATGCTAATATTAGAAAATATTACTGCCATTTTTTGTAACACTTTTGTTGTTTTTCACGGTTTATTGTGTTAAGACTATACAGTCAATTCCACAAACCCCTGCCACTATGTTAAAATTTCCATGAAACTGCTTTCAATAATATTAGTCTAACAAAATTGGAAGGTTTTTACATAAACTTAGCATCAAAATGTCGCCATTTTTTTCTGAAAAATTTAGATGGCAAAAGGTTCGATCAATAATTTGATGACAAGGACCGGTTCTAAAATTTCTTTGCTGTTTGGTGGTTGATGCGAACTATACGTTCACGAGTGCACTCATTACCTCTTTCAACACCGCAGTCACTTGCTCCATCTAGCAGACACCAGTTCAACAAGAACGGCCGCGAGTACGATTGTGCTATGCAACGAGAATTGCAATTTATACCGCTATGCCGAACCGTACAATATGACTCAAGTGGCCAATTTGTTTTATTTGTTTACAAGAGGTAACTCCTGGTATAAATTAACAAGCAGTCCATAATGGTAACCCACCATCACCCCAATAGTAAAAAAAAATTGCTTCAGGGGTACCGGCAATTGGTAAGAACATTGGATAAGTTCGCGCTATAACACCGGGCGTCATTCCTATGTTCGTGAAGTCGACTGGACTGCAGGCATTTTCTATAATGCTATGTGGCTCCTTGTGATTTAATTCTGTAGGGATATCCCCCACCCCCCTCGCACAGGCAATCGGCGCTCAAAAAAATCCTAATCAACCGCAAGTGTTGCCAGTCATTATTCCCAGTAATCTTATCAAGCTAGATAATTTATTTTATATGAAGTATAATTAAGCATGGCACCACACACCACTTTTCAGGGATGGTCATGCCAATTAGATAAGTTGCCCAAAACTGCAATTTATATTGAACAACTTCCCAGAAGATATCACACACTTTCAACAAGTCAACCGAAAGTCGAAATGCTTAAACTACTTGCAGATATTCAACATATATCAGTTAATTATGTAAGTGTTGTGAAAGGGTAAATTTTACATTTATCAGTTGATGAGAACACAATACACAAGTGTGTTCTCCAAACCATTTGTATCGCACAGTTAATTATCGCATTTAGAGCACACATGGGCGAAAAGAACAGCCCATAGAATGTTGGTGTGAGATGCAGAGGATAACACCTTTACTTTTCCTTGGTAACCCAGATTGCATATCTCACACCGGACATTTTTGCAGATTTCTACTAAGAAGTAACTCTTGACAGAAATTAGCAAGCAATTTGATAATGCATCCCCACGAAGTAACTGCTGTCGGGTACACAGGCAATTGGCGGGAATGTAGAGGCTACCTGCGCAACAGCTTTCTAAACCTCTCCAATCTGCAGATCACCTACGAACTTGATTGCCAAAATATGGCCAAAAATGGCCAAACTCTGACCCCAGTTTTTATGTGAATGAAATGATAATAACATGGACCATGGTGGTTGTCATGGCTTGGAAAGGGATTGGTTGGGATTTATAAATGCGGTAAACAGAATATGGAAAAGTTGTTTAGCATTATATATCAGGTAGGCGGCAGACGTCGCTATGGAGGCGTCACTGATGTGGAAGAGCTGTCCTCGTAACCTTGGGGTGTTGAGGGCCGTACAACCCGACCACATTCCCGTCTAGATCTTGCAGTTGTTAACCTGATGTGGAGGCCTCGTAGTTTTCTAAACGAGGGACTCTTCGGTCTGCCCAATCACCGCTTGGTAATGTTAATTCAATATTAGGTCGACCTAATCTAACTCCCTATGCATGGATTGTTAGGGCCAAACGACACTCCCATAAATGTTACTCGCATTAATTTGATTAGGTTGCAGCACACATAGAAATTAATATTTACTTTCGCATTCACATAAACACTTACATAAGGGAATTGCAGGTTTTAAGGGGCCTGCATCCTGAAATGCCTTTCACCAACCGAATAGAAAGCACTCGTCAGTTCATGCTATTTATTGGAGAATCTAACATTCTCTCCAGGAGAATAGCATACACAATTCCACACTTTAAGACTGCAGCTAAGGATATGCGGTAAATAAAGCACTAGGCTTTCATTAAGTTAAGTGTGCTGAAAATACTTATAAACTCCCCAAGAGATGCAATTCCTGGGGAGGCGAGGGGAAGTATCCCGGACAGCGAAAAAGAAAATGATTCTTGATGTAATTAACAACTGGTGAAAAATTACCGGTAATGAGGATTAATACCATCCGGGCAGGAAAAGCACAAGAACGATTTCACATGGTCCCCTCCCCCGCCGCTCACCAACATACAGGTGTGCTATATTGACTGACTATCCATCATGGCGCGAGAGCTTGTGGTGGTGGGCCCACATGTCGTGGAGGGAACTACTAGCACACACTGAGAAACAAATTTACCATTACATGCTATAACAATCATAAACACTGCAAAAATACAATTCAATAATTACCTCCAAATCTTACCATGCAACTGGAATGAAATGGGGTGGCCATAACGATGGTGGCAGTGATAATAAACATTTCGAAAAAAAAAAACAAAATGACTTTAAACAACAACACTGGTGTATAAGGGTTTCTAGACATATTAAATTTTATATGTGGGACACGTGTTCTTATCACGTGTCGAGAAATGTGCTTGTAAAAATGTTATAACCCTTTTTGACTCTATCTATTACTCTGCCCACTCTCCCACGCTAGTAGGCATACGTGGCGCAACATTCCTCTGCACTGCATTGCACTTGCCCGATCTTGCCCACTACTGCACTCACTTTTCAAACGTCAATAGTGCATGTGTGCTGCACTTGGAAGTGGCCAACAAGACAAATGTCCGAGGGTGAGGAATGACACACATCAAATACCCCCACCCCTCCTTTCTAGGGTCGTTTGTGGGTCGAAGACTCCACCTGCAGCACTTGGGTGTCCTCGAGGTCTTCCAAAGGCTTAGGATGTAGGCCCTTCCTTACTGAGCCATACCTAAACCTCCGAGTGCTCCTAGGTGTATATATGGCTAACTGTGCCATGGTGGCCGAAGCACAACAACACTGGCGGCACTGCTGAGGCAGGTGAAACTGTAGTGATGTCCTGTGGATGCAGTATGAGGCAACAGATCTGCTGCATTCATACCCATCACCCACTTCTGCTGCTGCCCACATCCCTTCGTCTGCTTCTGATGTTCCACCTATACTTGCTGACCTCTTCTACACTTGCATCATGATATCATTCTCTTGTGCAACACGGACGGTCTCCTTACCCCTGTTCACTTGCAGTGTTTTTGCTTGCTCCTCCCTCTTCTCTTGTGGCGTCCTCCTCCAAACATCCTGGTTCAAACTGCTCTGGGCGCCCCATCAGGAAGTACTGCTACCAGAATGACAGGACTTGTAGGTGTGTCGCCGCCGAAGAGACATGGGTAAGTGGTCTGGCGCTCCCTGTCAGGCGTGGTGATAGCAGGTATAAGCGTGTTTTCTTCCCCCTCTTCACAACTTCCTGCTGAGGTCCCTTCCTGCTTATTCAGGGACCTCATCTCCCACGAGGCCGTCATAGGGCTCACCAAGTGGTCCCCCCAGGTGGTACGTTACTTGTGGTACCAGAGCTACCCCTTCATCCAGAGGTTCCATCACACCTCCAGCTTCTCTCCCTGCTTCGGCGAGCTAGGCAGCTCCGTCGTCACCTGTGGCTGAGAGGCCCTGGAACCAATCTCGTCATGCCCGACAGCCGGGGTGAGCCAGATGTCGTCCCAATAAACACTCACCCATCTCCTGCAGATGCGGGACAAGTATGTGGTAGGTCCCAACTGCTGCAACATTCAATGCAGCCAGCTCCATTTAGCTGCACATGCAAAAATCCTTGCATACAGAGAACTGTGGCATCGGTGGCAGTCTTGTTTTTGTCGGCACCCATCTTGCTGCGTATAGCATGTGCTGCTCAGGTACCTGCTCCTTTCATTTCCTACGTACTTGCCAGTTTGTAGTACTGCTTGGTGTGTCACTACTGTTCTGTCTCCCACATATTCCCTGACTTGTAAGCACAAGTTTCTTCCCAGCAATACTTCGGCAAGGGAGTTGCCGGCTGTGGCATTGATTCGTCGGCAGAGTGTGTACAGTGCAGCTGCTAGATCTTCATGCCATTTTGTGTGCTGATCATCAACACAGTGGCGAAGCTGAACTTTTAACTTTTGGTTCCGCCTTTTTTTGTGTTGGCCCTGAGGTGGTAAATTGCCATTGTAATGTGCCTCACTCCCCACTTCGTGCATAATTCACACCACTGTTTTTCAGTAAACTGGGTCCCCTTATCAGTCAATAGGTTTTTAGTAAAACCTCAACTTGGGAAAAAGTCCTCACTGAGCACTTTTGAGATGTTATTTGTATGGGAACTACTGACGGCGTACGCCTCAACCCAATTTGAAAAATTGTCAGTGACTACCACTATAAATCATTTCCCGTTAGCTGACCTGGAGTACGGTCCCATTAAATTAAGGCACACGGTCTCAAAAGACATTTCCGGTAGACGCAACTGCTGTTGCTGCCGGCCATCTGTCTTGCGACTTTTAAACAAATTGCAATTCTGGCTCGTTTGCACTAAACTGCGTGTATGTATCATGAGTCATGGGCATAAGAAATGCTCCATTATGTTTCGAACTATCTGGGACACCCCAGGGTGTCTGGGTACATTACCACTGTGAGTATGGGCGAACACCTGATCCCACACACCAGTAGGGACATACATTCTCCACTTCCCTGTGTTACCCAGCAAGCACATATCTAACCTACCGTTCACTACTCGCAAGTTTTCTACCATTCCTTCTTCGCACTGCCATGTCTTGTCTTGCGAAAATTGGCAGCCCTGCTGTGTTTGCTTTAATTGCTCGAACAACTCCATGATAAAAATGTAATTTTCCATAGCACTCACTTGCTGTATGCTAAGTTCGGAAATAGTCCCATCACCTGACAAAAGGATCTCCTCCCATTCAGCATCATCTTGCAAAATCACTTGCGTGTTCTGTGCACGTGATAAAATATTTGTTAGCTGGTTCTCCTTTCCTTCTGCATGTTCCACAGAGAAATCGAATGATCGCAGGAGCAATGCCCAATTGGTTAATTTACTGCATGCTTCATTCATGTTATGAAGCCAGAGCAGGAATCTGTTGTTGGTGCGTAACGTAAAGCGCTGGTACTCTAAGTAAGCATGGTCATTTTTATCACACAGATTGCAGCGAGAAATTCACGCTCGTTGTGATCGTAGCGGAGCTCTGTAGGGCCTAACTTGGCACCAGCGAAAGTCAATTAAGTTTCTTTCACCAATATCGGATAGTTGCCAAAGCACTGCTCCTACTCCTTCCTTGTTCACATCGGATTGTAAATACAAGTGCTTCCCCGCATGGTATCTTGCCAGTGTTAGACACATCTCAAATGTCTCATTAATTTCCTGAAAAGACCATTCTGCTGCTTCTGACCATTGAAATCAGTTTTGTGGTGAAAACAAACTTGTCAGTGGTGCTGTTATGACTGAAAAATTTAAAATTGTGCTCTCTTAAGCAATTTATTAAACCAAAAAAATTGCATAACTGCTTCCTGGTTTTTGGCTGTGTGTACTTTGCTATTAGTTTCAACTGTTCTGGATTTGGTTTATTTCCCTCTGTGTCTATGAAATGCCCTAAAAAGTCAATACTGGTGTTTCCTATGTGACATTTTTGCAGTATACATGTCAGCCCATTAATAGTTAACCTCTCTAAAATTGTGGACGGATGAAGTAAGTGCTCCTTCCATGTGTTGTACCATATGATCACGTCGTCCAGGTAGGCCATGGTGAAGTCGCCGATTAAGCTATCCAACATGTGCACCATCATGGATTGAAAGGTGGCTGGGGCGCTCTTAAGCCCAAGAGGCATTGTGCAGAAATGGCAGCAGTACCAGTCTGGCACATTAAATGCTGTTTTTTTATGGTCTTCCATCTTAACCGGTACTTGCCAATAACTACTTGTTAAGTCAAGGGATGGCATAATTTTTGCCTGTCCTAATGATCTGAGAGCATCTGTTACACTTATCTGCGGTGGTAATGAATTTTTGGTAACTTCGTTTAAGGGCCTAAAGTCGACACAAAAATGCCACATGCTATTTTCTTAAGTCGTGAGTGATATTGCGGAGTTGTACATACTGTCTGTTGGCTTAATAACACAGTCACTTAGTATTTCCTGGATCTGCTGTTTAATGATTCTCGTCTGATGTGGTAATTAACTACATGGCAGTAAGTAACTGCTTCTAATGTTATTTCATGTTCTGCAATTGAGGTTCGGCGTAAAGTGTCTCATGTTCCAAATACATATTTACGTTCATTTAACAAACGTATAAAAGGGGCCTGGTGTTCGGGTGGTATGTTATGGCCGAGATCACTCAATATAATGTGTGGTAAATTAACTGTCGCTTTCCTGTTCAGGTTATAAAGTGTAAGTCTTTCTTTCTCGCCAAAATGTATTCTGCGAGCAGCTGGTTCAACAATTGTATTTTGCTCAGATAACGACAGGGCTCTTAAGATGACATCCTCCTGTATTTCCAGAGTAAAAATAGCTGTTGTTATTGTGCTAATGTCCTGTATGTTAACTGTCATTTTGCGTGGCTTAATGCTGTACTGTTCTCATATTTGGTGGCTAACCGAATTACAAAATTAACAGGTTAAACATCTTGTGATTTTACAAATTCCGGCCTAATATATTTGTGTGATGCTCCAGAATCATCTAGTGCTTGACAATGATGCCCATTCATATTTACAAGGATCCTGATAAATTGTTGTTCGCAGTTACTGACCTGTTGTAACAATGCTTGTTGTGATGTCTGTTCCTGGGGTTTCTGATGCGGATCAGGGGTGGAAGAAACGTCCAGCCTCCTCAACCCTATATCCCATTTTCCTGCTTCTTTCTCGCTTCTTCCTGTATGAGTGTTATGTGAGAATTTTTGGGGCGTTTGCTATACCAGTGGTATGCCGGTGTAGGGCAATACCAACACGGATATCACTGCAGCTAACTTTTATTCCACACACTTGGCTGCACACATGCACTGTGTGTTGTACCTTGAACCTCTTGTGTCCTCCTGTTATGGTATGCCGGTCTGTTCAATGGTGGTGGTCGAAAGAAATTTTGTTTTTGTTGGCCGAACTGTTTGTGTTACTCCTGCTGTACTGGTGGTGGGGCGGTGTGACCCAATGTGTCTCTCTGCTCGTTATGCCATCGATCTACACCCAGATCACAACACAGTTGTTCATGGTCACGTTCCAGTAAGATCGCTCTGTGGATGACGTCTTCAATGGTCCCGTTCAGTAGCGGTATCAGTGTTGCTGTGAATTCTGGCCTGACTGTTTCAGCAATATTTTCTAAGATTTCCCGTTCTGGCAATTGCGGATGAATCTGGCGGATTAGGTGTTTCTTACATGTGATGAATGCAGTTAAAAGTCAATTAGGCTGCTGTTCTTCCTGCATGAGTTGACTCTCTGTCTGAATAGAGTTGAACACACTCCTGAAACGGTTCTGGAAGGCAAGGCAAAAATCTTGCACTGTAGCCCATAATGATGTAATGATTTCCCCAAAACTGTGCGTCTCCTTGAATCTGCACACAAACACAGCTAGCCCATTCGTCCTGACTGACACCATACCAAGTGACCCTGTGGGTGCAGTCCTCTAGGAAGGCAGTGGTGTCTTACGACAATGTTACCACAAATATGTTCAAAATCTGACATCTGCTAGGCGTTCTTGCATGTATTTGTCCTGGCGGAGTTGTGTTGAAGTTTGGCTCACGGTCCCTCTCTCTCTACCAGGTTCCATTGCGGTTCTTGGTGTTGATTGTGCTACTATGTTTGCAGTGTCACATACAGCATGGTCGGGCAAGGCATGGTTACTGATGGTAGGATTGATGCATACAATGGTGTTGGGTACATGGTAGGCATTGGCGGTAGATAGGTACTGACAGGTAAATATGGTAATGAAGTTACATTCGAATGGGGAGGAGGTAACATTGCCGACATTAAGAGTGGCCATACCCCTGTGCTCACCATGTGTGTGCTGTTGATGTGGGGATGTTGCTCCCCTGCTTGCTTTCCTGCCATGAATGAAAAGCATTTCTCCCATCCTGCAACTTGTGCAACACTTTCCTGATTCTCCTCGCTCTTGCTTGTTACGTACTCTGGCCAGTTAATATTCTGAACATTCCTCTAGCTACTGCTTACTTGAATGTGACATGTTGACATGAGGTCCTCAACTTGTTGTTGTACATTGCAATGTCCATCATTAATGTGGCAGTTACCACACGTAAACACTAAACCACTTGTGGTAGTTTCTTCTTTCTCACTGAGACAATCCCGGTGGAATTTGATATGACAGTTTCAGCACTGTAATATAATTGCCCTTTGCACATCGCAAATAAGATTATCACAGTAACATGGCACTTGAAAGTCTGATTCCGTTTTGATTACTTGCAATTGCAGTGTTTCTGTTGGGGAATTTTTCCGTGAAACCACTGTTTCCACAGTGCGCTGTTGTTCGCAGATGGTCGCGACATGGGCTGTTTGTTGTTGAGTTTGGTCACTGGTCGTAATGACAAGACTGTGTGCCCTGCTCGAATTTGTCAACAAAGCCCAAGAGTGATGATTTCGTAGTGGACGTGGTGTAGCTGGCCATGTTGAGAGTTCAAAGTCACACATGCAGTGCAGATGACCATTCCAGTTGATGTGCACAGCACGGTAGTCACAATGTGGCAGCCCCACTCGAGCACAAGCGGGTATGGGGGTTCAACGAACCAGTTCCTGCTCAGTTAACTGCCAGCGTGCGGCACAAGCGATGAGCACGGGCAAGAACGGGAACTTCTCCTCCCTTCGTTCCCCATTTGTTGTGCTATTGGGCACTGTTACTGGTGATGGAAAGGGTGGCACGAGTGCACACTCGTTCCCTTTCCATTGTCCTGTGTCATGCCTGGTGGCATGAGCCATGATGTTACACACTACACAAAGATGGCTGCCTTTCTCGCCCATGGTGTGTGAGCCGACCCGAACAGGCCACTACACCTTATGCACTTGGAATATTTTTACAGCATATTCATAAGGAGCTGCATTCAAGGATTGCATTGGTCGTCGGTTGATTGACCCAGAAGAAAACCTTGTCTCTGACGTCTCACACGACATTGTCCAGCAATATCTGGCACCCCGGGGTCAAATAACTTTTCAAATTTCACCGCTCCTTAAATGCTGTCTCTACCCACTGAGGCACTACAGCGCCATGTCAAAATGGCCCCCAACCTAGTTGCAGATATTGGAAGACCTGCAATTCCAAAAATTCTTTTTCATTTTTCCAAATTTTTTTCAAACCTTTCCAGAATTTAAATTCCTAAATTCACCCGCAACGAGGGAGCTGCAATGTCAACTTGGCATCCTGTAAAGCAAGGGGTAGCTTTAACATGCCTTAATGAAGCCTGCATAATGCAATAAATATTGCACATTTCAGCAGGAAAATTGTGCCAAAAAAAAACAAGGCACTCGCCATTGCTCCAGCAAGGGCGAACAAGGGCTGCAAGGCAGCTATCTTGGGGCAGCAGATGTGATGTCGCCAGCACGACACCCTGTCGCCGATCAGTGGGGACAAACACCAGGGGAGCGTACCTGCGTTACTCCACCACCGCCTGACGTCACTGCACGTGTGCCACAGCACGCCAAAAAGGAGGAGAGGAAACGAACGAAGGAGAAAGGGTATCACACTAGTTTCTCTCTCGGGTGTGTGTTGCTAAGAAGAACACACAATGGCTGGCCAGACAGAAGAAAGCGCATCAATGTTTCAATGCTCGCATTGCGTTCGAGAGATGCCGACAAATTTAATCACCAAATATGAACTAGGCACCTACTGCAGGTGTAAACCCAAGTTCAGCACATCAATCAACTGCCACGCGATAAACCATACTGAAGTGCAAATAGTGGAGGAATTAACTGAACATTCGAAACAACCTACAAAAATTCTATAACCTAGTCAAAATTTATCACTAACTAGTTGGTGTTTGAGTCTTTTGTGCACTGGCCAAGGAAAATTACTGCTTAAGTGTGGGCAGTACTCTCTACTTTTCACCAGGAGTGTCTTAGCGCAACCGAAACCAGCACATGGTGGGAAATGAAATTTATCTGTGACAATTGCAATCAGAACTTCGGTCCACAACCATCCACATGCCATTGAAATAAATTTGTAGCATATTGGCAATACAACCTTTTTGAGCAGCTGAATGAGTAAATCACAGTACCAAACAGTAGCAAAGAGGAGACACGGTAAGACTTGGAAAAAAAAAAAAAAAAAAAAAAAACAAATGTTTCCTTTTCCATTTCACAGCATCTTATGAGTAAAGTAATAAGAAAATGAAAGTGTTAATAGAAACAGTAATCACTTTTTAAAAAAATGAATACGAAAATAGTGGCAATGCTTTGGCAATTCTACTAATTTTATCATTTTACGCAACACGATTAATAAAACTATACGAAATATAGATGATAAAAAAAAAATTCGATTTGTTACATACTTTGCAACAAATGATTGAAATTTTTAATAATTTGGTAAACAATTTGAATAATTTCGAAATTAGACAAACATGTTTCAATTAAATTATGAAGAATCAAATTATCGCATTAATTTCATAGATTCGCTCGTAAATAGTAACGATGACAAAACTTGAGAAAAAAGGACAAGAGAAAACAAGGGTAATTGTAAATACATTACCGGGCTTTGGAGAAGCCATTAATATTTTATTATCCACACCCTTCTCCCAATGATCATACGTGGGATTTTTAGATCAAGCTATAAATACAATGCATAGCAGGCAAATTAATATAGAGTCTCCTTGGCATGGCACGAGTAAATTTTGGCTCATGAGGGAAAATGCGTTTTATGAGAAAATTGTTAGTTCGATGAACAAATATGAAGAGCTCAAACATGAGAACCAAGAAGGTAAATAATTGAATAATAAGGGGAAAGGACACATAAAACCTTTTTAAATATTTGTTAATTTATTTTATAATTTACAAACAACACAATGCAGATAACTGCATTTGCATTTATGAAAATTGATTTTTTTTTTTTTTTTTTTGAAAGTCATTGTGGCAGTCTTGGCAGCTACATGAGGAACAAACTTATGAAAATGGTTAATGAATCTCATTTACTATTTCCATTTATATGCAAGACAATTTTTGGATACTAATTACCTGTATAGGGACCTATGGATTTTTGTCATGTTCCACGAGAATTTACTAGATAGATCTATGATCGACATTCCTTCGCCCTTGCCCCTCTCTCTCACACCCACTTCCAACAACCAATCAGAGTAGACCATTTTACTTCACCTCCCTTCACCACCCTTCTCCTTCTTTCAGTTTGCCTTTATGGTAGAAAAATATGGAAAAAATATCAGTCGACGGTGAGTGACGGACAGAGAAAAGTCAACCTTCCTCCACTCCAGAGCAAAAGGAATAAAGGAAGTATAATAATAATAATAAATATATCTTATAAAATGTTAATATTATATATATAGTATATATTGTCTAGTGTAGATATACATATATTATAAGGTATAATATAATACTTATTCCTTATTCCTTTTCTGCTCTAGGAGGAAGGCTGATGTTTCTCTATCAAGCTCTCGCTGTTGACTGATGTCTTTTTTGAAGATATCACTGCAATGTAGGCTAAATTGGAAGGTGGGGATGGGAGGGGAATTGAAATGCTGCAACATGATTGGTTGTTGAAATTAGGAGCGGGGGAAATAAACAACCAACAAGAGTACACCACAATCTCACTTCCATATACTATACTAAGTTTAGCCTTCATGGGTTTGGAATCTGGAAAATAGACATCCCAATTGTGGATGTATTTACATGTCAGTGGAGTGTTTTTAAATTTGTACTCGATTGTCATCGCAGCAATTTTGGAAGCTACATACGGAACAAATCTTTGTAATTTGGACACGAATGGCTTCGGCAAGATTGTGTTTTCGATCACTATCCAAAACATACCATTACATCATAATTGGTATCCTTTGTAAGGTTAACAGTTATGTAACCAAACAAAAATTCATCTTGAGCCGACATTTTCCTATAGGTTTGCGAGACGAGAGCTTGACAGTGAGATTTACCGTCCAGTAGATGCTAAACGTCCTTTAACTAGTTTGCTTGAAGCAAAAGCTAAATCCCGACTTTTGATACTGCTTGGATCTGTTATTTAGTTATATTGAACAATATTGTTTGCTCGACTTTTACATTCCAGCGATTTCTAGTTTTTTAAATTTTATTTTACAAGTGTTTGTTTTATTATTTTACTTTGGTGTTTTTTTGTATTGTTTTAGTCGACCTATTTTTTTCATTTGCAAGTTTCACACCATATAAAAATAGACAGTAATTAAAAAACATTTTATTTCATCTTATTAAAAAACATTTCAAATAAAAAAAATTATCATACCTATAACTATTGGTAGGTATTACTTTCTTCGCAGTTACATGTTGTAGAGTGTATTTTCCTTCACTTGCGGCATTCATCGCAGCAATCATCGAAGCTAAATGTGGAACGAATCTTTGAAATTAGGTCACGAAAATATCGTTTATGGCCTTGGCCAGTTTTGGTTTCTCTCATTATCCAGGTAATTTTCTATCACTTGCATGGTTTGTTTCATTTTTTCGGCAATACTTTGTTTGATAGTAGCAAATGTTTATAATTCAATTGCAGTTGCAAATAAATATTTTGCATTTTGGTTATTGTTTCTTCAGATGGGTATCCCATTTTCATACTTGTGTATCCCCATGAACAAACCAAAAATTGCACATCACTAAAGTCGATAAACTTCTATCCTTCATCAACCACAATGATTTCTTGGGAATATCGACATTTCTTTATAATGTGTGTTTGCACAGCCACCAATGCTCAATTTTTTTTTATTTCAAACATAGTTTTTTGTACAAATGGGTATAGCTTATTATATTAGTGTCAGAATTTCAAAACACTTTTCATATCCATAATTTCCATACAGTTTCGAAATCATCCACTCCTATGTATAACCTTGGTCCAAAATATACCATTGCATCATAATAGGTATCCACTGTAGATCTAAGAAATCCCATTACATCATAATTGGTATCCTCTGCAAGTTTAACAATAATATAATCAAACAAAAATACATTTCTACCCAACATTTTCCTATGAGTTTGCAAGTCGAGAGCTTGGCAGTGAGATTTACTGTCCAGTAGATCCAGAATGTACTTTACCACGTTAATTCAGAGCGAAAGCTAACTTGCGACTTTCGAAATGAACAGGTCGTTTATATGGAAGAATGAACAATTGCGCAATGATTTCTTCTTTTTGATGGTCAATTAATTTGTTGCAATGTTCCAGACACAGGCGTGTAGTTCTCTATGATGATTGGAATCGCTCGTTTTTGGAAACCAAATTATGAGCCATATTCGTGGAAATGTCCTGAATACAAGCATCGACGAAATTGATCAACTCTGTGTCCCATCTTCTCGATCGAGCAACAACATACATGTGTTGTCCCTAACATCAAATTCACAACATCGACTGTTGAAATTATTATGCTTCGATCTTAGTTTATCCTTAATGATGTTGGCGATGTTGATGCAGCTGCCCACATTGTCGTACACATTCAATTTCCACAAAAAGGCCATTATTTTTGCAACATTTTTTTCTGGTTTTGTAACTGTCGACTTGACGCTGTATGAAATACCAACCATTAAAATTAGATTTATCAAACTGTCGACTTGCTTTTTTTGTTTTGAATGTGGTCATTTGTAATGTCGACTTGAATGTGTCATTTGCCTGCAGTTTGCTATCGAAACTGTACACACATATCAATTCAGCTTACATGGAGCTTTGGGATGTGGTAAAATTAACAGAGCCACCATTTCGACCTGCATTCTGTTGTTGGTGTGCAAAATGTTGGCGATCTTGCATTCTCATTCCTGATCAAATCCTGTTCAGCTTTGTTTTCACACTCGAGTACAAGTAAACATTCCTGTTCTGCTTTCCGACATCCCTGTTTGGCCTTTCTTCTTTATTATAATGGTATCTGTTGAAAAAAAATAAAAATAAGAATTATTTAAAACAATTTTTAAATTTTTAAAAATATATTTTATTGTCATCTTATGAATGTGTGACATGATAACCTAAGTTGATGGATATAGGATTAATTCCTTGAATGAGTGTGACATCATAACCTAAGTAGACAAATTACTGTGATGCAAAGAACCATTGTGGCATCGAACAGGTGTGATGTCATAACCTAAGTTGACAAATGATTGCGACTTCATAACGAAAGGTTGCACAAATACAGCCTGTGTATGATGTCATAACCCAAGTCGACAAACGAATAAAACATCATAATCTAATTCGATAAACAAGACAAGAATAATTTCTGCTAATTAGTCGAAAATCGCAAAGTTAAAAGAATTCGAGCAATATTTGTATATTTGTATATTTTAAATGTTACTAATATAAGGGATAAATTAAAAACCATAGTTACATAGTGAAGATGACTAAATCACACTTAGTCATAGAAAATAAAAAAAACATCAACAATCTATTGGAATGGCGAAATGGTGCATTCCCACCCAGCCATCGATGCATTCACATAAATCAGATTGCACTGTTTCGGATTCCCTTCCCTTCCACACCTTTCAGTTTGCTTATATACAAACAAAATCTGGAATATATATATATATAACTAGACACATACAAGCAAATTTATTTTTCTTGGAAACAAACTGACTTTTCTATAACGTAAATGGGGATATTAAATTGTGTAATGTGATTGGTCGTTGAATAAAGAGGTAGGGGGAATCAACGACCAATCGGAGTGCTAAATTTCTATTACCTTTTTCAAAGTATGATGTTTCTCTGTCCAGCTCTTGCCACCGACGGATGAATTTTCCAGATTTCTCTGCCAAATAGGCAATCTCTAAGGAGGGCAAAGGGAGGGGAAATGAAAAGCTGCAACATGATTGGTTGTTTAAATTATGTGTTGGGGGGTGTCGATGACGACACACTCTGACAAAATTCCATGGAACTAAACAATAAAAGATGCAGGTTTCTTCAATATTTTTTATTTATTGCAGATGTACATTAATTTATTTTAATGCAAACTAATTTTGTAACAAATTTCAAAATCCAATCGTTGTCTCCATCAAAGTCATTGTTATACTGCTGATAGTACCAACATTTCGATTATAACCATCGCTGATGTTGCCACAATCATCATCATTGTTGGTGTCATCATCATCATAACATCCAAGTCACTTTGTGAAGAATTGTGTTTAAAGAGCACTCGAATGTTTTCTCTACTTATAAAAAACCAAGGCATTATAAAAAAAAAAATTTTTTTTTACTCTAATATATATATATATACACATATATGTATGTGTGTATGTGTTAAAAAATATAAATGAAAAAAAGAGGAACCACCACAAAAAGAACTAAGTTATACAGTAAGGAATTTTATTTTTTTTCTCAGTCTCAAATCAGTATTCTGTGAGTGAAGAGCATGCAATGTATGAGAATGATTTTCGCAGGAAAGAACATATTAATGTTCATGGTTCCTCACGATCGTTGCCTGAAAATACATTTAGATTTGTATATAAACAGTCTACAAAACGAGGGTGAGTTGGAACCATACATTTTATTAAAATGAATTAGTAATTAAGTTCCTATCAGTAATATTCTGATTTATTCCACCAACATTTATTTGTCTACAATTTTCGAAAAGGATACAAGTGTAATAGAAATTTCAAAATGGCATATTTACTCGCAAACGAAAGGTTCACACATTACCTGACAAGTGAATATTGAATTTTTCGACTTGATGAATCGCCATCTCCCTAAGGTGTTAATGTTCAAGGAATTGGATCCGATCATGATGGAACAATATCTCACGCTGCTGACGACTGTGTACGAAAATCAATGCGATGGCAAAAACTCGAGAAAATACGGAAGAATTTGTAGGTGAAACATGTCGACGAGGGGACGATCCGTCGTGCGAAGAAACGATTGATGGATGTGTTCGATTATTGATGCATCCACTACAAACCCTGCGAGATTTGGACAATTCACCGACAAGTTTGCAAACATGGACGAAAACTGGGTTCGTATGATCAACCAGTATTATTTACTGTCCGACATTGACCCAAGTTCGTCTATAAACATTATCGTCGCCAATTACTTGGAACTGAGGCAACAGGGAGCACTCAACATTAAACATTCAAACATGAAAATTTCTAAAAATACTAACAGAGTTGAAACGTTTGACTGGACGACCGACGATTTGGTTTTCACATGCAATGCAATGTATGTAAACAC